>JAANDG010000083.1:0-361369 GCA_036852015.1 Pelodera strongyloides
TAATGCCTTATTTCTTGCTTTACTATACCCAATTGTAGTAAGAAAGTCAAATGACAACCGTACGACAGTTGGGTGTACGCTGATACAGAATACATTTTAATATAGTACCATGTACTGACTGCGGCGTACCACATGAGCGGCGCTTAAATTTTACCCAGTTAACTTGTCAAACCAACGAACACACAGTCCGTAACCAACGTAAATAATGCTTAACCCAATTGTAAGTCCGAAAACTAATACCTAACTACAACACTCACTTCGTTAA
This sequence comes from Pelodera strongyloides, assembly GCA_036852015.1. Lineage (NCBI taxonomy): Eukaryota > Metazoa > Nematoda > Chromadorea > Rhabditida > Rhabditidae > Pelodera > Pelodera strongyloides. Next base: position 266 of record JAANDG010000083.1, read on the forward strand.
TGTATGGCACAATCTTTGACACTCCCTTGTTTGTGATCGAAGGCAGAGCGATGATCTAAAAACAAATAAATGAATAAACATAGAATTTAGCGTATTTACATGTCGTATTCGGTCAGATCAAAAAAAAAATCACTGTTCAACTATACACTATTAATAATAAACGTACTAGTAACACAAACGTGACTAGGCCATACACTAATCTAGATCTAGTACACACCTACACCCTTAAAACTCTTGACTAGGACCACCCCTTTACGTACATTCGGTTAATTCATACAGTACACGTATTATTTATTCACTTTGTCTTTGAAGCAATCACGTAAAATGTGAATACCCACCGGTTTGCCCTGTCCGTCTTCTCCAATGGCGGCGCCTCGGATAAAGTCGACCTGACCTCCGAAACCAGACAAGAACCTCTTGCCGACCGAGTCCGAAACAACTAAAACCACACAAGCATTCATTCCACACAAGCGGTTTAATTACCCAAGTTTGAGGTTAGCATTAACCTCGAGACCTCACATCATGTGTGCGTCACGATAAAATACCATATGCTTACTTTATTTTGATTTCCTTTCATTTTATATGTTCGTTTTTTTCCAACCTCGGATGCACACCTTTTGGTGCATTTAATATAAATAAATATAATGCTCCAGCTACTCTAAATGGAGATTTCCGGCTGGTAGTTCCATTTAATTTCATGGAGTGGAGGCGCACAAGGTACGGCATGAATATCACCGCGGAAAACGGGTCTTGCGGGATAGAAAGAAACACAACACGAGTAAAACTCAAAGGTTACCCTAACTCACCCTGTCCAGTAAGGTCCACCTCGACAGCCGAGTTGATTGCGGTCACCTTGGGGTTCTTGCGCACGATTGCGGGATCGTTGACCTGTGATAAGAGACTGATTAGTACAGAGTCAGTACAGATTTTCATAACCATAACATATCTTAGTACAACTAAGGCAGCGACAACCGTCTGCGTTGTTCTCTGAAACTCGAGCGCGCAGCTACAAGTTTTGCTGCGCTGCGCGGCAACTCACCCCACAATGTATTATTATCCGTTATCTATCCACTGCGCACCGCGTTCACTCCGACTAGTGCCGTTAGCTACACGTGAGGCTGCGCGTTCCAGAACGTAGTAAAGCGAACATTCCATTCCTAATCTCTACGCATTTGTAATGCTCAAACAACAAAAAGTAACTTACCCATTGCACGTCTCCAAACTCCACCAACGGGTTATCGTTCAAGAAGTTGTACAGATCGGTCGAACCGTACACGAAGGAGACAACGAGTTTGCCGGGATGGATGGTCTAAAAAAGATAACAACTAATTATACCGCGGCGCACAAACTATAGACAACGACGGAACTACCACTTTAAAAGTCATCGATACTTTATTCCTGTCCAATACCATGACTGTAAGCAATGCCATTTTCAATTCAAAGTACAAACTACACACCACAACACACAGGACAAATATAAACACTACCTTCTTACTGTTCGTGATCACATTCTTCTCGACCAACGGCAGAACTCCATCTGAGAACATCTCCGTGTGGATACCGAGGTCCTTGTGCTCACCGAGGGCGGCCAGGGCAGCGTCGGGAATACCACCGATACCTGAACTTTGAGAATAAACTCAGAGTAGGCAACGTTTGATGACATGCACGTGACAGGGGGACTGCAAGATTATTCATGTTTTATCTCTCCACAAAACAATAGACACTAAAACTAAGTATCAAACATTTTAAACTAGCTTCCAAGGTTATGAGGATTAACACTATCATAGTGTTAAATATAATATGGCACTAGTAACCAACCCATTTGCAATGTAGCTCCATTGTCGACAAGGTTCTCAGCAATGATTTTCCCTATTTTCGCGGCCTGAAAATCTTCAATTAGTGTTAGTAAGGAAAAAAGCATTGCCAACGCATTAGTAGTTTTCAAAACTACAATTTTTGTATGAAACACTGGAATTTCTAAATAAACTCCACTGGATTTACTAAACATAGATTTTGCTAAAAAGTACCCCCCTTGTAGACGTGTTTTAAGGTTTTTGAAGACTTAAAATTAAGTTTAATAGTTTAAGTGAAACTATGCTTGGAATCAAACAGATACACTAACTACGGAGAATGCATGTAGGGTAATTTGAGTAGTTCGTATTTCTATGTATAGCATTTCTGCCACCTTAAAGCTATCAAGATAAGGTTCGCCCAGCTATATCAAATGCAGCCGCGTGATTTTCAGTCTGCTCTCTAAATATGTAAGGTTTACCTGATCACTGGTGGCGCTCAGATGCCTCTCGTGCAGCTTGTGATTGTTGTCCTCCACCATCACATCAATGTGAGAGGAGTGGATGAGGCCATCACCGAAAGTCCGCGGCATGTTCTTGTTGGAGAGAGCTGAATACGTAGAACGTAGAACTACATAAATATTATTATTTCTTTGACACAGAATGTGCAATAGAAGTGAGCAACGTGGTGATAGAAAGATAGTGGCCAATCATATCCCTGATAGATACAGTACACACAATAGCCCGTATTCTCGCGTCACTGGTAGGCCTTCCAATTGGGAATGATCTACCAGTGGGAAAAAAAGCGTTAATTCTGGTATACTGGTAGGAGGCGCGTGGCGTGTCGCGGTTTCCTAATCTACGTTCCTGGGTGCGCAGCGCACCGCGCACCCAGCCGCGCAAATTGGAGTGCACGCGTAGCCAGCCGCGCAAATTCGAGTGCACGCGTAGCCAGCCGCGTACCGCGCAGAGGGGCCCCGGCCAGCCGCGTAGTTTGCAAACTACGCGGCTGGGTGCGCGGTGCCTCGGGGGCTCTGGTCCTCAACCGCGCAGCGCACCCCCAGCCAACCGCGCAGGGGGCCCCCAGCCAACCGCGCAGGGGGCCCCCAGCCAACCGCGCACCCAGCCGCGCAATTTCGACTATATCCGCTTCATCACCCAATGTTTCTTTTCTATTATCAGACATGCGCTTTATGTCCGAGTGGTCTAAGGCGCTGGCTCCAGAACATAATTACTGAATTTCGTAGGTTCGATTCCTACTCGGTGCACTCGTTTTGCGGATGTGGTCTGCCTTTTTATTTTTTTGCCTTGGAGGGCTAACCGCGCAGGGGGGCCCAGCCAACCGCGCAGGGGGGCACCGGCCAGCCGCGTAGGGGGGCACCGGCCAGCCGCGTAGGGGGGCAAAAAGAAGGGGCGAGCGCCCCTGGCTGGGGGTGCGCTGCGCGGTTGGAGACCAGAGATTGGTAGCGGATTGGGAGGGCTGTTGAATGTTGCCTGCATTAGGTCTACCAGAGGAGATTACCACTACCAGAGCCTACCACTGGTAGGCCTCTCCCATTTCCAATCTGGTAGACCTACCAGAGGAGATTGGGAATCTGGCCTACCAAAATGCCTTTCCCAAAGTGGCGCGAGAATACGGGCTAATATGTCTCAAAAGTGAAGCATCTACCTTTCAGAGGACTACCACCCAACGCTGAGACGCAATTTCGCTCTCACTGCACTTAGAACCAATCGCTTACGAAGTTAACTTACCAATGATATAATCAGCATTGGTGACAGCAGCGCGGGCGGTGTCTACAGACGTTCCCAATGAGCAGTAGCCGTTGGCATCAGGTGGAGATACCTAAATTAACACCGGTTAATAAGTCGGCGTTCAAACATTTTACAACAACCTCATTACATGATTATTGCACTCTTATAATCTTCGGCAGATGTGATTTTCCATGCAAAACATTAGCATACGTGCATACGACTGAAATGCCTAACCGTTAAAGCGAAATAGCGGCCGGTTGTTGAGACGCATCGAGTACACCAGCATACGTGTGCAGCTTATGCAAATGACAATAAATTAAAATAAAAAATACAGCTAAATTCGAGCAAATTAGCATAAATACGTAAAAAAAGTTGTCCACGATGCGTTTCAAAACCCGGCCGCTATTTCGCTTTAACAAAATGGCCCGCGCTCCCAGGTGATACAGTAAAAAAATATCTAGCCTACCTGTACAAGAGCCACGTTCAGAGGGATGGCGCGCTTTCGGAAGAGAAGTGGCACCTCATACAGGAAACAAGAGTTGAAGTCGGCCAGACCTACAAATACACAAGTTCATCTCTCATAATCAGTTGATATGAATTTTGGTGGAAAACGAAAAATTGGGATTTTGGTCGAGCGGGGGTCGAACCCGCATCTTTGGCTATCCGGAAGAATACGTTTACCATTACGATTCCGGAATACACTTGTTTTCGTTTGCAACCAAAATTCATAACACTTAGGCTGCCGCGGCCTTTAATGTTCTCGGTGCATTTGCACTAACAACTGAATCAGTTAATAGTTATTAGATAAAACATTCGCAAGCATTCAGTTGGTAAATAACCAAAACCATACCAAATCTTAACCACTGATATCCATACATAAACTTAAAAATGTATGGTTGCTTATTATTATTAAAGTATGGTCAATTTTGCTCATATAGTACTCATACATTATTGTCTTACTGTACACCACACATAATCGCTAACGATGATTAATGTATTCGTGTAGAATCATCGGTTGCATTACAGTAGATGTGACCGCAGTACTCACCTTCATTGACGGCCTTTCTCAAGTTCGATCCAGTGAACAGAGAGTTGGAGCGGATTCGGTCTGAAAAAATGGTCCAAATTCTAAACCCAAATGATATTGTCAAAGCGGTACGACACAAGGTTTGTGACACTCGGTTGAACAAATGCACTATATTATGCGCAATTTTCTGCGCCCTTCTACGACGCACCCATACCGCTTTAAACTAAACACAAATAATAAACTCACTCCTAACATCTTCTGCCAACCACGGTGTCGGTCCCTCCAAGTGAAGGTGATGGAGCTTGATCCCCTTCAAGTCGTTGGCCTTGACGTGTTCGCAGAGACCCTGAAATCAACGGAGAGATGAAATTTAAATTAGAACTATACCTAATCAACAGTGAGGGTCTGGAGGGTTTGGACATAGAGAGATAGAGTAAAGAAGAGAAGTAGAGAGAATAACATAAAAACCCACAGTAAGTAGGGGAGTCGGTGTGGCAGCGATACCGTGTACGAAGATGCTATCGCCTGAAAGAAAAAAAATCACTGCACTATTTAAAACGATTTCAAGGGAGAGGCCCACGAGAAAAAAGCTTTCCTCAATTTATTTGCACAGAATGTCCGGAATTTCAGAAATGTTACCGTGAAAACCGCATTTCTCAAAGCCTAGAACTCGCAGAGTTATTCTCCTGCAAACAGTTCGGCCAGGTACCGTAGTCAGTATGTCAAAATACGTTTTACGGTTTTTTTCGTCCATTAGCATTCTTTCTCTACATAGTAATTGTGAAACGAATGAAGAACATTCCTACGATTATAAAAAAGCGTTTCCAATATTGTAATGCCCTAAAAGCGCAAAAATGTATTCTGACTACGGTACCTGGCCGAACTGTTTGCAGGGGAATAACTCTGCGAGTCGTAGATGCACAGAAATGCGGTTTTTACAGTAATATTTCTAAAATTCCGGACATTCTGTGCAAGTAAATTGAGAAACTCTTTATTCTCGTGGGCCTCTCCCTTTAAAGCCTCATATTTTTCCTTGACAATCTCAGAATTTACAGTTGTAAATAATCGATAATTAGAAGACATGAGGAAAAAATCAGATATAGGAATCACAACCCAAGCCATGGAAAAGGAATACTGTAACTTACCAGATTTGATATTTGAGAATGCATTTTCCATCGAGGTCCACTTGGGTTGTTTGCCATAGATCGGATAGGCGATCTCATTCTTGTCACGGAAAACCGATCTGAAATAGACATTGTACAAATTACAAATACGATTAATATAGTTACAATTACCAGCATACGGTATTTAGCTGACACCATCAACCTACGGTGCTTAGAAAATTGGTTTGATATTCCCTTTAACAACATACAGTATTCTAACAACATACACTGTAATTTGTTTGTACTTTTATATGCATGTTTCACCGCAGTTCAAAACATACAGCTATATATTTGGTATACTTTCGCGTTGTGAAGCGCGGGGTCTTCTTAGGGTTCCCTTTGGTTGGTAGACGTTCTTTATTTTTATTGATTGTTAACCAATAAACCAATGAACAAATAAACAGTTACTGTTATTAAATTACCACTCCCCAATACCAGCTACAACTAACGAACGGGAAACAAATATGCCAATGTTTCACGTTATTTACATAAGTCGTGCAACATGAAAATGTGGATGGTGCGCCACAGTGTGCAATTACAATCCATTACCGTATTCCTAAATTAATATAATATTTGTACCTTCCCTTCTCCCACGCGCTTTTAGCAATATGACCAGGGTGAATATGTAGTAGCTTTCGGGAAAAACGCATAGCTTGAAGCAGTTTGAAAATGCAAAGCACAAATTCTAATTTTAGATTTTCTTCGGCTTAATTAAAAATTTGCATATTTAAGATTACCAGGGAATAGAGCCAACTGCACCATATCCGAATAGTCACGCTTAACAGAAATTATCACGCGCAGCAATCAAGGAGTTGAAGGTAATTACGCGAAGCCTTGATGCGCCTGTCATTATAATTATAGTAATATTAAAACGAATATAATCAACGTTATGATTACAAATGATAACGAACCTTCCACCGCACGCAGTGAGCGTGATAGCCCTCTTGCTAAGAATAGTGGCTGCGGTAGAGGCCATAATTTCTGGAATTAATAAAAAAAGAAATATTTTCTTTACTGCTATTACTTGGAACTTGCACAATAATAGCTTGGCAAATAAATAAATAAAAGTCTAACAGATTCAAATAATACAATGAATGCATAAACAGCATAAAGTGCGCCGGATAAATTGTAGTACTGTAGTACAAAACTCTCCAAAACAACAAAACAAACTCTCTGGAACAGTTTACAAAAGACACATTTGCTTTTTTTACACAATACAATGAGTTCCATTGTTCCATATAGTTCCAATGCAAGTGAGGTGAAGGACAAGATAACTTGATGCTATCTCAAGACAACGTGAGGTCAAGAACCACCTATTACCTATTAGCATACGAATACACAGTAACGATAAAGTTGCATAAAAAATCCATGCTATTCGTATCAACTCAATAAAAATCCAAAACACGACCATATATCAAAAAGTATGCAGGGGCGCATTGGCCGCCTCTGTGCACTCCCGCAATGGCAAGGAAAAACTCAATGCCATTTATTGATATGGGCTGATCGGAGGGAGAGAGAAGGAGAGAAAATAGCAGAAAAGGAAAGAGAGAGAATGACTGAAAGAGAGGGAGAGAATAGAAAGAGAGACAGAGTGAGAATATAACAAACGCGAAGCCAAAACACAAAACTAAAATGTAGGCAGATAGAACAAGTGAATGGAAGAGGCGAAAGAGTCACACACATTTTCAAACTTTCCGCAAAAGGCAGGAAAAAAACTAGAATGAAAAGAGAAAAGTTCACAGAAAGAACATTTTTCACGAATTCAATACACAATCCTTAGAAAACGATAGTACAGTGTAAATATATAATAAAATGTAAGTAATGAGTTTTTCTTTCTAATCAGGCTTAATGGGTGCGATGATAAAATTTGTGGTAGTTCCATTGATAGTTTTACGGTTGAAAAGGATAATAACAAACCCAGGATGTGTGTTATCCTCTGTTAGTGCCCGTAATTTGATTTGTTTATCGTTGTGTCAAAAGGGGCTGTCTAGCCAATATCGAGGCGGAAAACAACGACTTAACAACCTCAAGAACACTAAAATACTCGTTTAAAGAATCAGTTACAGTTGTTAGATTAATTTTTAAATGTTTTTTTCTAATTCGAAAACAGCGTAGAGCAACATAATGGCTTAAGGCGAAATACCGACCGATTTTTGAAACACATCGGGTACGCCAGCATCCTTACGCAAATGACCATAAATTAGAATAAAAAATCGAGCTGAATTCGAGTAACTTAGCAGATATGTAAGAATGCAGTTGCGCACGATTCAAAAACCAGCCGGTATTTCGCTTTAACTTTCCAACCAATTCACAAATATTCTCCCACAAGTACGGAACATGAAAGGAACCTTCTTTTCCTAAACAACTTTGCGGCAGCGTTTGCATTTCAATTTTGAATTGAAATGCCATTTTGAATTGAAATGCCAGCTCGAATGGCACGCAAAAAGGGGCGTTTATACAGAAAAATCGATGAAAAGAATGACAAATTTCTACATCGAGGAATTCAATTGTAGAATGAAACTATAATCAGATTAGTATTTAAATGATATGAAAATCATTACTGAGAGAACCTTTCAATTCGGTTTTTGATCAAAAAACGTCAAGGTCGAATGATATCTACTCTCCAGGGGCCACTTGTCTAATTTGATACTTGGTGTCATATAACTAAAATGGAGGTAGACTAAACTTGAAGAAGAACCATACTACAGCTATGCTAAACAAAAATTAGTGTATAATATAGTTTTAATATATAAATAATTTAGTATAACGTCAACAAGAGCAACTGAAGCAGAGAATGGTAACTCACTATACTAAAGAGTAGTCATAGTTACAGTTACAGTTACAGGGTCGTGGTAAACGGTGGTAATAATGGGGGAAATAAATTGTTCAGAGTATCAATAAATAAAAATTACTAAACGTATACGGGCATTAATATAAAGCCACAAATCCCATGTAAACAAAAATAATAATCGATAAAATAAGAAGAAAAAAAGGCAAGAAAAGGTTGACGAAGTATGAGATTGCGGCCAAAATTATACAAAGGCTGTCCCATATGGACAAGGGGTGCTGACGTAAGAATACGGGCCCCGTCCAAGGCCAAAAAGAGCAGCAGAGAAAAGCATCTAACATAGCTTGCAAACTGCAGTCATTTTCAGATTTATGAACTTATTCATAATATTCAAACGCATATAAAAATGATCTCCATACTGTAGTATTTATAAAATCTGAATTTATTCCTTAAAATTTTTTCACAAAAATATGTATTTCTCATATTATTCCGCACTAAATCATAGAATTATGCTTTAATTCATGGGAGCACAAAATGGAACCCCGGAATGAAAAAATCATAGGAAGTGATATGATACCAGATACCACGGGAAAAGGAGAACACGTTGGTGACCAAAAAATCTTATTATATAAAGTTGCGACGTAAGTGGAGCAAAAGCACAAGCGCAATGCTTTTTTGTCAACTGTAACTTCGTAACTTGTCGCATGCCGAACAAGTTACAGGCTTTGAGCTTTGACTACTGCATAAAACACCCCTGAAGCTATTTAGGCTAGACAATATCAAGGATCAAGATACTAAATCTTTTTACGCGAACCTAATCTACAATTTATAATTAAACATTCAAACAAACTAAAAACTAACACTCAGACAAAACTCTCCCTTTTGTGGAAAAGTTGCGGATAAATACAGCCAACCAACATGGAAAATCAATAAATGTGCGAAATAGGAACTTGAATATATATGAGTGTACGAGTAAGACAGTCTCAGGAAAAAATTCACAAGCGAAAATGAGCAAAAGAAACGTGATTTTCACAAAAATCTAGACTTTTTCAAAGAGGAAATGTCTACGCTGAACGGTTAGGTGCTTGTTTGCTTATACAACGAAGAACGTGCAGATCGAAGCAGCTGTTCCAGTAAAGTAAAGACTGATCAATGATACAAAACTCATTGTCAGCCGTCAGCACAACTACTGTAACTGGTTTTCGTGCGTCTGAGCCTTCAGTAGGTATAATCCAAATAATCCAATTCCCAATATATGGAATACGGGACTCCCAATGGGAAAATTAACCAAATTTGCCCACAACTTCTATCCCACGCAAAAACGAAGGGATCCTAACGTAATCAATGAACTGGTAAGAAATTCAATCAAATGGGAAGCAGCCAACAATCAACGCCAGTTGTAACGCAACTGTAAGTGAACTTGAACTATTGAAAACACCATCGAGATCACGCCCGCACAGGCAACCCGGACAATTGATCACACAAAGAACGAGCACACGTGTTCAGGGGCACAGAGAACGACCACGTGTATGTATAACGAGGGAAGTCCCAGTGAATCGCGAATCGCAGACGAAAGTTTGGTCCACGATTTCAAAGAATACCATAGGAGAAGCTTGAAGCTTCTATGAAGTGAAGAAACAGGTGCAGTGCGGGGACCGCGCGCGGAGCCAAAAATACTGCGGCAGGCTACAGCTGCAAACCAAAAAGTGCGCGAGGTCGCGGATGTGCACCATAAGAGTGCTGGATGTCAACTGTCAACTAAAAAGAGCTCCATGTTTTCCAAATTACAACCTCCGAGTGATTTCTGAAAAAGACCCAAAAGTTTTTGTCAGACATCAGACAATCCCAGTTCTGATTAATTGGTCAATCTGAAACTGCTGCTTGATCTAGTTGATCCATAATTCAAATCACAAGTGAACTGATCCCCCAGACGCTCGCCACAAAGAACACTCACTGGTTCACTCAAAATTCTCCGAAGCAGCTGCTACCTCGTCTGGACTTTGGCTTTTCAAAATGAAAATGAGGAAGTAAATTGCGACAAGCAAAACGATATTCTAATTGTAAGACAGGTGACCAGAAAAATAAGTACTTGTATTTACAATAGTAAAACATCTGGTAGTAAGAAGTAAGAATGGCAGCACCTTATGAGGTAGAAATATCAAACTAGTAACATACATATTCCTCGATTGGAAAGATGTTAACTTGATGGAGAAAAATTATGGCGTTTGCACACTGAAGAAGCTTGAATGGACATGAGCCAAAACCTGGCGAAGACTGTGTCAGAGTTTGACGTTGGTTGTGTAAGATGCCGGACATTGCCGGATGCCGCCAAATTCTAATAAACGTTTTTTTTTTGATAATTATCGACTTATCTATTGAAAAAAGATACAACTTAGCAATGTTATCAATTCAAAGGAACTGGAAAACAAATACATTTATACATTCAAGAATTCTCTGAACTAATTGTAACAAAATCCAAGTAACCTAATTGTTTGCGTGCGTTTACTGCAAAAGACATTTGTTCAGAGGCGGCCGGCATAAACAAGAAAAAAATTGGTGACAGACAGAAGGAGGGAGAGAGAAAGTAAAGAGAGAACGAAGAGATAGAAAATAAAGAAAGGAAAGGAGAGAGCGAGAGAGAGTGAGAGAGAAAAGAACAAATACATGCAGAAAATAGAGTAATCAAGAGAAAAACGAAGACGGTGATAATGAGGAAGAATATATTGGCCAGTCGTTAAGTAAAGTACAAAGCTACAATACAACTCTTAGCGACACATCAATCCAAAGCGAAACTGAATTTAAGCCTGGGCACTTGAGCAGTGACACAATTCAAAACTGGAACAGGTCTTGCAAAGACGGACAAATATGGTCTGATTCAAATTTGGTATCTTTTTATCTCACAATCACCCTCACCTGATGCTATTCAACGATCGAGACAAGGATGTAAGAAGAAGTTAACGATTCGTCGAAATGGCTACTCAGGTCAGGCTACTACTTTCAAGGAAAAGTCTCGATTTGACTTACTGTTACTCGGACACAAGGAAAACATTTTAGTAAAAGTTTAAAAAAAAATACAAAAATAAACAACACAGCAAATACAACGAAAGTGAACTAGGCCTAGTTCACTTTCGTTGTATTTGCTGTGTTGTTTATATTTTGTTCTTTCGTCCATGAACAACGTTTTACGTAATGTCTTAAAGGGTCAAGCCCACCGAAATAAACCTATATTTATTATTTGTTCATAATTCATAAAAAGAGTATTTATTAAAATATATACAGACTAAATATTATTCAGTTTTACCACGGGGAAGTTTTTCCGGTGAGCTTTCCTTACGGAAGGTACCGTAGAGCCGTCTTTGTTTAAAGGTGTATGCATTTTTTGTTCGTCTTGGTTTGCCTCGTTGTCTGCACTCTCATGTGCATATGTGTCTTCTTAGGCTGATGCCTCTTTATTCAGCATACTCTCTCGTGTTTCGTCGCAGGACTAATATAAGCAAACAACTACGGTACTATGGGGAGGTTTTAACTGCCTTAAAAATGTTTTAACTTTCTTTCACCCAAGGCTTGTCTACGGTACCTTCCGTAAGGAAACCTCACCGGAAAAACTTCCCCATGGTAAAACTTAATACTATTTAGTTTGTATATACTATAATAATTACCCTTTTTATGAATTATGAACAAATAATAAATATAGGTTTATATCGGTGGGCATGTCCCTTTAATATGGGCTAAAATTGTAAGTTGTAAGGTAGGGTCAATCGGTCAATTCTACTGAGAAAAACGCGACATCTGGAAACCACATGTCAAGTGAGAGCAAAATGACAGCGACAGAGAGCCAAATTTGCAGCTAAACAAATACTAAAACAATGATTGTATTCGAATCCCGTCAAGTATGAAGCGCACTCGAACTAGCAAAACCAACAATGCAATCCACTGGCAGATGATACACATATGGATTTTCCGTGTAAATATGCTCTAGTCTAGTCTTGACGGTCGGCTTCCAAGCAAATCTGACTTAAGACATGCTCACAAACAGCACAATCGGACGCCCAAAACAAACGCGGTGAGAGACCCACACGGTCTCACTGCCAGTACTGGCTCGCTTCACAGCACATTCTGTTTTTTTTTCCCCGGAAATTCCTATCCAATAGGTTCTCAGCCCGAGGATCAGAACTTCGGACCACAACAGAGAAGCCCACAATTGGAAATGTATTCATCCAGAATGCACTCCATAAGCGATTGACTTGACCAGCTCTACAAACATGTAAACGATAACGATTACGTGCTCGACAAACACACATCCTTCAAGGTGTAGGTTTTGCCACTGATGTGATAACGTTGTTACTAATAAAACACGAAACTAAAAGCAGACAACTCACCATTCACGACAATGATGAGTGTGGCGCCGCAATAAAGCAAAAACACGGCCTGAAGTAAAACTAGCCCCTCCTCGTTGCAAACTGTAACTGTCTCGTCTACAAATGGCCCAACAACGAACAACGATTACGTTATTCAGTACGAACGATCACACCCATTCGATGTGACGGCTGTTGGAGACGGGAAGATAAGGACTTGTGACTTTTGTTGAATCAAAAGGAGTATTCTTGCTTCGGTCGAAATATCGAGCACTGGAAAGCTTGGACTGGACGGACCAACAAGTGGAATCAGCCTTTGATAAAGCTAGTGTGGAACAAGAACTATGGACTGTCTAGGAAGTTAAAAGCAGAGGTAGAAGTACCAGTCCCAGTTGCTCTCTTGGATCCCCATCCCCAGTAATATTTCTACGTGCGGCTCTAAAACACGCCATGAATTAATCAATCAACCTGGGGAAAAGTAATCAAGTTGAATGGTTGAATGGTTTCACCGTTTCACGATTCTCACATGCGCTGCTTACCATCGCTATTGCATCGAAGTCAAAGAAGTAACCAGAAAATTGCGTGATTAAGAAAATGAAGGCATAGCTCATCTCCACGATCACCGGATGCCGTTGAGGGGCTGAGGCATTGGTCTTCACGGTCAAAGTCAAAACCGAGAGAAAACAAGCAACTTTGAAGCCTGGTAAGAATAACGGTCCTCGCTGCAGAGAGAACAGAACCATGATGTGTGCACATTAGACGTCATAATTTTACTCTTGAATCACAACGCCTGACGCCTTTTTACATTCCTTAACCGCTCCTTAACTGAACTGCCCTACTTCCTACTATCCCAATAAATCTCAACCTTCTTTCACTCACATCGGAGTTAACTCTCTTTCTCGTTCGCACCGAAATGTACTATTTCTTATTCTCAATATAACTCCCTTCTACTTCTGGTTCTTGTCCGCTTCTGGCGCTTCTCCCCATCAGCGCCCCCACAGCTCTCACTATTCCTTACACTCCACACTCCTCTCCTACCATTTATCCACCTATCTCTATCTATATTATATTCTCTTCTTCCACTTCTCTTACTTCTCTAGCTATCCTTGACATAGAGATAAAAATTTTGTATGACAGGAAGAAAGTTAAATCGTATTAAATTGAAATACTTCGTGTTTCTTCTCATCAGAGTCCAGCACAATTTACATGCAAAGGTTTCGGGCAGCACAGCACACCATAGTACCACTACAGTAAGGCAAGGAGATTGGACATTCTTCGCACATCCACAACCACCCCAGACATTAGTTCGGGAGCACACAAGCCCAGTGGCTCCCAATTCCAACTACGCGGAGGATGTTCTGCTATCTCAGAGTGCAATGCTGGGAAATAGCCCAAGTTTCGATTCACTAGTGTCAACCTCAGTGACACTGGTTGCCAACCGAGAGGGGTTGACTACCAGACCGTACCGCTTGGAACCATCAGACGGGCTCTGCTTTTGGTTCCAATCCACAAGGCAAAACCCAAGACCGCCTTCTAGTACTCTGCATGCCCTGCTCGGTCCCTAACGCACTTGTCGGCTGGGAGTGGTCCAGGAAAAGCACTACTCATGCAATCCCCAGTGGGTGTCAACAGCCACACGCATCTCAGATCCCGATCTAACGGAAGACAACACTATGCGCTTCCGAACCGGACGCCTCCCTTCGGCATAATTTCTGACCACGCGTGCGCGGAACTGAGCTGGGCAGGCAGAGTACTAGAAGGGGTCTTGGGTTTTGCCTTGTGGATTGGAACCAAAAGCAGAGACCGTCTGATGGAACCAAGCAGTACAGTCTGGCAGTCAACCTCTCTCGGTTGGCAACCAGTGCCACCAAGATTGACACCAGTGAATCGAAACGAGGGCTATTTCCCGGCATTGCACTCCGAGATAGCAGAACATCTCCCACATAGAAGGAAAAGGAAGTCACCAAGCTTGGATGCTTCCGAAGAAGCAATGTTCAGAGCGGATGTGAGTATGTGACGACTGTCTAGCTCCCTCCCTCGCTGTAGTGACAGAACGGTATGTAGTGACTGATGATGAAAATCTTTGAAGGTCGACTCCATTGAACAATAACAAGAACAAACGCGATAAAAGCAACTTAACAAGAAAAACTTTTCTCCCATGCATACTAATAAATATCTCACATCCATGTCAAAGATGCTACGTATTCTTTTACTTATATTCTCGCATTCTCCGGTTTTCCTTTCCTTCCCCTGCTTCACCAGAATCTATCTCTTTCCTCTTATTTCTCCCCCTTCATTGCACTTCTTTTCTAAGAATTCTTAGTATCGCATTTTCTCCAGACTGTTCTAGTGTTCTCTTAACCCTTAATGTTCTCCCAGTGCTAACTACCTCATTCCACATCTATCCGTGCCTAAATCTACATCTCCCCGCTCATCTCATTTGCTCAAATTTGCTGGCTTTTCAGTTCACTACTAGCCCCTTGTCTGCCTCTCATTCATTTCCTCGCTTTCTGACCTTCCTGCATTTCACCACTATCACTGTTGCGGCTCTCTCTCTCTCTTACCCTACCGATCAATGAAATTTTCATCTTCACGAATAGCTTAGAATCACTTCATGAGCTGCCTTCCGGAATTTATACGGTATGAAGTTACCTCGTCTCGCCCCGGGCACTACCATCGTCCGTCAAGATCAGGAAAGCTCAAAGATCTCAGGATTGAGTGTCTTAAGGTCGGATACGGCATCAACTCGAAAAAGACCTGGCTGACAACAAGCTGACAACAACAACTTGCCATATAACGCCACGGCGATCAGTGGAATCGTTAGTCGTTTACCCCGGCTCGCGCGCTCCATTCACCAGATAAATTAAATAAAAGTAGAACGAGCCGAGTTGAACATTTTTGGGAACATCCGAGACGTTACAGTCAGAGGTAAAACCGTGCAAGATTCTTCAAGACGAACCCGCATGACAATCCAGCCCTGACATACGCAGTCGAGACATAGGCAACCACAAGATGACGTGACAGAAGAAAGCTGACAAACACACAGAAAGCCAAGAAACTTAAGACAAAAGCGAGCAAATAGAGCTAGGCTAGAAGTCACCATATTCGACGATTCGACCGCCCAAGAAGAGGAAGGTAAGGATCAACACAACTTGATGGAGCAGCTAAAGGTGGAATTCTAAGGTAGGGGGTCAGGGTCAGGTACTCTAACGACACTACATTCTTGATCAATTAATCTCTAGCACAGCAAAATTATTTCAGCAATATTCGTCTGTAATTTCTTCAGTACAGTAAAAAAAACAATCATGTCTGTTCACAGATGGGCGACGAATTAAGGGTAAAGTACTGAGTACTCGATCGACTGGTTAAAAGCTGAGGTAAACCATCTGCGATACCGAACCGAACAAGACACAAGAAATTATAACAGTTTTACACGAGTCCACCCACCTATTTGTGGGGAGATAATACCTTCACCTGCCAACCAGGGAGAGAGTTTGAGTCATTTAGAGTCATCATGGGGTTTCCATGTATGCGATTCGCACTTGCGAAAATGACAAACCGCTGTCCATGCTCAAGGCATTTTACATGCATGTCAACTGCCTACCGTAACCCATGCGAATCGCACGTTTGACATGGTCCTGCAGCGAAAGTGTATCAGATCCATACTATTTGAAATAGATCCGTACTATTTTGAAATAGATCCATACTAGATCCAAAATCGCTGCGGGACCATGTCATTTACATCGACTTGAACATGGACAGCGGTTTGTCATTTTCGCAAGTGCGAATCGCAAACATGGAAACCCCACTAGTGGATAGGAAAAGTGGGATGGTCAAATGGTAGAATGTAAAATTTTGACCGACATCTTTTTTTGTAAAATTTTGACCGATCTAGGACCAACAATAACTCTCACCCTGTAAATAAGTCCCCCAGGGTTCTCAAAATAGAAAAGTGTTGGTGGAGCAGACATTCCACATTTGGTTGCAAAAGTCAAAAGATTTCTAAAGTTACAACACTTTTGTGTTAATGCCAACTAATTAACTAATATGTGAAAGTACTGAGAACAGACAAAGATGTGTTTAATTCTTGTTCGTATGCAGCTTTGTAGCTTGTCACTTTTATGTCAAAATGAGGAATGAATAATCTTCAGTGCATATGTTACCTTTACAGATGTCAAAGGGGTAAATATGGGCGCATGTTTCAATTTACTGCTGCACAAATTACAGAATTAGAGTAAAGTAAGCAGTTACCAAGCTGGCAGATAATCATTTGGCACCAACTACGAAAGTAATGTAAGTGTGTGAATAAGTTTCCGCACAAGATAAATAAACTTCAAAACAGTAAGTGCTCACTGGCCTTCACTGTGTCGTCGTGGTCGTCCTCAATGACGTCGAGCACGATGTCGTCCACGGGTCCACGGCCTTGTGCACAATACTGCATCGGAGAAACAACTGCAGCAACGATCCCCACCATAGAGATCGAGCGGGAATTGCGTGAATCAGCTCCAGTCGGGAGACTCATCTGTAGAAAGGCATCATCTGAAAAGAGTACCGTAATCTAGCAAAATACAATGAAAATATAGATTGGAAAGGCGGGAAGTGGCAGATAAAGCTGGAGGAAACAATGTTTCACCATGCAACTTGCTCATCCTGTACCTGTGCTGTAATTTACTGTTGTGTGCAGAAACATTTTGCAGTTATAGATAAAATAAATGTTGACAAAATATCTTGGCAAATGCGTAAGATGCACACCGAGTTCCACATCCGCTGTCCTCCTCAATGACCTTGAGCATGACGGCGTTCTCCGTGCACAATTCCACATCAGGCGAAGCAACTGCAGCACTTTCGAAGGCGGGAGCAGAGGGCAAGCGAGCCTTTCGAGCAGCACGGATCAGCTCCAGCGGGAGGCTCTATAGAAAGACATCATCTGGAAAAAAGTACCGAACTTTACGCAAGCTATTTTTGAATTAGGGCGCGTTCGGGATTGATTTTCCGAAAGGAAACCTTACAAATTCATCGTTCGGGATGGACTTTTTGGAAACGTTCCAATGCTTGGAGAAAACGAAAAATACAGTATGAATTAGCTTGCGTAAGACGTTTCCCGCGCATATTTTTCAAATTTTTAATGCTAATTCATACTGTATTTTTTGTTTTCTCCAAGCATTAGAACGTTTCCAAAATGTCCATCCCGAACGAGGATTTGGCCGAGTTTCCTTTCGGAAAAGCAATCCCGAACGCGCCCTTACAAATCCGATTTGCGCAATACTTCTAAATTATATATTACATTGGCATTACCCATTTTTTTAACAAACGCATCCAGCCTTCAATATCACGTTCCCAATGGTAAATTTGAACTGACCCCATCAATGCTGTCCCGCACGACGGCGACATATACACAATGTCGTATAGAAGGAACAGCATCCTGGTTCGTTCACGGCGGTTTCCTCCCCCTCCACGTCGAAGGTGGCAGCAACGAGTAGGAGCAGCTACATCCGGAAAACTGAATGCAAAGAAAAAAATGCACGAAAACATAAAAAAAAACGCATTTCAACTATTCGGATTCGAAGTGACAAAGGAACAGACAGTTCAGGGAAACTGATTTTACTTATACTTGTATGTAATTTGGATTACATACTGCAGCTTGGGGTACTCCTTATACAAATTAATGGAAGTACAGGTTGTTGAAAAAAAGAGAAGATTCGGTGATCATTTACTGGATCTAGCCAAGCACTTGTAGATCACGAGCCTCGCGAATACATCGAAAAATCTAACTTTCGCAGACTGTGTTTCTGAGCCAAGAGCGCCTAGAAATCATGATTATGGCAAGATCTATGGCAAGATCTCTCTCACCAAAATCTATGGCATCTAACATTATAAAATGAGGTTATCAGCACGTACATCGTGTCAGCCGTGAGCCTGGCCCAGCTGGACGATGCAGCAACGATTTTTCACGTGGAAAGGAGTCTTTCCATTCTGTAGTAACAGCGGTGCGTTCGTAGGCCACTTCGAGTCATTCCTCAACTAAAAGCCTCACTATGAACCGAAATACAAGGAAATCAACAAATCAACAAACATTAGAGACAGAATTTATTACTCATATGTGAACTTGAACGAACAGAGACAGAGTAGCATGGCCCAACGGACACCCTGAACATAAACTAAACAAAAAGGAAAAACGAACGAAAGGGATGGAAACTTAGATAGAATGTTCTCGATGGAGGACGACCTGTGTGGGATGATGAGATATCGATCGAGGGTGTGAAATTTGAAATTTGAAATTTTCCCGCGCTAACGTGCCTGAATTTGCAGGCCAGATTACAGTAGCAAATCAGTATGCCGCACGGTCCGCGCATGTGCATGCAAAACAGATATGTGGGCGTGGCTTATGGGACCGAGAGAGAACGTTGGCATTGGACAGCCTTGAGCCCCACAATTAGAAAACAATCGTGAATCATTAACAAGCAATTAATGTAAAAATGAACCATTAGAGAACAACTAGGTATTGGGATCCATGAGGAAACTTGATATACAAAACAATCCACAAAAACAGTAATTTCGTTTGGAAATTGCTACAAATTAGCAAAGAAATATAATTGCTACAAATTAGCAGAGAATAGAGGTACTCAGAAGTCCATACAGAAATATAATTGCTCCAATTAGCAGAGATAAGAAGTACTCAGAAATCCATACATGTCTATTCTGCACATAGGTAAAAATAGAATGTACTATGTGCACCTCCAACATGGATAATAAAACGAGCAAAATTATGCCGATGGAAGTTAGCGGCAACGTGCTACTCCCAGCGCCGTGCACAATAATAGGGACAGTCACAGGAGCGTGGTTTACGCGGCAGGGGCGCCATGCCATATGGGTGCGCGATCACCAGATGGCACACCTGAGGTGCGCGATCACCAGATGCCACACCTGAGGTGCGCGTGTGACGCGTTTGTCGAGTATACCCTAGAATGTGAGCACCAAGTGGAACTGCGAGCACCCGAGACGGACCTCCCGCATCCTAGAAATTGAAGTGCGCCGCGCCCCTTTGGCGGAGCCTATTCGTGCGCGGCGATTCCTCGATCCAGTGGAGAGATGGGCTAAAAAGATTTGTCAACTTGTCAATATTACACTGCGACGAACACCGTGCACTTAAAAGGCGAGAACAGGGTGCGCGGCAAAGATGTGGCGACGAGGTGTTAAAAATTGTCAAGTTATACATCATCTGGCAGGCAGGAGTCCATACCTGCTAGATTGCACTTGCTGCTGATCGCGTCATTACGACACTTACCAAAAGTCCCTCCTATTTTTTATTTCTCTCTCATTCTCTCTCTCTCTCTCTCTCATTCTCTCTCTCTCATTCTCCCTCTCTCTCTTTCTCTCTCATTCTCTCTCGTTCTGTAGTATTTCTCTCAGTATCTTATTTCTCCCCCGCGTTACTCGCTTTCCCTACAATTTAGCACTACAACTGATTGTAGTCTGTATCTTTTACTCTGTACCATCACTTTCTTATCAATAGACAATCATTCCACATGTACCACAATGCGTGCAAAACGTGCTTACACTCTTATTCTCATTCGATTTATATTTTGTTTCCTTTTCAGCCAGAGTTTCTAGTGTTCTCATGAAGAAACCTTTTGTTTACATATGACTTTACTTATAGTGTTCTGTTCTGATAACTTAAAACAATTAAGACTTGTCTACTGTACTTCCTCGTTACTCTATCTGTGGAGTGTCTAACCATCATGTGTCTTTTAGGTGTTCATATGTAAATGTTCATTAGAAAATTACATATCCATATAAAGATTATCTGTTCTTCGTCGTCGCATCTAGATAAATTAACTCACTATAAACTCTGCATTGATACCTTTTTTGACGTCCTACGGTAGCTATTCTAAACTTTACATAGTGCCGAAGTGTATGTACATCTGCATATGGAACTTGCATCGCATAAATATAGTAGTTAAGTGTAGTCTGTACCTTGCATCTCGCCTGTTGCTATACTACTCTCTTCTTATCAGTTCAAAGTGCACGCAAGATCAAGAGAAAGAATACATTGATTACCTGCGCAAAACACCCCCAACGAGTTGCTACTTTTGCCAAAATGATGTTGTTTGACAATATTTTACTTTTTTCATTTTTTTTATCACAGTTATGATCAACTTTTTTTCGATACCGTATTATCTTTAAAAGGTCCAGGCTATCTATAGTCTTTAGTTTATCATAAGGTTGCAGCATTTTCACATTTCCTTTACTGTTTCTTTCCACTTCGTTTGTGGTGTATCTAATAGAATTAATATTTAAAGCGAAATGCTAGTCCCTTCGGAAAATTTGCATATGATAAGCGAATCCTATGTATCCTATGCTAATTTTGTACGATTGCCGTGAACGATCGTACAAAATTAGCATAGGATACATAGGATTTGCTTATCATATACAAATTTTCCAAAGAGGCTAGCATTTCGCTTTAAAAAAGGTTTCTTTGCAGCTTGTGCTAATGTTTGCATGTATGTTATGTGTACGTGGTGCACATCTTGTACGTAGTGATATCTTACAAATAAATAAATGGATGGATGGATAAATAAATAATATTTAGGTAGGGAAGCCGTCACTTCACAATGACGGTTCTCTCCAAACTTCCGCCGCTGAAAATTCCAAAGAAACAGGCGATACCTTGTCTTCTGGGCATCGGCGTCCTTGCTGCCGTGTACAAATTCTACAATGTAAAGGAAGGCCGGTACGTCCTCGCAGAGAGAGAGAGAGAGAGAGAGAGAGAGAGAGAGAGAGAGAGAGAGAGAGAGAGAGAGAGAGAGAGAGAGAGAGAGAGAGAGAGAGAGAGAAGAGAGAGAGAGAGAGAGAGAGAGAGAGAAAGAGAGAAAGAGAGAGACAGATAGAGAGAGAGACAGAGAGAAGAGAGAGAGAGAAGAGAGAGAGAAATGGAGGAAAATTTCATAATAATATCCATATTTAGAAGCAATCAAGCCGTCACCACAAAGAATCCAAACAAGGAGAAATCAACGGAAAAGGCTCACGTCAACGCCGAGTTCCTCAGAAAACTGATGCGCATATTCAAAATTCTGGTGCCGCGATGTTTTTGCGGAGAGGTGAGTTTTAAAATTTCAAACAATCCTTAGAGTGGCAGTCTCGCTCTCAGTAGAGTCATGTCAAACATAAGTAACTCGTTGCCTTTCTTCGCGTACCGTTCAATATAGTATTTCATTTCTACTTCCTAATTATAAGAAGTAGCTTCAATAGCTTGAGGCCTATACACATACCCACTCTGTGCAATGAATACTAGAGTATTATTAGTATGATAAGCAAGCAATTATGCAAATGGCTGTATGAATCTAATTGACAATACCGAGGACGAAAAATAAAAAAAAACTTACAAAATACCAAAACTTCAGACATTCCATATGGTTCTAATCGCTGTCTCGCTATTGTGCAGAACATACGCAGACGTATGGATGATTACCACGTCGACAAGGATCGAGGCGTAAGTATACTGTATGTAACTTACACTAGACTTGCCATGAAACAAGTGTGTGTGTAGAAAACCCTACCTTACAAACCGGGTTTCATAGTATCATTTTTGTTCGATAGTATACTCATCATGGAAGCAACACAGTAAACTTAACTGCACTATGCCCATAAACGTACCATCATATCTTAGTGCACTGCTTTTTTTTTACATAGTCTACGACAAACCCCTCTTTACCTTTTTCCATAGCCGGTTTTGAACCATATGTCGGAAGTTGTATTCAGCTTCAAATTTGATTCAATTTTGAATAACCATTTAGGGCTATCATCGACCGTAACACGGCACAGTTCGTAAAGAGCGTCATTGCGTACTTCCTAGCTATGCCTGGCATCTCTGTCGTCAATGCTCTTCTCAAATTCTCACTCTCTGAATTGAAGCTCAGGTTCCGGGAACGCCTTACTCAGCATCTCTACTCTCTCTACCTCAAGTAGGTGACCACAAATCGATAATATTGCTCTCAAAGTCTATATTTGATACCCCCTCTAATATTTATAAAAAAAAATCAATATTATGGAAAGGCGGGAGAAACTAAACCATGATAATCAATAAATCGACCTAAAGCAGCAAGTAAGAATTCAATCTTCAGGGGCTTCACCTTCTATAAAATGTCAAATCTGGACAATCGCATAGCCAATGCTGACCAACTTCTCACACAAGACGTGGATCGGTTCTGCGATGGCATTGTCGACTTATACAGTAACCTTTCAAAGGTTGGCCGAATCAGTCGATAAATGTCTAATTAAAAATTGACAAGATCAATCAATACATACCTCTGGAAGATAGGAAAACATAACTTTCTACGGCTGCACAGTGCATCCAGGCGAAAAGAGGCGAGGCGAACAAACGGCGCTAATGCGGCACATTTTTGTAGTGCATAAGGTGTCACAAGTGCGCCAGAGCTGCGCCGATTGAAATTGTAAAAAATCGTTGTAGCCCCCAATCCCCCAAGCATAAGCCTAAGCCCAAGCCTAATCCTAATCCTAAGTCTTTCAGCCTCTTGTCGACGTCGCTCTATACGTGTCACGTCTCGGAAGTGCACTAGGATGGCAGGCACCAGCCACCCTTGGAGTCTACCTCTTCGCATCGGGCGTCTTCCTAACAAACCTCAGAAAACCGGTATTTTATTGTAAATATCGATTTTACGGTTCAAGTCTTTAAATACTTTTAAATTAGCTGTAACGCTTTATTCGCAGGGATTATAAACTAGAGTATATTATTAGATGAAGCAGCGCATCGTCGCCAGCTACGGTAAGAATGGTTGGAATAAATTAATTTACAAACGCCAATAGAACGTAAGCAAAGCTTGTAAACTGCACAAGTCAGATAGATATTGAGACTGAAGGACTGGTCGTGAACCTATTCAACCTAATATCATTTAGGTCGGTCGTCTTACTGTTCAAGAGCAGGCCCTCGAAGGCGAGTTCCGCTATGTAAACTCCCGACTGATCACCAACAGTGAGGAGATCGCCTTCTATCAGGTATGTACTTGAACAGGATCATTTTAAAGCTGATTACTCAAGCGGAATGACACATGTTTTGTGAAGCGCACATAATAGAATAGCCTACAATGCTTATAAGAAGCAGACAAGAAGTAGAGGAAAACCATACCACTGTAGCTACGTTGCAATGATAGCAGTCTGCAGAAGACGAGATATAATCAGGTCCACTGGTAGCTACTATTCTGCCAGACCTATGGTATATGAACCACGGTACTTATTACCCAACTTCAGGGTCAAGAACGAGAACGGAGAACAATCATTTCCGCATTCCAAAATCTCGTCCAACATCTCAGAAAACTCATACTATTCAGGTGATAATAGTCAATTATCACTAACTAATTGCTGAATTCTAAATCAACAATTCAGAATACGCAACTCTTCTATTTTCAGGTTCTCCGTTGGTTTCTTGGATAACATTATCGCAAAATACTGCGCAACTGTTGTGGGATGGTGAGTTTTTGTTAAGTTCGGTTTTTGGGCCACACCCATGGAAAAGTGCCTACTAATTTTCGTACCGACTAAAGTTATTTCCTCAGAAGTTGTGTTTTTAGGTACACCGTCTCTCGTCCCTTCTTCAACAAAAACAACCAGAAGATGATGGCCAAGGAGAAGAACGAATTGATTCAGGTGACCTACAATATCCTTATCGATCGTGTTTTCCTCTCTGACACACTCGACGCGAGTTCAGATCCACCTCGTGGCACGGAGTCGCGAAGACATGACTGAAAATGATTGACATGACCGACCATGAAACCTAACATGAAACAATGGTGAGGACAGCCAGTTTTCAAATCAGCTATCTTGTAGGACTACTACAACTCGGGAAGGATGATGTTCAAGCTAGCAGAGGCTCTCGGAAGACTAGCACTGGCCGGCCGGGAAATGACCAGACTCGCTGGATTCACTTCCAGAGTTGACACCCTGATGGGTGTACTCAAGGATATTGATCAAGGTTTGTGGCGGAAAGTCATCTATGATTCTTTTTCATCGGGAACCATTCCGAGCCGAGTACGCGGTGCGTTTGAAGGAAACGGTAAACCTTTCCGTTCACGTTCCATGTCCACGTGCCGTGTAGGTTACGTTGACTCGTGGCGGAATGAGGTGCATTTCGCTTCCCGCGAATACCACTGTCAACAGACATGTTGTAGATAGATATGACCTTTCTTACAGGAAACTACACTCGAACAATGGTGTCCAACTTCCGAGGCTCCCACAAAGATCTCCCAGATGTTCCCGGAAAGAGCAACTGGGCACCGGGAGCAGGTGATCTCTTTCTTTCTGGCTCAGTACATCTTCTCCTTTTCTCTCCGCTTCCCCTCGCTAGACTAATCTCCCTAGTTCTCTCTGCCCGTCTCACTTCTCTCCTTTCGTTTCGCTCTCGACCCTCTGTCTTCCTGAATTTACTAGATGACGCAGAAGTACAACCTACGGTGACACTCTTGCGTTTGATTCCTCATGACATATTAGTATTCCGAATTAGAAGGTACACTTTTTCCGTCTAGGTGAATTGGTTATCCAAGATAACCTAATCCGCTTCGAAGCCGTGCCTCTGATGACACCCACAGGCGATCTGCTCATTGAATCACTATCATTCGAGGTGGGTAGAAACACTTGTTCTCTACACTGATTAGCCTTTGCCTTGCACAAAAAGCACAAAAAGGTACACCTGACACCCAAGCGAAGAGATTCTCCGTCCCTGCTATGATCTCTAGGGCAACAATAAATTACATTATTGACACTATTAGCTTCTACAATTTGTATTGCTAGACATTTCCTACTCGGAATACTCACATATAACAACAGATCTTAGGAAGTGCATTCCTGTTTTATAGGTTCCCTCCGGTACGAACGTCCTAGTGTGCGGACCTAACGGATGCGGTAAATCTTCGCTCTTCCGCGTTCTCGGAGAACTATGGCCTCTATTCGGAGGGCGGCTCACCAAACCAGCCAAGGGAAAACTCTTCTACGTTCCACAGGTCAGAAGTTAGAGAAATAATCGCTTTATGATTAGTTTTATTTGTTATGCGTATTTTGTAACATAATCCACACGATACATGGCCTTTCTTTGATTGTCTTCGGCGCATAAATTATTATAATCACAAAACACCTGGAAAGGACAAACTTAAGACGAAGATGTCACCAACAAGATATCCGTTGAATACATCAGTAACATACACTTCTCTTTCCAGAGACCCTACATGACGTTGGGCACTCTTCGTGATCAAGTTATCTACCCCGACAAGCCCCTTGACATGATCAGGAAGGTGAGCACGAGTTACCCTTGCAAAATCACTGAGATAGAGATTGAGACCCATATAGAGGGGAGAGAGATACCAGTCGTCTGGCGTCTCACATCTGAAGTGATGATGAGAGAAAGAAAGAGAGAGAGAGAGACAGACAGAGAGAGAGAGAGAGAGAGAGAGACAGAGAGATGTCCGACGACCGAGGGTGGACATAGAGCAAGTCATGTAAAGGAAAGGTTTCCGTTGCAATGTACATCATTTATCGCAATACATCACAACTGTTTCCTGCAGGGAGTCAACGACAAAGATCTCGAAGGCATGCTCGAGAAGGTTCAGCTCAGCCATATACTCGAAAGGGAAGGAGGATGGGATGCCGTACAAGATTGGATGGACGTTCTGTCTGGAGGAGAGAAACAGAGAGTAGCGGTGAGTTAGACAGAGACTGAGAGAGAGAGAGAGGGGGAGAGAGAGTGAAGGATAGAGAGACAGAGATAGAGAGAGAGAGAAAGGAGGTGAAGACGAAAGTACCTCACTTACACGCAATTTAGATGGCTCGGTTATTCTATCACCGTCCGCAGTTTGCAATTCTGGATGAGTGCACGAGCGCTGTATCCGTCGACGTTGAGGGTAAGCAAATGAATTCTACATACGGACAAAAAAAATAGGGCGGACCTATAACAGATCGTGCATCACACTGTCTGTGTCATGCAACGCGTCATCATATGTGTCACGATACAAATATAGTACTACTCTAACACATACAAACATTCTCCAGGCGTATATTGTGTAAGACACAGTTCTGGGCTTGCGAGGCAAACTTAGCAATCTAGTAACCATCACACAATGTTCCAGGAGCAATGTACAAGATGTGTCGCGAGATGAACATCACACTATTCACCGTATCACATAGGAAATCGTTGTGGGTAAGTGACAACAGTTTCCTTCGAGTATTAGGGCCAAGCAGTCTGAAGAACATATGATTTATTTATTTATTTATTAAATAACATCATGAGTGTTTTTTATGATGCACGATCACGATATGATATGATATGCATGGACTTGTTTTCACACCTCGGGGGTTAACTGGCAAATCTGTCAACTTCAGACGAATTAACATTAGAGGAATTAGCATTCATAGATGTACCTATCCTAGGATTACTGACTAGCTCAATTCGTAGCGCTGCGCAGCCAGAGCTATATGCTCTACTCATTTTATTTGAACCAAAAGAAAAAACATCATTCAAAGTCCAATACCTTTCCTCATCCAGGTCCACCACGAGTACTACTTGCACATGGACGGCCGTGGCGCTTACGAATACAAGAAGATCGAGGACAACACGGAAATGTTCGGGTCATAGATTAGCATTAAGAAGATAAATTGAGTAAATAAATAATGTCACCAGCATCCCTGCGATAGAAAAGGCAGTTCTGAAATGTGCTGGACTGACGATGTTTTACCATGTTGTGCGTAACTGCGCGACAACTAAATAACCTAATTACATTCATTTACATACACGATATGGGAATGCGCATATTCATCATACATTTAAATAGGAGCTCTTGAATGTCTTTACAAACCCCCGTATCCCGCAAAACTTCCACCTTCTAAAAGAATATATTTATTACATAAGTAACGATAAAACGTTCCACGCATGTGTATATAACAATGGCACTATAACACCTCGTGTCAGACATGGAAATAATATAATATGGTTGAATTGAATAAAACGTACGTGAAAATATATGGTATCACAATATTAAAACATAATAAAGGCCTAGGACAAATATAAAAAAAAAACAAGAAATGCACCTAGAATACTGTAACTAAAAACTATGCTAATAACGGCTATACTAGTGATCACTCAACCCATATTGGACCCCTAGGATAGCTAACTATATTGTGTCTGGTTCCTAACTATATTACACTTAATCCTAATTTCAAAAAAAGTTTAAAAAGAAAAGAGATACAATATGACTCTACGGTTAGGTACAGTACATAAGATAGCCCGATAAGTACAGACCCGAGATCTACCTTACGTACCGGAACCTAAGGCCTAAGGGATACAATAAGGCGATAAGGCACCCCCGACAAACTACAGTATGACATCTCGGAGAACAGCCTAACCTACCGTAACCTAAGCTACGAGAAAACATATCCAGCCTATACTTGAGCGAGGGCAGTCTGCTTGGATAGTACATCACGTGAGATGATGAGACGCATGATCTGAAATTAAACAATTAGACACAAACTTAGTATGGTTGTGCACCTCATCACTGCACAATTGGGCCGACGGACACAGATAATGGAAATGGAAAAACGGATGTTGCTGTACCGTATATTCTAACTAGAATCTTTTGTACACTACCGTGGATGCTGCTAGTGTAAGCCTTAAATAGTACTCCGCCGTTTACACAAAAATACCGCTCCTCTTGTTCAGAAGAACTTTGCAATTTGTGCATACGGTAGCACTCTTTACAAAGGACTCTTCAATAGACAAATGCCTACAGTACCCGACTCCGTAATATTCACTAATTAACCACCTCATTGCTTCCCTCGACAATCTGGTGTACTCGAATATCTCTGAGATATTGTTGAAGGGGATAGTCCTTGAGGATACCGTAGCCGCCGAACATTTGAAGTGCTTGGTTGACCACCTAAAATAGATGGACGTTACTTATTGTCATTCATACACCGTTTATTCTAACCATTTTTTTAGCTAAAAGAACAATGCAGAAATAAACATTCAGTATCTACCCCTGAGGCCGGTTCCACCAACATTTCAGAGCGCACGGAAGTTACGTGCGCACGGAAAGTTCCGTTGCAAGTAAGGCTTATGTATGGGAAGAGAAACTTGCAGTCTAGAGTCGAAGTTTCTTCGAAGTTTCTCCTCAAACTCCATAATTTGTACTGTTTTGTGTCTATATCGTATTTTTAGTTTACAATGAGGTTATACGAAACATATTCAATACTGATTATGAATAAGAACTTAGTTTTGGGTCATGGTTGACAAATACTAGCATTGATTTTGTTATAATTTTAGCTTTAATGTTAAGCAATTGTTCTTAAAACACTCGGTAAGAACTTTTCTGCTAATATAACCTGTAACTGACTTTGGGTGATAACATTATTGCATTTTTTAAAGAAAAGTCAGAATTTCCTATAAAGTAAACTGGTAGATAGCGTATTTGGGAGGCAGAACAAAAACTAAGTAAGGAAAATCACAATTGAAACATAGAAAAAGGTAGTTATTATCAAAAGCCCATGAAACCAAAGAGCCCTTTTCGAATAACCCATTTTTACGCATTTTCTTCTTAAACGCAAGTTATTTTCTTTCCTTAGGCTTTCGCATAGCAGCAGCAAGATGTTTCCCCTTGGGTGACCCTCTCTTATGCTTAAAGCGAAATACCACCCGGTTTGGGGTTTTTTCACCAAAAATAGTTTAAAAAAAGTTAGAAACGAAAATAAACATAAAAACACAAACAAATAAGTGCATCTTGAAGAAAAATGTACGCAAAGTAACATTTTTTTAGATTTTGTATGGGAAAATCCGGACCAGGCGATTTGCCGAATTTAATACTAGCACGGCCCTCGAAAAATCGAGGGATGGCCTTTTCAAATTATAACCCACTCCGCAGCATCCAAATGACGAAATGTTGACAAAATATTTTGAATTTGGCTAGTAAAAGTCCAAAAACACGCAGTTTGAAAACGGTGGTCAACGCACGGTTGTTTACTCCTCCTCTTTTTGTATTTTTTTGCTGAGACCGACCGCTAATTCGCTTTAACGTATTTAATTTACGCTTACTCCGTACTTCCTTTGAGATATGTCGAATGCAAAACTGAAAGTAGAAAAAAATGCACGTTGTATGCACGTTTGCATATTCATTGGCTAGCTGCCAGACCGTAGTAGCCATCTTTTAGAAAACATCCTAATAACGCACGTAAATGTTGGTGAAAAGCCAAGTAAGAGTGCACGGAACTTCTGTTGAACGGAAGAAACTTGTGACAAGTTTCTCTCCGTTCAAACGGAAGTTCCGTGCGCTCTGAAATGTTGGTGGAACCGGCCTCGGACAGATAATCTTCATTTGAAACATTACATTACACACTATAACCCGAGGGAATACACATAATATAACAGCATAGTAGCTGACCTAATAACTTTCATCTCCTTACCTGGAAACAATTATCCGTCGCGTGCAGCTTTGCCATCGCACACATTGCCGCCTTATGCGGTGAATCGGCGTCCAAATGTCGAGCCGCGTCGCGCACCTACAAAACGTACTAATTTTGGTTCTCGGAATTGCTTCCAAATTTTTTCCGTAGAAAACGACAGACATAGTCACGGAGAACAAGAGAACCAGAGATAGAGAGAGAGGGACGAGAGAGAGAGGAGAAGAGAGAGAGAGAGGGACGAGAGAGAGAGGGAGAGAGAGAGAGATAGATCGTGAGAGAGAGTGAGAGAGTGAGGGAGAGAGGGGGAGAGATGAGAACCTCCCAGTATCCCATCCTATACTAACTACCCACTACCCACCATAATCCTCGACGAATGCACTTGGGTGACCATCTCGGCCAGCTTGAATTGGTTCCACTGGAAGTCGGCGAGACGAGCGCCAAACTGTTTTCGAACCTATAACAGAAAAGTGTTCATAGTCCTACTTTATGGATTCAACTTACATATCACTCTTATACAAACAATCATTGGTAGAGACCCATAAGCTACATTCAAAAAAACACAACGAGTGCGCATCAAGGACATATCAACCAAGTCGATTTAACTCTGACCAACAACACACTAAAGCCTATGCTTCGGGTTAGGCTCAGCGTCTTTAGTTTAGGATAAATTCGGCCTATGCTTCGCTCAGCGTTAAGATCAGCGTCATGCCTACGTTAGGCTCAATTCCACTTTCCACTCCCACTCACCTTCAAATGCTCAATCGCCAGGTCAATACTGTTCTGCGCGGCTCCGAGCGAGCAACTCGCCATGTTGATCCTTCCTCCGTTGATTCCAGCCATGGCAATATTGAAGCCCTGATCATCTCCACCGATTTGGTTCTTCACGGGCACCTGTAACAAGAAATATATAAGTATAAGCAAACAAAGAAGAGGGGTTGACAGAAACTAGTACAGCTCGGAGCAGCCCTGTTTTCTGTTGTACTTCCGTCTGAACAACGACATGTTTCAGTCGCCTTTTAAGACAGGAGATCAACAAAGTGCTGACGCTTGTGTCGTTCAACATAAACATACAGCTTTGCAAAATATTGATTTATCGATTGATCCCACCTTACAATCCTCAAAAGTGATAATCCTTGCTGGATGGGAGTTCCATCCCAACTTCTTCTCCTTCTTTCCGAGGTGGAATCCCTCAGTGCCGTCTTCGACCATCAAACAGAAGATTCCCTTCGGACCGGGCCGACCCTCGTGTCGCATCATCACCAAATACCTGAAACATCACAGAATACAGTAGGAAAGCTGAAACACTCCACCGAGTAGGATGTATACTGTAATTTTGAAGCATTACACATAGCAATTCTGAAACAGGAAATCTGAAGCTCACAACTTCACCACCTCAACTAAAACAACCTCAGAATACTGTGGTCTAAAAAGTAGGTAAAGTCTACAGTATGAAATCGGGGACCCTGAATTCAAAGTTACAAAGAAAACAAGGATCACTCACACTCCGCTGTGTCCACTGCCCGAGATGAACGCCTTGCTTCCATTCACCACATAATAATCGCCCTCACGGCGCGCAGTTGTGCGTAGACTCGCAGCGTCGGATCCTGAGAACAACAAATTATCCAAAAACGACAATTAATATAACGCGAAGGTTCAATACCCGAGACCCTTTCAAACTTTTACACTTTCCTTTTCGGAACTGTACTCTCCACCGGTGGGTGCTACATCGGCGACAACTTAAAACGCACACACGTACACACATACACACACACTTAGCCACACATTACCTTAGATAAATTAGAAGTACCAAATGTAAGATAATAGTTGATAACTCAAATACAAGATACAAGCTTACCAGAGTCCGGTTCGGTGAGACAGTACGATCCAAGAGTCTGGAAGGCAGCCATCTCGGGGATCAACCTCTCTCTCATTTCTTCACTAGCATAAGTGTCCACCATCCAGGCGCACCTTCAATTAGACAACATTCAACGACTTGAAAGGTTCTGGTTACCTTCCGTCCTTCTTATAGTTTCTCAACAGAAATTCAAATCAATTAGCTGCTATTTTTCTTCGGTAGCGCATGTAAACTACCGTAATATCAACTTCACCAAACAAGATTCACGTACTATCGTCGGAGTCTTCTGAGGCCATATTCACCACTCAATTCCCCATGGGGAGAATGCTATTTTCTGTCCCCAGAGACTATTTCCCCGAGGGAATCGGAGTGGGGAATATGGCCTCTGAACTACCTACTTATAAATGGCACACTTCGCAGCGCACAACAGAAACATACAGCATAAAGAAACCAAGAGCCCACCCTCTGACTCACATATTATGGATGCTCATGTAGGCCGCTGTAGATGTGCATCCTGCCGCGAGAGCCTCAAACACAATGGAAGCATCCAGTCTCTCCAGTCCCGTTCCACCGAAGTCCTCCTTGCAGTAGATGGCGCCGAAGCCGAGCTCGCCGGCTTGCCGAAGCGTGTCAATGGGGAGGATTTCCTGGAAACGGAGCGAAATTTAAGGTTACTAATCAGTTTGGAATCCCCTGCTCTACTTTAGTACTTATTCTAATGACCGATTGAATCAATTGTTTGGTTTTGCACTTTGCATTTTTGCAGGAACTGTACCAGTACTGGTATGCTGGGCTGATTAAACTATACACACGATGGCCAAGGAGATTAACAGGCCAATCCACAGTAAACCACAAACCTTCTCATCCCATTCAGCCATATTCGGATACATCTCCTTCATGGCAAAGTCCCTAGCCACTTTCTGTACATCCTTTTGTTCGGGAGTCAAACCGATCGATGCTTAAATATTTATATTAAAACTCTTTTGGAAGATTTTGAAGTCAGCCCATTCTACTAGAAATAACCCTTGACTTTGAAGTAGGGACGCGCACTAAGGGGTGCTTACGAAATTAACACAATTCTTTAATGAATCTCGCGTTATCAAATATCCGAAATTTAGACTCTAGTAAATCTCAACCGGTAAATCAACTTGTCCCAGCTAGGTGTTACTGATACGGACATACTCCAAAAACTACAGACCCCTTCGTCCCCCATACTACCGTATCAAAACTAGAAACTTACGATCCAGACAGTATGAACCTGCGGCTCTTCTTCCACTCACATGAGCCAACCTGGAGGCTAGGCGGGACAGCATCTGCATAAATTAATGATAAATTATAGGAATGTGCTACTAAATCTATTCATGCCACATAATACATCACCAGTCAGTTCCAGCTTGTAGATACCATCTCGACGAATAAAACGAGAATAAACAGATCCAAGCATAGTCAAAATTAAAGTTTATTCCTTTATTCAATCGCAACATTCACAAAACAGTAGCCAACGACACATGCATCAGCCAGGATTTTTGTACTCTGATACTCTATCATTTTTTCAACTGATACCATCATAGTATATCATGGTATACCGTATACCAATCAGCACAAGCCACAGTGGTACAGTAGACTATATCAGATTAACCTCAGAGCACGAAAGTCAGGGAAAATTATCTGATTCGATAAATTACAATTCAGAACAAAAAAAAACAATGAGAATCATAGGAAGTCACCGCAAAATACAATTGATAACAATCAAAACATAAATAATTATAAATAACATCACAACAATCACGAAACCTAATTAACGATAATGTGATACACAAACAAGAACAAAGAAAAACACAATTCATCAAAGCACAACGTACTAAAACAACTCTCTAAGAATAAGAGAAGATAAACACAAGGCAGGGTTAAAACTAGCAAACAAAGTTTCGCCAGAACCCAAAACTTACTCAACAGTTCAATTCAAAAGCCACCGGAATCTACACTACAATCATTTCTATAGAGCAGTATCGCATTTATACTAATTCAAACACAATAACTATAAAAAAACAAGGGGAATCGGGGAGTGGAGCGTACCGTAGGAAGCATATGGCCAGATACAGTAGTCAGAGGACCGACCGATAGCCCAGGTACAGTAAACAGGGGACTGGCCAGGAACAGGCGAGTATTCATAACTTATGAATATTCGGTTCTGAATATGACCTCCACTCACGCTCCGACCCATAAACATCAAAGAACGTTCAGAGAACACCCATTAACTAAATCTCTAACGGTTCTACCCTATAAGTCCCATCCACCAGAGAACACACACTGACCCCATTTATCGTAAGATTTACGTTAATATTACCCCCACAAACACCAAAGAACGTTCAGAGAACACACATAAAAATATACCTTAATTAAACTTAGAGATCAAGTGAAAGAAAACAATCTACGCAAATGTAACCACAGATCTAGCCAGACTCTTTGCCAGGTAGTTCTTCAGCGTTAGCAACTGCGGGTCCTTGTCCGATTTGGAGTGTTGGATCGTGTACTGCTTGTTAAAGACCAACAGGTCGATAATCATACTCTTCTCAACCACAACCTACAAAGACAATAAATGTTAGCGTAACTTATAGAAAATCGGTCGCGGCAACAAAGACACACTACGAAATGTTGAAGCAATACTCACAACAACCTATAACCTACACCTAAGGACAATACATATTCCGAAAATTATACCAATCAGTTCACGTTCACAGTACACATATCAAGTGAACTGGTATATGAGGTACACGGTTTCCACGGTACTGCTTTCAAATTTTCGATTTAATTGCTTAAAATATGTAGGGCGAGATCGAACGTGTTTGTGATGTAGTAACGGCTTTCCCGATATTGCTCGATAATTTTCAATTTCTGTAATCATTTAATATGTAGTATGATGATACCTGTTCTCTAGTTCCCAAAATTTCCTGCAAATGTTCGAATAGCCGATCATGGAACCGTGGAGGCACGGACGATGTTTGCAACATGGCAACTAGTTTCTGAAAGTGATTATCTGATAATACTGAGATGTGAACTAGTAAAAAGGGCGCATTGAGGGAGATGGTAGGACAGAGAGTACATAGAACATCCAAAACAAGACTACAAAATGCACGGAGGACCGAGACCGAGCGTTAAAAGCACTGGCGCAGCATTCCAATGGAGAACATAGAGGAAACTCCGCGATTTCGCGGCTACAACACGCGGAACCTTCTTTACTTTTTGCTTTTATTTTTTTTTGTTTCAATAAACTTTTGCATAAAAATGAGTACTCACCCTTACTGCATCAACAAATGCACCCTGCGCCAACAGTTTGTTAAACGTGAAGTAATTGTAGAGGAATGTTAGCGCAGTGGATTGGAGTACTCGAGTTCCCACTTGCTCAAGAATATTCAACTGGGTGACTTGTTCACAGCTCGCTGAAACGGAAATGGTTCATTCGAATAAGTATAATCATTAAGAAACGAAAAATTTTATATACAAAAAACCACAATTTTTCAAATACTGCATATAAGCATGCATATTTTCTTCAACTGGTTGATGTAGTGTGAAGTTTGCGCAAGTTGAAAATTTTGTTAGCTGCGAGAGCGAAAAGAGAACGCGCGGGTATGCGGACAATGGGTCGATTTGCGCTCAGTAACACGTCAGCGATAAAGATGCCAACAATTAACAGCACCAACAAAAGAGACCCACCCTTTTGTAGTATAGCTCCACACAGTGTGTCGACAGCCCGGCATTTGGAATCGCCGCGAAGTGCCCATCCGAGAGCCGCTGACCATCCGCCCACACGAATATATCTAGACACAAACCTGGTCACAAGACAGGGCGCACGAGCATTAATCTCAGTTCCAGAGTCTAGTTTCATCAACATTACTGTGCGCTACGCATCTTTCACGCGCGCACGAATAGCGCGTGAAGGGCAGTCACTAATTGACGGTTTACTTCGCACATAAATGCCGGTGAGTCCGCCCTGATGATTAAGTTGTATAACTGGAATGTTATTGAATACTATTCATTCGCCCAACATCAACCCGTTTCCATGTTAAATTTCAAAAACTCATGTCATGCAAATCTTCACTTACCGATTGGTCATTGTATTTACCAGCATCCTCGCCGCATCATCCAGACTCTCCTTTTTCACCAAGCGCCAGATCTAAAAGTCTGTAATTTGTAAAAAAAAAAAAAAAAGGTGTTTTCCTTCTTATAGTTCAGCATATTTTCGTTGTAGCTAAGCATACGCTTCACCTCACGAAAGTTCTTTATGTGGTTTTATTGTACATAAACATTAGCCCCTCACTTAACAAT
The DNA here is from genome assembly GCA_036852015.1 of Pelodera strongyloides. Taxonomy (NCBI): domain Eukaryota; kingdom Metazoa; phylum Nematoda; class Chromadorea; order Rhabditida; family Rhabditidae; genus Pelodera; species Pelodera strongyloides. The sequence goes on from JAANDG010000083.1 coordinate 36,773, forward strand.
AGCACTCACTTTATTAGCCGTCCTCTCGCCATCGACGTGCATCGCAGACAGGTGCCGCTCTACTGCCGCACGACCATCAGTGCCAGTCTCGCACAGATAGTCGGAGCCAATCTCCCATAACCTGAACATCACATTGATCACACACATACTATCGTATCACACAGTAACAAACTTGCTTAAATACGGGTCAGCATACACCATGTAAGTAGTGGAGGATTTGACCTCTACATGTACTCTGTGGGATCTGGTTACCTTCGTTTTGTTATATGTTTATGAAATGAAGGTCACTATCGATGTAAACAAGCCCTTACCATACTATTGAAGCACTCGTTTTATAGTATCATGGTATAGATTCCCACGTTACCAGTGTCAGACGGATAATCCGCGAATACACTGACGAAACTCCGCGCGGTTGCGCCGTATAGCTAATGCGGAAAGTGCGTGCGGCACGGCGGCCATAGATATTTGTAACTTCGCTCATTTAAGGTGCGCCCGCCGCTCACCACACGAGCGTCGATAAACTTGTTCGTCCATAAAAATGTAAGAGCCAATTGTAAGAACCTACTGTGAATTGGCGATGAGCGTCGTTCCATATTCCGTAAAGACAAAATATCTCATATCGACTGTCCTCTCAATCGCTTGGGATCCAGATTTGTGAAGTAGATCGATCAGATGTACTGCCAGATAGGCGGGTTCGCATAGTTCTGAATAGAAGACACACACATCCGAAAACAACGGAAGTGATGCGTGACGATGACACGCCGAATATCTACAGTGCGCAAGTTGCGCGAAAAACCCGCGAACAAAGTTCGGGCCACCCAAATTGCGCCAAAAGGGTGGGTGCCAGAAATCAAGCTAGCGCATACATGTGTCACCTGCAGCACTCTACAAAACTACGCCGTTTTAGCTGCGCACCCTCCTTCCACCGTCATTGTCGCGGAGATTAATCAATGCGGCTAACATTTCAAGGTATCCTTTATACGGATAAACACGGATGTGAACATGGGTGCTTTGCATAGGCAGGGTAAATATCGCCGCCTGTAGTGGTGAAACACATCAGTTCTTAGTCGCACAGCTCACAGTACACTCAGAAAGAGAAACGGCCTTACCTTGCAAAACAGTGAGCGCATCAAAATGGAAGAGCGGGACGAACACATCCTGTTCGGGAACACGGTCACCAAATAGCGATCGACATCTCTGAAAATAAATGTGAACAACAATAAGAATTTATTATACTACGTCGAAAGTCCGTCCATAAGGCTCGGTACGAGATTACTGTAGGTCTATTGAGTCTCGTACGAACAATTTGTCACCTGGAACTCGTTGCCTCTGCTCAGGACCTATGCGGAACATGTGATATACAAAATTTGAACACGTTTATTACCACCCCACGCTTGAGGCGTAACAATTTATTCATTTAGTAAATACAGACATAAATCCTCGGATAAAACTTCACGTAAAGGGTTTTCAGGTGGAGGAAAAGGGTGCTACGGATAGACAAAGGTGTGCATAGGTAAACTGACGTACCTCGGCTACTTGTGCCAGTTGTTGCATGTCCGCTCCGGGGAAGAATGTGATCATGTAGAAGGGGACGAGTTGCCACCACTGATCGACGATCACCTCGGCCAGACGACGATACACCTAAACAGGTTACACTTCAATGATTCACTCGTACCGTAGGCTCCTAGAACGCGGGTCGTCGCGAAGATCCAAGTACTCACACACAAAATAGGATAAGGTGGAGGCGCCGCAGGTGTGCCACAAATGCGCCAACTGGAATTGCACCTTTCGGGCACCCTTGGCGACTACTGAGCTGAGCTTTCACAAGATGTTTTTTTTTATTTTGCTTGACACATGTACACCTACCGAGTACCGAGGTTGCCACATAAATGACTAGCATATCTACGCGAAGAAAAGTGCATTCATATATTTTTCTAATTCATATATAGTATGTTTTTTTTTCTAAAATAACAAACAGCTCACCACATCATCTCCGACAATGACACCAGCTAGAAACTTGATGTTCATGTTCTCGTCAAAGACTCCGGCCTCATACTGCTCACGCACACCCTCCTGCCATTTGGTGTAATAATCCGTCTGAAGGAGATCAGTTGTTATTAAGGCACTGAGAATTTCACGTCATAGAAAACCTCTAATACATTTCTTACACTTCCACTGCTACTGGACTAATAACTAACGGAAAATATGCCTTACGGTCACTCATAGAACCTACCGTACAACAAGAATACACGGATATTTACAGTAACGACACATGCCAAAAACAGTACCGTAATCGCTACGTCGATTTTCAAAAGGAGGCGCCCCGCGGGAAAAGCTTCACCACTTCCCTACCGGCCCTATCCTAACCGCTGACGGCTGACCTCATTATTTTCAATCATCCACTGCGCGTCCATTCTTCGCAGTTGTGCTTCCAGTGTCTCCGTGGCCGTGTCCTGACGTGAATTGTCTGCCAGAAGGCGGGCACACAGATCGAAACGGAATGAGATCAGTTGGAGGACAGTCTGAAAGCAGGAGTCTGGAGTATGGAAACATGCCAATATAAAAAAATGTGATCAGTGCACAATTTCTTGGTTGAAAAAAAGCTCTGACAATATACTCTGACAATATCAAAACATCTCGTGCGCTCTAATTCCTGAGGGTAAGAGCACATACGGCCTATGAATACGAATACCCAGTCAAACCGCGTAGCTCGTACGATCTTATGCTTGTGCATACACCAATAAGATGCTTCAAATAATACCTAACTCAATACGGATGTAGAGCGCGAGAGAGGGAGAGAGATAGACGGAGAGAGAGGAACAAGAACAACAGAAAAGAGCTCACCGCTTTCCAATACAGATCCGGGCTCGCTTGATCCACACTCCTTCCATCAGACTCCGCTTCAGCAACGACATCCGACAGAATACTCTGACCGTGCAAGAACGACGTCAATGCCCACTTCACCAAGTCCATGGAAACGGCACTATCTGAAATTGTGCGGAAATAATAAGTACTTCACGTCAAGAAAGACGATACACAACACATACGTGCATGTTACGTACTTCATTTGTTCTTCTATTCTTCATATTTCTAAACTAATTTCAGGAAAGGATTCGTCCCATAATCAAATCGTACACGATGTCCACAACATATTCACGCCGTGAAACATGTCACTTTTCACATACAATCTTGGGCGCCTAGACCTTAGGTTATTTTCAAACCTGATTCTCACATAAATCCTACCTGCTCGGGAAAAGAAGAGTGCTTCAAAAAGACTCCAGGCCACAAAATCCGTCACAGCCTCCTCTGTTCGCCGCGTCATCGCGGCTCCTTGCAATACAGACCGATATCGCAGCGAGAAGGACAACACTCTAGAAACACAGCTTTGATTGAATGTCTTCAACCTTTACTCATTGAACATTCGTTTTGATGTACGATGGGTATGCCCCCGCGCAGGTCTGGCTTACTTGCCGCGCCGTTACGGCAACTGCAACCGCGCATTTTCCCTAGGGTTTCCACCACGTAGATCATATGATAACTTATCGATTCACCCCAAAGAAGCAACGCCTTTTCAAAAGCTTCTAGCATTTCAACGGTGCCTCTTTAGGATGAAAAAAAAGACACTAGATTCCCAATTCCCAATAAAACAAAAATGAAAAAAACTCACTCATCCTGGGAGAGATTCCGTTTCGTTAAAGCGAGTTGGCGACACTCATCAAACACTTGGTGCATCTCAATCACCTGAACGATATATGTGTAGAATATTTACGTCTATAGAAACTGTAAGTAATTGTAATCGATATAATTGGGCAATGACATTGCTACATGACATGACGAACGATGCAATGAATCGCAAGTTCCTACAGTAAGAATCTACAGCTGACATTGATACAACGTTTCTTCAAAAACTAATGCTTCCTTTTTTAGTATCAAGCCAAATAAAATCCAGGTGGGTTTAAACGCATTCAGTACCTAAGACACAACTAATAAGGAACAAAAAAACGAAGAAAAAAAGAAGAATTACCGTTTTCCTAACTGCTGAATCTGCATAAAATGTAGTCTCGGCCGGCACTTTTTCACGAAAATTCAGGAATTTACCAGTGGGAAGGCCGCCTGAAACGATTACACTATTACATACTGCGACAATCAAGTTCACATTCTCACTCGGAAGCGTATGAAGCCCGTCCGACTAACAAGTTGGCTCTCCTCCCCTAGCTGCCGCGAAGATTTCAAAAATCAAAACCGAATCTTATTCGAAGCTTGAATTGATGACATTAATAATACAGAGTTGCCTTACAAGCTGTCAGAACCCACATTAGCACTGAATAACGGATGAATTCAATCACCACAGAACGCGAATACAAAGACCCACCTTATAAAAATCTATATACACAAAACTAAACGCACCTTTCCCAGAAGTCGATTCAACTTCACTGACCGCTGCTAGAAGAGTGCTATCGGAGAAGGCGACCGCGTGGTAATGAGGCATCTTGTCTGAAGACTCGGATGAAAATAAACAAAGTAACAAGTCGCACACACAAAAAGATATTACGTATTTTGTAACACTAAACTATTATGCATCAGGCTACAGTACACGTACAATGCCCCATTCAGTTTACCACCGTAACGTGAAGGCTCAGATAAAGCTACTCCTACACAAAATTACAGTATCTCAAAACATCAGCATATCAGCAAGAAAGAGCTTTGCCCGAAAAAATTCTTTACTTTCATTAGCTTGATCCGTTAGCTACAGCTCCCCACAGCTCTACTTAGGTTCAAGGGAAGATAAGTTTCAAATGTTCACGTCCTTCGTTCAAGAAAGTACAGTCGAACTCTAAGTTTTCACAAGCACGATTCCTTCTCTAACTTTCTCATTACAAAAAAATTTCACAAATAAATCGTGGCACACAAATAACCATCGCCGTTCCCAGCCATAACACGACATAATGATAAACTTTTATTTTGCATTTTCAATACAAAGAGCAATGCTTCATCTCAAAAGAAAGAGACAAGATTGACCACACATATATTCCGATATCACAATAAGTAAAAAAAACAAAAGGTAGAAAATGATATACATTCATATGATACAGTCTTACTAATAGCCACAAGTTTTCAAAACACCAAGTATTGGTAGTGAAAAAAAAGAAGTTGCATTGCTTCTGACTTCTGACGGTATTGCACGTATCTTTGTGAAATGTAGAAAAGACAACTTCATTTCCATGCATTATATGTAAAGTATGTTCCAGGGAAAGGGCCAATAATGCACACACAATCCTCATACAACACACGGAAAAGCAGTTGCCCGGTATTTCACAAACCACGTGCCATTCCGCTTTAAACATGTGTTTTCTCTCGAATTTACAACAGCAGAAGCAATGCAACAAAAACATTTAAGGTGGCAAGAAATAACGTGGAACTGATACAAACTAGCTGCTAATATAATGTATTGCACGGGAAATTGTGAGATTATATCACAGTTATAAAGTCACTGCGGTGTTTAAGTAAGGTGAGTAAAAAGCTGCGGTAGAGAATAAAGCTGCACAAAACGTGAGCGGAACCCTAGTTACTTGCCTCGAAACTCATGCACATAGGTAGAGCTGTACATTCAGTAACAAGTGCTATTGAACAACCAAGGGTACTTAACTTCCTCTTGAAACAAAAATACATAATAAAACTCTAATTCCACATAGGTTCACTTAAAACTAGGATAGAAGACAAAAAAAGCTTTGTACAAGGACGCACGAAAAAGAAAGAATAATTCTAAAACATTGAGCAATAGAGTGATCTGCAAAAAGCGAAAATATACGAAAGCAATCAAAGATTTAGATACTCCTGGTACAGTTAGGTTTAAAAAGTTCAGAAGCACACATGCAAATATCACGTCCAAATTTTCTATATGATCTTGGGACCACTATTAATATAACTCCCAGATAAAAAATAATACACCAAAATCCGGAATACACAGTCAAAACTCAGTAAGCAACACGCCCGGGAACATACGTACATACGTAAAAAGTCACAGCTCCTATATATTTCTGAAAATATCATATAGATAAACCATAGATTCAATAGTCGTCAATGAACAGGTGAGCAAAGAAACAAGCCGCCGTTTGATGAAAGCAAATCTATAAGTGAACCAAATAGAATTCAGAGTCAGACTAAGAAAACAAACATTAGAATATGTGGTAGGTCACCATGTCAGCAGGAAACTTCCCCATACGTTACCTTACAATTTGAGTGAACAAGAGTAGTTCGCCTAATCTCACTTCAGAATCCCATAGTCGAGAAGAATCGGCGGGACGAGTTCTTGAGCGGGTGCCCTCCCGGAGTCGCCAACACATCGGGGCATTTCTCCATGACGCGGGAGAGCAAATGGTCCAGATACTCCTCCATATCACGCATTCGTGAGTCCTACAAAGCAAATTGTTCAAGCTTGCTCACGCTCAATGCTCATCAAATTTTCAAAAAAACACAACAGCTAGCAACGCCATGTAATTAAAGCATGCGAGTCACGTATCGCAAAATTTTCTGCTTGCCTAACTTTACCACCACGCAGGGGTAAATTCTAGGGCGGAGCATGAAATCTCAATTCTCAGATAATCCTACGTACACCTAACGATTAACAATAAAGTACAAATAATAAATAATACAACATACAAATAGTAAATACACCCACCTTTACCCGTAGCTCCATTTCCAACTTGTCAATCTTCGAGAGTAAATCGTCCATGTTTTGTGAATCGCCCTGAATAAGATAACGTTTAATAATTGAGTGGAAAAATGATCTACCTACCGTATGGCACATAGATAACATAGTATATATATCTCCCATAATGAGTAATGAGTTCGAGTTGGCCTCTCCGTAATATTCTAAGATTTTGCGGTTTGGCCTCATAATGTTTCAGTGAGCCTTTATATGCATAACTCTACACAAAGTTTCAATATCAAAGAGAAAAGGTGAGTTATTACAAAACACAACTGAGACGATTAATGCTTTGCAAAACAACCACAAAGTGGCACGGATTTCAGAATAACACACATTTCTCTTATAGATCGCCTCTTTTACAACTATACTAAACTACAAATTAGCCGAAATACTGAGAAGCTATGTGAACTGCTTACAAACTCACTGTTTGGTAGTGACAATTGTCTTAACTGATTATAATAAAGGTTTACTGATTACATAAATAACATAAATAATCATAAGGCCTAAGTAACAGTGCTAGAAACGAGACCAGCTTCCAAAGCTTCAGTACTTCGACCATTACATAACACTAAACACGAACACAAACAAAACAGTGAGAGAGAAAGAAAAAAAGTGAGTGAAGGAAGCATACTTGGTTTCTGTGGTTGGATCCGAATCCGCTGCTCGCCACACTCGGCGGTCGGTTGAACGATTCGGCGGTGGACATCGCTGACGCTGACACCGACGGCGACACGGGGGCTTGCTGGGGAACGGTCATCTGGGAAGAACACACAATGTATATAAGGGGCATAGAGGAAACGGTTTTACAATAGAGATAGAGAGTGAACGGCTAAGGGGCAATACGGTAACAACAAAAAGAAGCACCAAAAACAGTAATGTAGATTATGGATAATGCAATGATTGTCAATTACAGCGCATTGTTCGCTTTATCCCCGCCAGTTTCCTATGTTTCTTAACTGTTTATGCAACAAAGTGTTTATGTTTAACACAACAACATGTGCTTCCGCGTTCAACTTAATGAAAAGCATATCACCACTCCAAAATAAACTAATACTCATTCTACTAACCAATGTGCACACAATAAACCATGCTTGGGTGAATCAGAAAGGGGTATTGTTTCAAAATATAAATGCACAAACGCACGCACACTTTTAAAGTGGTATGACACATGGTTCTGAAAAGTATGCTGTAGCATAAATCCTTTGCCTTATGAGGTTCTGAGCATTTCAGGCACATAATGGAACATGGAATAAAACCAGTATGCCTTTTAAAGTTTCAGATCCATGTGTCATACCGCTTATATCACTCTCGTCAAGTTCAAACCAAAGCCAAAAAAACAGTCTATGTGCGGGTGAACCAATTAACTAGAATGAAACCCTAATAATATTATCCATAAATCAATGTATAACCCCACTTACCATATCATCAGATAGCCGGTCAGCAAACGGGTTGCTATTGATCACACTCGTCTTATTGTTGTTGCCGTTAAAATGAGGCGCCGAGTTTCCGATAGAAGCCGCAGACGAATTTCGACCAAGTGAGCCGCCGTTTCCATTTCCGTTCTAGAGAAAACCACATGCATACGCATAAATAAAAGACACACAAACATAGATGGGTAGATTAACGATGGGCAAATGGATAAAGCAGAGCAACATAACCAGCAAGGTTAGCGTTAGCGACGATTTGATAAAGGGGAATACTAGTGTTAAGCCATCTCATTCCTTAGAAGCTGCACTACAACTAAGCGTATCGATGGAGGCTAGAAACCGAACTCTGGGGATAACACAAGCACTAACATAACAAACAAGGAGTAACAACCTAACAGCTCCAAGCGTGAGGGCACACGCATAGCGTAACAAAGAGTGGCAGATAGCTTGGGCTATACATACAACAAGGGCCTAGTTCCTTCACCTACTTACGTACCTGCATACTAGAGTTGCTATGTGCCAATGGAGATGCATTCCATCTCCGACTGCCCGACCTCTGGAATACTGCGGGTGGATTGCTTTGTCCCAGTGGCGGGAGTGCAGGAGAAGACAACGATCCGTTCAGTTCGTGCATCGACGCAGACATCACCGACGAGCCCACCGACAGTCTAAACATTAACTATGAGGTTTGGTCAACACTCAACGCAAATTCGAAATACTGGCTTAATCAAATGGCGAGATAGGTATGAGGATGATGGGGTTTCAAAATTTCAAAGTATCCTAAAAAAATCGGTGTGATTCTGTTAATATTACCGTATTTTTTGCACGAAACCTGCACATATAATATGAAAAATTAAAACTATTCTCGTGTGGTGCCAAAAAACGGTAAATTTTCAGCATACTTGAAACCCCATTACACTATTGACAATTATTGGAATGCACATACTGAGAAATGGTGAGAAGGTGTAAGCCAGATTATTCAAATTTTCACGGAAAGATAATGCAGATTATATCACAAATATCGCATAATCAATCCATATATGGCTCAAACCATGAATGAATGTTATTGTTGAATTGCGTGTGTGTCGGAGTGAAGAACGGCGACCACATCAATGACACTTCTGTGACAGGCCGCGGACAAACAAAGAAAAAGTGCGAGGCGAGGGCGTTCGCGAGAGATGCGCGCGCACTTGAGCGCGAACAGGCTAACAACGCGCGAGGTGTCACTTGTACCTAATAACAAATTTGTCCCAGTGGCTGGCAAGCTGGCCATATTTAATGCAACATTACTCAGAGTTTACAGCCTCAGAAAAACCTTACAATAATTAGAAAAAAGAGCTCTGAGCTGCACAAATACACTTAACATTAACGCTGAAGAGAGGCCTAAGCCTAAGGAAAAAAACCCAAAAGAACTGTCGATTTATATTTGCTTGTAAACGCAGAATAACTGCTCCTCACCACTTATCTTGAAACCAGGGAGACTGGTACGTACATATCGACCCAGCTTTACTTCCCTCTGCTCCCGCACCCTACACAAAAATATCACATAAGCTAACCAACCTATTTGATGCGTCCAGCGTATTACTAAGTTGATCCACATCCTTATGTTTCTTCTTGCCGAATCCGAGCCGCGAAAGGGTTCCACTTTTGCTGATCTGGAAAACACAAAACGATGCTCAATCATATTTTAGCATGGGAACGAACAGGGAGTAAACTATAAGGGTTAGAAAAAACATCTAGGCTCTACGCCAATGGTAAGTCGGTATATCCGCTTTCGCACACCTATACCATATGACTGACTACTCGTACACTCGTACTGTACTCAACGCGGTTAAGTTAAACCCCCTAACACCCACCTTGCTAAACGCACTGACTCCCGACACAGTAGAAATTCCACTAGCAATACTCATATTATCTGGATCGCCCTTGTTTCGTAGTTTGCCCAGCTTGATCTTGCCCTTGAGCTTGTCCATCATTGAATCTATAATAGAAACCTCATAAGACGAGTACGGAATAAAAAGAACTAGAGAACACAAAATGTTTATCTATTACTACAAAGTTAGCTGCGGTACCTGAAACACGTTCGGGCGCGAGCCGAGAAATAATACAGAATAATTGTGAACTGATTTACTTTCTTTGTTTTTTTTTTTTAGAAAGAACAAAGCGACGAAATAAAAAGGTTAAAAAAAAAGTGTACAAAAAGTAATCTACCTTTGTGTCCAATAGTGTTCAGCGATTGGTTAGAGATTGAGAGTGACGGTTTCTCGTATCTAAAGTGGAAACGAAGCTGCAGTTCACCGCGGTACTTATCTTCACCGGATTTCTTACGTAGAGGGAACCTGCAAAAAAAAAAACAATAATTCAAGAAAGCCCATTGAGAAGAACATAATCAGCTTGTTAATTATTCATCAATTATTCGGCATATATCACCACCTACATAATGAAAGTTACACAAAAAACACTACTGCTCTTCAGCTTCAGCAGCTAATAACGCTCACGAATTACGAAATGAATCGTCCTTCAATTTCAATCAATTAATCAGAATACACTACTGATCATTAAAAAAAAAAAAAAAAAAAGTGGAAAAGAAGAAAATAATAAAATAATACTAATAATAATAATAATAATACTAAAAAAAAAAAAAAAAAAAAAAAAAATAATTAATAATAATAATAATTAATAATAATAATAATAATAATAATAATAACATATAATAATAATAATAATAATAATAATAATTAATAATATTAAATAATAATAAATAATCACAAACCAATGATCTGAATGAACCCTTCTCGCCTCATCCAATGGGAGTTCTACTCGTCCAATCACATCGTTCCTTCCAATTCTGGATTTGTGTTGTACGCACACGGTAAGCACCATTGAGAGGTCCGACACTTTACTGAAACAATAATAGATGGTTTACGGCATAAATACTTCACCACATGCTCACCACCAACGTACTGTAGCCTTTTATCATAAATCAACAGTGGAAAGAACATATCCATAATATTTTCCCTTATAGTGTTCAATGCACGATTTCCTGTGTATTATTGTATTTTCGTTCACTTTACATGATTTATGTGATATTTTTTGACAAACTATGGGTTTACATTTTTGTTTGCGTAAAATAAACATTATATATTAACTATATACATTATACATAACATGACCATTGGAGGTCTGATGTCATACCAAATAAAGAAGGCCACAACAATTAACATTTATCACATGAAAATATGAAAATGCAGTTGTACAACACGCGTTTCAAAACCAGGTGCCGGCCTCATTGATAATAAACAAAAACATAAGAACCCACAATTCCATGTGTTCATCCCAGGTGACCTCTCCCTCGGTATGCACTACTTCGGTGACGGCTCTACTTCTCGCCGACGTACCCTTTCCGTGCATGGTCACCGTTACCAACGCGTCCATTTTGTTGTGCCCTTTCAGGTAGAGGCCACGCGCCGATAACACTGAAAACATTGGATAAAGAATGCAGAATTAGACGGCGGTACACTCTTTAAAAAAAAAACCCCGAACTAAACAAATATTCAGTACACTATGCCTATATACGTTACAGGCAAACTAAGATAGGTGTACTTAGTTTATGTTTTATCTATTAGTAACCCCTATTGCAATAATGAAGTACAAGTAGCGTATATAGTGGCTTTTCGTGGAGCTTAAGGACGTTCCTGAACAAGAAGGTAGCTTATAGAATAGAGGAACAAGATTTCAAAAAACTAAGATAACATTTAAAAAATGGTGCTTACCTGACACTAAAAGTGTATTGGGATCCATGATTGCTGACGAATCCTCCTTTCAAGCCCAAGTATCCTTACAAATTTAAACCACGCCGGCGACAAAAGCGTCCAACTAAAAGGAACAAATCTTAAAACAAAATACACATACTCATTAGACTAGTAAGTGTAAAAATCAGTAAAATATAAGAAAACGGTAAACGAAAATGTACATAGAAAGTAGTAGAATCGCGAACAAACGCAATCGCCTCCTTCGAATAATTAAAACAATAAAGTAGAAAACAAGGTTTACTGTATATGGAATACATCTCAACTGGTCAACGATAAACAAAAAAATCAACAACAACGATAACAACTCTAACAACAAGCTAATGTGACAGAGAACAGAAGACCTTTTAGTAAAAACCAACCAATTGGTTGCACCTTCCTGCCTTGCAACTTGCAATAGAAACTAGAAACCAATAATTCAGGCTTAAACAACAAATTAAACAATTAAACAAAGGTAACATAACTTAACAAAAGTGAATTATTATTCTTCAATTACCTTAATTACCTAGTGTAGCAAAACGTTTATCACTAAAATTGACGAAAACTTTTTTTTTTCTTAAATTTTAAAATCCAAGAAAAGGTCAGGTCAATTAAAAACGTAAACGGCTCAAACATATAAATGACAAGCCTGTTACAGATTTAGTATCAAATCCGCATCCGCTGAGAGAAGCAACTGAGGCAGAAGCTCGAAACCTGCAAAAAGATAATAATAATAATAAATCAAACAATCTGAAACCCAATAATCACGTAGATATTAAGCACATGATGTTTCACGTAGGAGTTAAACAAAAAGCGTAAACGAAAAAAAGACAATAATTAAATTAAGAGACCTTACGCTCTTACGCAGCATAAAACCCGTGTCGCAACATGACAACATACATAACACTTTCACGAGTACACGAGTTACAGAAACCAGAAACAGACTAAAGAAAACTTCATCGCTTATTCTGTTTTTTTCAAAGACGATAGATATAAGATAGTGATTCCAAATATGGAAAGCCGTGAATGAATGGCGGGGTGAGAAATAGAAAAAGGTACTACGGCCTACACGTCTACGTCGTTGGTGGTGGGTATATTGGGAATTGGGACGTTAAGCAAACAAACATGAATACAGGGAGAGAGAGAGAAACGGGTGCGAGGAACGGGTAGCAGGGTACCGGTACAGAGAGAGAGAGAGAGAGAGAGAGAGAGAGAGAGAGAGAGAGAGAGAGAGGGGGGGGAGGAGAGACGCTAGCCCAAACCGGTCATGAACGGCGATACGTAGAATTAGAATAAGCACCGTGACCGGAAGAGAAACGGGGAACTAAAGATGCACACACGGGTCCCTTAAGTCTGGAAAAGGATAGTGCCCGGACCCGGACCGTCCCAACCGGAAATAAGCAAGGACCACGCAGAGAGCACAGGACTATCACATACACGCCACTATGAATCACTTGCCAAATATGCACATGTATTTTAAAGTCAAGTAGACAAACATATCACCCTTTCACTGATACGATACCAGTAACATAACATTACCAAATAATGCCGAAGGAAAAACGAATCACCCTTTGATATGATACCCAGGTCCGTGTTCAATGTTTACTGAGTAAAGAGGAATGCAACGGGGTATATAGAGGTGACAACTGACAACTGAGGACATTGATTAGAAAATACCCGAATTCGGTGCAATAACCATGTTTCTAGGCTGTAATACTGCCTAACCACAAGACAAAAGTCTCGGCTGTGTGCCTGCCCTCATGCCCTGACAAGTGACAAGGCGAGAAGCTCATTATGAATTAAGTAGATAAGTACACAAAGAAAACACTGATCATCAGTACGGATCCATCCATCAAAAACAATCTCTGATCAGCCAAAACCAGTAACAGGCCAGGCTGATTACGCTCACCAACACTAGTTAAATCTAAGATCTCCGATCTCTCCCTCACCTCTCCCCCCTCTTCCTCTTCATCAGTATCACTAAAACCAATGTTCCCTACTTATACTACAAAACAAATACAATCCCCTAAACCTCTCTACCAAAAACCTTCCCCTCAGTCTCGCAAACCCAGCACCCAACCTACCACTCGACTGGCTAGCGCTAGCAGACAACCATATACCCCAACTGGTTTCTAGCATTCTGTTCGAGGATAAACCCCCACTGTTCTGTGACTGCATTCGCACATTCACTACAAAAAACCTCACTTCACTAAGCATGCTATTCGAAAAGAGAGATGAAAACCCGCACTTGTAGCCAAAGGGTCAAAGAAACTCAACAAGAAAGAACGACTAGTAGCCGCAGTCATCATCTAGCGAACTATTCAATTGCCAAGTGTCAGGCATGTGGGAAAAAAAAAAGTAATCCCTTCCGTAGTACACACTTGCCCTTAAACACTCTCATAGGCATCAAGTAGACGAAATAGGAAGATGTACTTATGTACAAAAGGTTTGCCAAAATGGTTGCGATGCAAGTTAGCACATAAGATACACAAAAAAAAACAATATGGAAAAGGGTTCGTAAACTAGGAACTAGGACGCAATTCAGATAAAAGCGGACTAGGGTACTTACAACCAAAAAGTAGGACATTCATGGCTCGCAAGCTTATGAGATCAGGCTGTGAGTTTGCTAATCTTTTCACTTTTCAGTGATTTAAACTATAAATCAGACTCGCAGTCAACTATAAGCTCAACAGCTACAATGAAAGAAAACGAAAACTATATCCGAGTTGAGTTTAAACGACTAGCTAAAACGCAGCGTTTCACAATGCTTTTCAAATTTCCAACTTAAAAAGTTGAAAAGAAAAAATGAATATATGGCCAAACAATGCAAATGATAACAAAACTGAAAACTGTCGAAAATGAAATTGAAAAGCAATTTCAAAACTTTTACATTTCATTCTTGCCGAGCCGAGAGTGTTGCACAAACTCCACAAATCAATGAATCAGCTGAACGATTGCTAAATAAACAGAACAAGAGCATAAGTGAAATGAATAAGTCAACAAATTCACGTATTGTTAGAGTGACTATAATAGACGGTTCTTACGAAAAATAGCAAGCTAACTACCATTGATCAGTCAGTATCATAAAATCACAGCCAATCTCATAAAATTGATAAAATACCAACATAAGATCACACTAATTTAGATGAAAGCTCCATAATACCAGTAATCACCTACACCAACGACCAACACAAACACTACATTTACATTTTAAATTATGATGTTTAATATACACTTACAAACGTTTAAATCTCAGCGATAACACGCCCATTCTCCTCTCGCTCTCCTAGCAATAAGTGTAATCGTAAACGCTAGTCGCCCCATGTCGTTGTGCAAGTTGTAAGAGCCAAAGCCACACAAAAATCACCCCCAATAAAAGAGTACTTCGCGGAAGAATGAAAAATAGCCATTGGTGAAGGAGTGAGTAATAAAAAGCTGTGGCGAGGAGGCGAGGCCATGTGGAGAAGTGGAGAGAGGGCGAGCCAGCAAACTAGAGGGAGAAAAAAGGGAGGAAGATAGCGGGGAAACGTAGCAGGCTTATAAAGTAAAGAGGAGGAGAGGGGGAACTGGGAAACAGAAAAGAGTCTCAGCTCGGAAACTGAAGGCATAAAAGTAGGAATGTAGGACAGTACTGCACGAAACGGGGTAAAGTCACTTTTGCAGACTTTAACCCCCCCCCCTTTGCAACCTAGACTTTTGCAAACATGCAAACTATGCGTTCAGCATTCAACTCCCTCCTCTAGATCTATCTAATTGTAATTGAATAATTATCAAATAAATTGAATAATTAATACATAACATAGAGATCAAACGACTAAAAATGTTGTAGAGCTGCGTAGAAAAGCTTGTCACAGTCGCCGAGTAGGAATGGAAAAAGAAAATAGAAAAACGTCCGGGAAACCATATGAACCTAAGTACCTCTCTCTCTATCCCTACCCCTCTCCTCTCTTCAACCATCTACACACATAAAAAGAGGTTCGTGGAAATTAGAATAAACATAGAGTGGCGGGAGAGTGCGGAGGAATGCGAACACCAGCAAACATTAAACAGAAACCGGGGAAACTCAAACAAGAGAAAGAGAGGCGAATGAATACGTACAAATAAAGCGTGATCCGGGATAAAGATATATGGATTTGAGCTTTGATAGAGTTAACGATTAAACGCCTTGGTTGACAGTACCTCGTTTCACTACCTGGTGCGTACACTACATATAGCTTTTTAAGCTTTTACATAATATAATTATACATCTGTCACACGCTTCGATCCAAAATTAAGTAAACACTAACAAGCAAACAACCAACTGAAATGACCAGCCGATATCCGCACGTACACAGACAGGAACACAGGAGGGGTCGAATATATAGTATGTGTATTTATTATTACAATTACCCTTCCTATTAGTTATCTTCGAGGTATAAAAAGTACAGCAAGCTTACACACGCTTCTCATATCTTCGCTAATCATTTCCAACAAAAAGACACCCAATTCAAAAAATTCAAAGTGAAAAACGAACCAAAAACAAAGGGGTTATTGAATTCTCATCTAATAAACAACCTCATTTGTCCCTCAAATGGAATGCGGGCATTGCTTGCAGCATGTACACACAAAAGACAAAAGAGGAACAGCAAAACGTGAATATAAAGAGATTGGAGGAGCGATAACAGAACACAGGGCAGGGAAAGCCCAATTTAATGGTCAATGAATTGTTGAACCAGAAACTATGCAAGATAAATACTTGTAATCTTAAAGGAGGATGCTCACGAAAAATACACCCTCAACTTCTTTCCTTTTATCGAAGGATGATGTTTGATCTTCCAAAAAATAAAGGTCATATTTCGATAAAAGGAAATTAATTAAGCATTTAATTCTCGTGAGCCTCCTCTTTTAAAAATGATTACACAACTATTCTCAAAAAAGTGTCTGAAAATGAAAAGTAACAAAAACAATAGGCAACGAAAATACGAAAAAGGAACAAAAATCACTGCACACAAAGTAGAGTAGAGAACGAAATCACCACCACAGCAATAACAAAATTCCCAACAACGGTATAAAATAACAAAAAAATCAAATTTATATAAAAAAACGGTACTGACCTGAAAAACAAAAAAATCTACTCCGACAAATCTGTCTGCTCGTCTGATTCCTCATCGCTTTCCTCACTCTCTTCCTCATCTACTTGACCATCATAGTTCAAAGGCAGGATCACCACCTGGTTAAGCCAAGTTTTACTGTTTTACAAAAATGGAACACAAAGAAAATCATATCCTTAACCTTATTAGTCATTCGCAACGACCCAGTGGAATTGTAACGCGTCGAAAGCCCACTACATATTGTTACAATACTAAGAACATCAATATTATACTAATACTAATAGTATTATAGTATACTAAGAACATCAAGACACAAACTTTAACTACGAATAAACAAAATCACAATAATAAAATGTTTATACCAGGAGAAACCTTACCTTAGGTAAGGTTTTCCTGAAACCTTTTAAAAATCACTCACTTGGTTTTCGGCCTCCTCATGCACCCACCACCTTCCATACTTGTGTTCTTTTCCAATTGCGCACACAAGTAGGCTAGCATCCAGAGAGAAACGCATGTCGTTAACAAATCCGGGCTAAAGTAATATCATGAAGTTTCTAGTTTCCTAGTTTCTTTTCTAGGGTTCTAGGGTTCTAGGGTTTCCTAGGGTATGTAGTATGGACAAGGATCACCAGAATGTTACAACGCTAAAACTCTTCCGGTATAAATGAGCACATTATGTGTTTAAAGTACATGCCGTTAACAGTAGTCCAACGTTGCAACCTCGACACCAATTCTCTCGCGTCTCACTAAAGCTAAATACCGGCCCGTTTTTGAAACACATATCGAGTAGACCAGCATTCTTATGCAGCTTATGCAAATGAACATAAATTAGAATAAAAAACCCGAGCTAAATTCGAGCAAAATAGCGTAAATACGTAATAATTCAGCTGTCCACGTGCGTTTCGAAAATCGCCCGGTATACCGCTTTAAATGAAAATAGTATACTCACAGCGGAATACTCGTAGATTGGATTAAGTCTGGAGAAATTGTTGGCAGCCTTCCAAACTCGAATGCTTCCATCATCTGAACCTGATGCTACCAGGTCGGTGAAGGGTCCCGCAGCGACTGATACCTACGATATTCTGATTATATGTACAAAGAGGCATAGGCATAAAGGGGGTAAGAGTATAACGTTTGATATTACACTTTATACATTTCAGTGAGTGAGGCAGGTCAGAACATTGACTTTGCTAAACGCTCACATCTCAATCATCTCATATCTAATTACGTACATATCAATACTATTCACTAATACGATCAGTGCTAGCACGTAATACGTACCATACCAATCATTGATCGCAAAGTTGCAAATCAGTCCTTATGCTATTAAGGGGCAGCCTAACAGAAACAACAAAAAACATGAGACAGACAAACAAACAAACAAAGTATATAATAATATAAACATACAATCCATCGTGGATCCTTTCTCAGCGCATCTCTGTATCCATGTGCTGCGTGAATGATAAACAGTGGCTTCTTCTTGATAACTCCCCATAAGCTGACTGATCTAAAACGTGACGTTACTACAATCTTACTTTCATTTCGATAATACCAGTATTCTGTATTCTGCAATCGTAGCACTACTCAAATTCAAAATATTCGCACATAGCACTTACAATTAACACTTGCATACATCAATGAATTATTCAATTACCTCGACACTATAAAAACCTAATTATTCAATTTTTCTTCAACAATAAAATAATAAACAACCTAATTACTCAATTACTTCAACAATAAAAAAACACCTAATTATTCAATTATTTCCACAATAATAAAAAAACTAATTAAATTAAAAAAAATTAAAGAAATTAATTAAAGAAAAAAAGGAGTTACTAAATCACCTCAACAATAATAAAAAAAATTTAATTATTCAATTACATTACTTCAACGATAAAAATATAATATAAAAAGTTGCATAAAGAAACTGACCCATCAGCCGAACCGGAAACGTAAGAAGTCTCGGTGATCATTGCCACACAGTCAATACTCACACAATCCGTTGCACCGTTGAATACCTGGAAAGAGATTGCTTTAAAAACACTTGCAGGCAGAAAAGCCCCCTCATCCAGAATCCAGATTTCAAAGTTACAAAACTTTCCAGCTCCGCAACTTCGCATGTTTCAACACTACTTAAAGAAGGCAGCAATCACAGCAAACAGTATACAG
This sequence comes from Pelodera strongyloides, assembly GCA_036852015.1. Lineage (NCBI taxonomy): Eukaryota > Metazoa > Nematoda > Chromadorea > Rhabditida > Rhabditidae > Pelodera > Pelodera strongyloides. The sequence goes on from JAANDG010000083.1 coordinate 55,956, forward strand.
CGAGATTCAAAGAGTTTGCTAATTAGTGATTAACAATCTACTTCTATTATGATACCCGTTTACCCACAAATGCAGTAAAGATCACAGAATGAAGAAAATTTACTTATAACACATGTAAATACAGTTGTTCGTCACAAATTCGCAACCCACACCTTAGACTAAGCTATCTCATCTCCTCACCAATACGCTTCACAAAAAAAACGTCCCACGACGTTTTAAACAAAGAGATGTCCTCTTCACGAATACGATCCACACACCACGTGTCATACCACTTTAAGCAAAATAATCTCACCAACTGACTCTCCTCCTCCACCTTCCACAATCTGATCGATCGGTCCTGTGATCCACAGGCTAGACATCTCTCCTTTCTCAGTGAATCAATCGAGAGCACGGCGTCCATGTGACCATGCATAGTGTCAACTAAACCCATTTGATCCGTGTCGTACATCTAAAGAAGACATTGCAATTAGAATACTACTCAACAAAAATGCATATACAATCTGCACAAGGTCAACACCAACCAGCTCTACTCACACAATCTCCAAAAAGCTATTTATTTGCAAATTAGTGTAATTGAGGAAACAAATTAATATAATATAAACGAATAGTTGAGAAACCTCGTTACAAGATGGTGTGACCAATAAGCTGAAGAGCTGCGATTTGCAACTCGGGGTAATGGTCGTAATTACACGCAAGGCTAACTATCCAAAATATGTATATCTATCTAAAAAGAAATAGACGAAGGTACCTACCCTTACGGTTCGGTCTCTACTCGCAGAGAAGAGATGCGAGGATCCCATTCGGAAACGAAGGCAAGTGATCGGCATACGGTGGCCCTTCAGGTCGCGCACATGCTTGAGCGTAACAAACTCCCAGATCTATAAACGAAAGATAGTTCACACGCAAATACTGACTCTCCTGGACGTAAAAACACACTTGAACCACCACCTGATGCTCAGAGCCTCTCCGGAGCAATTGCAAATTAGTACACTTAAACCCGAGTGAACCTATCACCAACAGCTGAATAGAATACCCCGTTGCCTACCGTTAAAGTAAAACTTAAATAAATTGAAGAGTTACTCGCAACACATCTTTGTATCCTCATCAGATACGTAACTCATTCAACTGCTACCCAAGTAGGGCAGCACTAAAGTCGAAACAAAGAAACCGAACCAACCTTCACAGTACAATCATATCCTCCCGACGCAATGTACTTTCCATCTGGAGAGACGGCCAGTGCAAAAATGTGACCGAAATGCGCCTTGGAACGATCGTCGCCTTTTGTTCGCTTGATAATTCCCACTACTTTCTTATGTTCCACATCATCTGGAAAGAATATTGAAGAACATTTTTTATAATCACATTTTTCAGAAGAAAAAAAAACGGGCAATTAGCAGGAATATGCAACAATTAACCCTATAGAACCATCAGTACACAGTAATTAAAGTCCTATGCCCGCTATTCGGAACAAACTAACAGAACTACAAATCATAATGAAAAACATACATTTTATAATATGAGATTCCTTTCCAGCACTTATAACATAACGACTGCAAGGGGAAATTGCTACAGCAACTGGTGTGAATCTAAAAAAAAAATCAATTAAAGTGATTCCAGTAAAACACACAGGCAAACCACAGAATTGCAGCAAGATACGCGTCAGCTAGAGCCACCTCCAGATTGACTACGCTATTCTAAATGTAGACAAGTACTCCCCGTAGCATACCTATGCGCACGGTGAACAAGCTCATTCTCGTCGTCAATATACAGGCTATCAGCCAGCTCTTTTCCTAGCGTGCCCGCCTTCTCCTTGGCACTGTCGCGCAGTTTTCGCTTCACGAGACGGTCTTCCTCGTCCTCATCTTCAATGGCCAATTGTTCCGTTTCCTGAAATGCAATTCAATTCTAGAAACTGAAGACGACGTTAGCTGAACAATTATTCAGAAAAAGCACTGAAGTGCCGTCAGCCCAGCTCAGGATCTTAGTTGCCGTTTAGTTCGCTTCCCATAATGGGCAGAATTTAGCATTCAACGGCGAGTCACGCTGCGCAAGTTTCACTGCATAATGCTAAAGTATATCACTGACTAGACCTTAGTTTACGGTCCCCATCTATAAAAAAAACTACAAAAGACCAACCTCGTAAATGTTGCTGAGCAGCTGCTTCGCCTGTCTATAACTCGTCTCATGGGTGTCCTCATATTCATGCTCTGATTCGTCGGAACCTCCCTCACCGGCCTCCTGCTCAATCTCCTAAAGTTCTTAGTTTATTCTTTCATATACGTTTTCATAAATATTAGCTTAAAATAAAACAAAACAATAAATTGAAGCCGGCATCGGGCAGCCGTTCGTCTAGATTTAACGGTCGAAAGGAGGATCGTAATTTTACACAATTCAACATTTAATTTTCAATTTGTAGTGTTTTCTATGTTTGCAAACAAGATGTTTTGTTTGTTTTCTATTTTTATTAATATTATTATTTCTTAGCCCAAATGAAGAATACTAAAAATGCATAATGTATTCTGAATAAAACCTACCTCATCCTCGGAAGGCACATCGTCATTCTCAAGCAACTTTTGCCGCATCTCCTTAGCTGTATCCGCACGACGTTGCTGAAAACACAGATTTCCTCATTAGCAAATCACGGAACCGAACCAAAAAGCAGCTCGGATCATTTGTAAGACACATCTGCACAGCACATGTAATACAAAAAAAAACAATAGTAAACAGTAAAGAAACATGACATACCTACTAAACTAGCCTATATTGTATGGCAACAAAGAAACATTCAGAACTAACCTTCTTCGGTTTCGTTTTGAACAAGTCATCCTTCTGACGAGCTTTCAATGCAGGTCTTTTTACAGTCACCGACGATTTCGACTCGTTTGCCTTCACGAAGAACGGCATGATGAACCCTAAATAAATAGCCATTAAAAGGAGCCACATACACTCACACTCAAAAAACTTATTCAGCGAAGAATAACAACTAACAATAAGCCAAACAGTAAACACAAGCTTGGTCAAAAACGAGGAAATTGGTAAATCAGACACACTACAGTATGGAAATAAGATTGAAACTGAACAGAGACGCACAACGAGGGTTCACATAAGCAGAAGCAATACTATTATATATAACATACATAGAATAATATATTTCATAAAATATATCGAGTGTCCAATAACACCAATTGAATTCTAACGCTGGACAAATCAATTAGGTAAATAATAATTTATTATTTCGAGATCAATGACCAAACCATTAACATGTAACAAAAGGAGGTGAACCGCTATAACAAAAGAGCGACCGTAATCCACCAACACCGTTTATAAATACAGAATACTACGAGGCCAATAAACATTTCATTTAAAAGAACTCTCGTTCCAGAAACACATTTAAACTAAACCGCCGATTCCACACAAGCTGACGAGCTCTGAAAGAGACAAAGAAAAATAGAATATAAAAATATGTCTTACGAAGGCGGCTCTAACAATAAGACGTATTACTTAGTAACGGATGAATCAGACTACGTCACTACCTCCATCACTTTACTAATATGTAACAGAGGTCACGAAAAAAAAAAGTAAAAGTAATTAATTAAACTAAAAACTAACCTTCAATATCTTGGTAATCTCAGAAGTCAGTAGTTCGTTTTCCAACAAGAAGTTTAGGAGTCTTTTGCATGAATTTCCGTGCTCTTCCGCGTATTGGTGCAGTAAATCACCGACGGCCGCCTGTGTTGGAGAATCTTCAGAACCCTGAAACCATACATACTTATGTACATTTTTTTATGAAATAAAGAGTAAATAATAATAATAAACCAACACATTGGGTCGAATCAAAAAAAGCACCATCGTCATTGAAAAACATGACAAAAGTTCCTTGTAGCCCATAACACAATTAGAACAATGTTAAATTCCCACCTGCTCACTAAATACTCAATTTCTGAAAGGTCATGTTTCACCACAGAGCCAAAAACAAATTGAAGGGATGAACATGCTGATATTCCCTCATTCACGAATTCATTCAAGCGCTACCAGCAGAAACAACCAAACGAGTATTGTATATAGGCAATATAAAAATAAAATACCCACATGTTTCTTATTCAAATTCTCAATGTGTTCATCGGTAAGTCCCATAGCCTTTGCCAGATCCGTCGACCGAGAGGCGAGAATTTCCGCCACCTTTGTTAGGTGTACATCGATTAGAGAAAGATCCGGTGCTGGTGATCTAAATTTCAAACTCATAAGCATAATCCACACGCCACAAGGCAGCAATTGGGCTTCACCCCAACCGCAAGCCCCTGGTATTACACTTTTTTATACGGTGCAACTGCCGGTGTCAGGTGTCACCATAACCACCAAATCGTGAGACCGTATATGTACAGATGAGACCGTATATATACAGACACATACTATAGTCCAACATATTCAGCTCAATAGATCGTCCGTCATACACAACCGCTACGGACAACGGACTGCAACCTCCCTACTAGGCAATAGAGCTGCGAATTAATCCGTGGAAATGTGAAAATTGAACCGCATTAAATTACACATAATGAAAATTGATCAAAGAGAAAAAAGATATACCAACCCCTCGTGTTTGCTGATCAGACGTTCTCTTATCCTCTCTTCTTCTCGTTTTCTCGCTTCTGCTTCTTTCGCTTCGCGTTCTTCCAATTGTTGTCTCAGCTCCTTGAAAATATTAATTCAATTTAGATCCAGCGTCATAATCTAGATATCTCGGAAAAATGCTAACAACACGAAATAGCAACATCAATATCTGTAATTCCGTATAAATAAATAAAACTAGCTGTCTATTTGAGCGCGCGTGATTCACTATTCACTTCGTCAAACTCCTAGCAGTGCAGCTCAATCATAGATTGTGTATAAAAATTGCAAATAGGAACACACGAAAGGGTGAAAAATATTATAAAAGTAACAAATAGGATATTTTTAGGTCAAATAAGATATTTTTAGAGAAAAATATCAACGTATCCATCACAATAGATCGCCATACATAACCGCTACGGGCTACAAGCTACAACACACAAAAGCTACAACACACATTATAAAAATATCAACGTATTAATCTCAATAGAGCGTATTAATCTCAATAGATCGTCATACATAACCGCTACGGGCTACAACACACAAAAAGTGAAAACAAAGATAAAGCAACTAAACAACACCTACCTGCACATCTCTCGCAGTCTTCAAAATCGCCGTTTCCAGCATTTTCGGCACCTCCCCAGTGAGTGGCGCTGATCCAATAAAATGAGCACTTTGTGACAGGAGGACACGGGATGCTTTCCATTGAAAACTCTCCTCGTAGATGGATCTGAAAGCCTTGAATACAAAGAAACAGGCAAAGAAATAATATTAGAAAAAACTTAAACTTAACTTGCATCATTATCACTAACCAAAAGCTGGATTGTATATCATTACACAATCCGCCTAATACTACCTACACAGTTCCCATTTCCTCAACAAGAAGTTCAACATTACGAAATGTTTCAAAAATACTACGACGAAGCGCTACAAATGCTGATCACCCAATGCGTCAGTCACGCATTAGGACAAATATATGTTTCTTAAACATAATATAATGTAAAGAAAAAAAAACTACTAACGACACCACAGTTTAGTCTAGGAAAAAAAACTTGGAGTCGAAAGTGAAAAAATAGGGAGTTGTGAAAAAATAATGAGCCAAAAACTATGCTGAAAATCTGAATAAAGAAGGGAAGGGAAGGCAAAGAAAATAAGTAAATTGTTAGTTAATTCAGTACATAAGGTAACAATCCACTTACTTATACTGTTCTTCGACCTGTTGAGCTGGATCCAACTCATCGATTGGGTCTTGCAGAAAAGAAAGCAGCGATGGGGTGAATTTCCTAAAGTGACGTTACGCTAAAAGGGTAACTCTAAGGTTCTGAATTCTGAACTCTACATGGGCCCAATACCCCGCACGTGAACAACATTGCACGGATAAGTTGGTCGTGTGCTACGTAAGCCATGAAAATGAACCTACGTAAGTAAGTCTACCACACCCAACGTTCGGAACATAACTGTGTACAAAAATCGATACGTTGACAAAAACAAGACACCAACCTCTTTTCACTCTTACAACTTTCGAGGATATTCTCATGGACAGTCCAAAGACGATTCAAATCCTGGTTGCCAAGGTCGATTTGCTTCTGGTCGAAGCTCACTCTCGGTCTCCTAAACATCAAATAATGAATGAAGAAAATATAGATAGAAAAAGTAGCCCGAAAAATGCCGTTAAAATAAGACGGAACGGAAGTTATAACAAAAAAAAAGCATCCTACAAAAACTCCATAATTCTCTTAAGAACGCTCGAACGGAAATCTATACGACAGAAACTATAGTAAAATAACGAAAAAGGTAGGTTTTCAAAGAAAAATCCACTTCATGTATTTATTCATCGGTGTCGGATCCGAAAAACCGGCAAAATCGATACATCCGCCATTCTTCCAAGCGGACCTCTCATTTTCACGAATGAGGATTTTCTGCAAAGAGCATCGGTTCAGTGGCGAGGATTATTTTAATGACTGTCAGAGCGTAAATCTCGTGGAATTCCTGAGTGATCCCCAAAATTCTGCCTATTTATGATACGTTTCTCGTTTCTGATACATGGCATGCTTAATATTCTGATCCCGACGGTGGTAGCGCTGCAAACTTATACAATATGCAAATTTGGAAGGTAGTTTCGGCATTCGGCGGCAAGTTCGCCTGTTCGCCAACAAGTATATGCCACACTGACTGCCCACTTCGATGTAGCCGAATCAGAATCCAATATACTACACACTGCGTTTGACAAATAATTTTTTTTTATTATGCAAAGCTTATTTACTACAAACAACGAACCAACACCCCGCTAACCATAATCAACCTTTATAGAATCGGCAAAATGTCCTCCCTTCGGGTGGGTTTCTCTCAGTAATTTATAGCAACGATCCTGACTCTCGATTACGAAACGTAGCATGTCCTCGTCCAGGATATAACTCTTTCTGAAAAGCAAGTATTACTTTTATTATTTTTAGGAAAGAATGAGTGGCAAAAATAACACACATTCACATTCTTCACCAGGCACTAGCATCAAATAGCCAAACAAATGAAGAAGTGCGCTTACTGTTTAAATTTGACTTCGGCTGTGAGATACTGAAATAATATCAAACACTGCAACAGGAAGGATCTTCGGAACTGAGAGTCGTTGAACTGTAGTTGGAGAAGCTGAAATTCAAAAACTCGCTGATGAAAAACGCTTGATACGCAAACGTAACGTATAAACCTTTAACCATTAAAACAACATAGCACTCTTGACTCTACCAATTCTTATTTCCAGTAAATAATAATTTAGTTATGAACGCAAAGAATTCTACTTTAAAAAAAGAGCACTCTACCAATTCTTGTTTCCAATAAATTATTATTATTATTAGATACGAACGCAACGAATTCTACTTTAAAAATAAGGAGGTACAGATGGTTCAGTTCTAAATGTGAAGAACAAAGATACCACTACACCACATCACAAAAGTAGTTACTTACCTTAGGACTAGTGAGGTACTTTGCAAAGTAATTGTCATCGACTTCCAAGGCTTGAGTTTCCTTCTCTACAGCTCTCTAAAAATACAGTACATTCAGAACACTGAACACAACTATACCTCATCTGTGACCGGAACAAATATTACCAGTTTCTTTCTTTTCAGTGAACAAATACAAGTGTTGGTTAAGTGGATGATAAGATACACGGTGTACTGCCTACTCTCCAAAAAAATAAGAATAAACTAATAAGTTAGAGGTCGGAGAATGCTCAGCAACAAAATATGGGCGGGCGTAAAAACATGTGTCTACATTCAGCAATAAAACTACACAACAAAAAGTACCTTCGACTTCTTTCCGTCGTCTCCGCTTGATTTTTCCAACTTGTAACTCGCAAAGACACTTAACACCTCCGATGTGTTCTAAAACACCTAGTGTCTATTATCTTATTAATTAACATTCGCACATTATCAATAGTTGACCCGGGCAGGTCAGTTCACTCAGTGAATTAAATTATGGTAAAAACAGACGCTTAGCAGAACATAATAACAAACACACCTTATTAAAAACTTTCCACTTCTCTTTGTCATAGCATGAATTGGGGCTGCAGAAAAACTCTTGCATTTCCCAGAATTTCACGTATAGGTTGTGATCAACCGGTATGGAGCTGTCCCTGGAACATACCACTAAAATCATGAGCAAAATTCAATCGCTTTCTGAATCAAATAAGTTGAAGCAGTATCGGCAAATAAAAAGGATCCTGAACCTATAATAGACATATGCCGCTGGTGTCTGGCGTTGATCAAAAACATTATTTCTTTACACAGACAATCTCAAAGCCCAAGATCTCCAGAGGCCATATTCACCACTCCGCTTCCCTCGGCGAAATCTTTCCTGGGAACAGAAAATAACATTCTAATGTCTGACACGCAGAGAAAAGACGGGGAATTCCCCATGGGGAATAGAGTGGTGAATGTGGCCTCTGGTGACAAGTATTAGAAATAAGAAGAATTAGCATAAACCCAAACCCTTACTTATTCTCTTTGATCTCTCCACTTTCCATTTCGGCGTCTTGTTCCGTCAAAAGTGAAGATGAGGGCACTGCTTCGGCATTCTGTTCGAACTTGGTCACATTCTGAGTGTTGAACTGTCCGACCAGGTTCAGGCCCGACTTTTCCGCCAATGAGAGAAAACTAAAGAATTTACCATTTATATTACAAGATAATTAATAAATTACTTCATGGAACGCAGAAATCGATATTCAAAGAAAACGGTACATATAATTACGTAAAAATTTTTTTAATAAGTCCAATCACACTATTAATTTTCATACGGCTAATTTGTAATATTATTTTTTTTGACAGAAATTTTTTAAAGTAATTCTACAAGTCAAGAATAAAAATCAAGGGCACGATTTGCTAATGTACAAAAACAAACACACCCCCATTAATCACCATGCGGAATTTCCAAACAAAAAAAAAAAACAGCGGGGCGCGATGAACTTTCAAATTTCAAAATCCAAAGGAATAGAGTTTGCTAAAAAGTCTAAAGTCTAAAAAGAAACCAACCGGCTTAGGAAGAACAAAATCCGCCCGACAAATGAGGTCTCTGAACACCGGGACAGCCGCTTCACCAGATCGTTACATACCCGAAGAACGGCATTGGGATCAACCTAAAAATAAAATAAACTTCGTTGAAATTAATAATTTATGAAATTTTACTGGAAAGATGCAAACGAGCAATGAGCAATGCTATAGCAAACAAACATAATCGATGAGCTGTTGGGGAAGTTCGCACTAGCTGTATAAAACTACAACTGTTTCGAAATATACGGTATAATATTGAGTAGTTTTTTCGCAGCTTTTTAACATTTTTATGAAAAGTCACTACTATTCGCTAAAATATCTAAATTAATAGAAGACAAACCCAGTGATTTTTCACGTTTTGCTGCATTTAAGCAAGTGATTTTTTTTTTGATTTTTTATCGCTAGTTGTTTTTTTCAATGCAAGAAAGTATTTATATTTATAAACAGATAGCTATTAAATATAACATACTTTGAAAGCGACTTCGTTTTCTTCCATTACCGTGAACAATTTTTCGCATTGTAAAACACCTTGAATATCGAAAATATCCGACATGCACGAAATGGGAAGTGTTTTTGAACAGTAACCTGAAATAAGAAAAAAAATTAGGCCATATTTTAACATTCTAATGTAAAACCAATAAACCGTTATCATAAAAAAATATAGCGGCAAGTCAGTTTAGTTTAATCGACTTCAATGCTATATTCTGCAGCTGGGCATTTGGGCTATTTGGGCATAAACCGGTGCGGTGCGCAAAATCACGCATGAATAAATAAACTCCGTATTGTCACTGTCGAATTAGTTCGCTTTGCTCATTTTTGTTACACATTTATTCTACGCTGTATTATATAGCTTTTGTTTTTTTTTTCAGGAAAGAATTCAATATAAAAATCCACCTTTTTCGAAAGCGGCGACAGCAAAAGCAACCACACTCCGGACGTCTTCTACTGCGCAGTTAGGCGAAGAGGCAATATCCAGTGCACGCATACGTACAAGGCGATCCACCTTGCTCTGGATTACGTCCATTAATTCTTTCGTTTGAGCACTGAAGAATTAATTTAGTATCTCCGGTAAAGTTAGTCATATCAAACTTCCCAAGGTAAGGCTAGCTGGTTCACATTTAAAAGGTGAAACTTTGTGGACATAAGAAGAAAGCAATAAGCAACGCACGATTGAAAAAAACTCACGAATTAGCCTCATTTGATTGCTCCTTCACATATTGAACGAGGCCATCGATTGTAAGCGCCTCGATAGCCGCTTCCATACGCTGCAATACACTCCATTAGCACTGAGGTAAAGATATGGAACAACGGGAAGAATCGCGACATTTGCATTACTTCAATTTATATTAATTGGCCTTTACGACTGTGGTAAGCAGAAAGGGATATAGTTTAAATATGCCCCCGAACTGACACTAGGCGATAACACCCAATCGAGGCCGAGGTAGGGAAGGCGCATCGCCCAAGTATAAATGCGCTAATTAAAACAAGTTTGGATTGGATGAAACATCAGACAAACACTTTCATTATTACGTATGAATAGAAGAAGCAAAATCACAACCAAAAAGGGCATACTCTGGTAGCCAACGGGCCTATGTCCCGTTCCACTTTCACGGGCCAGGAACGTAAACCGGTATGCGTTCCTGGCACGTGAATATGGAACGGGACATAGGCCGCAAATTTCCGGAACGGAACCTAGCACCTTCTTCACCGGAACGGGACATAGGCTGCAAATAGTCGAAACGGAACCTAGGCAATTTTTTACTGGAACGGAACATAGGTCGCAAATGACTGAAACGGAACATAGGTTATTCAAGAAAATGATTTATTCAAGAAAAGTACACAACCTAGGTAAAAATAAGCAAATTGAGAAGGGTGAAGGATCCATAAAAGCACCCAGGTAATCAAAAACGGAAAACAAGCTTATGTATCGTGGAACTTTAGTTAAAGGAATATAACACAGTTTCTGCACTGGGGAAACTCGGTCGGGGTGCCGCACCTGTACGGCACGGAAAAGGAGAGCGGCACCAGGTACGCACCAGCCAGGCTCTAGTTTTGGGAGTTTGGTGGAGGTCAGAAAAAGTGTGGGTGCGGCATAGGTGCGAAACTGGAGCCTGAGTGCGACACAGGTGCCAAACTGGTGCCGATTTGGAGCCAAGTGCCTGTGTACATAAAGTACGCGATACTCAGGGAAGAGCGTAAAATCGGCCTACGCAGCGAATGTCCATTTTTCGGTGCCTCACTTTTCGTTTTTCTCTTAAATACTTAGGGCGCATTCGAGTTGGGCAAAATGCGAAATAATCAGTTCGAGTTCACTGTTAGGCAGTGTTAGCGCGCTGTGAAATAGCCCGCTCAAGTGAGAGACGCAGAGTCTTGAAAATATTTTTTTCCTGTGCCCTCTTATTTGTCAACAATCTCTCACCCTATCAACTCGAACAGAATATTTCGCGAAATTTATGCATTTTGCCCAACTCGAATGCGCCCTTAGTTTGTTTTGTTTAGTTTTTCTCAGAATTAAGTTGAATTTGCTCAGTGTTTATTAAAAAGTGTCTGGTACAGTAGACAAGCATCCACATACGGTATAAAAATGCATCAGTGCATGCGAAAGCAAATAAGCGAAATTTGAGAAAATTTGATGTACAAATTTAACAAAGCATAGGTTTTGCTATATGCTATATATTACATTTTCTCTTTGTTCTTATGCTCACTTTAGCGTTAGATAAAACAAAACACCATCCGAATTTGATGTATTACCGTTTTTACTTTTTAGGTTCCTTCGTTCCTTGTGAACGAATTAATTGTTTTTTTCCGTATTTTGCCTTTAATCGTTTATTTATTTATTGTATAACACTAGTTCAATTCTAGATACCTATGCTGAGGGCAGAATCGCTGATGGATCCTTCACGGCTTTGTGGACGACTGTGAGTTTTTTTGTGAGGTTGCTTTTCAAAATTTAGCCGTTTTCTTTGTTTCAATTGTTTCTCATTTGCTGTTCGTTGCTGTCAAATGTAGGGCTTTACCGGCAACCTCATCGCCTGCCGCATACTTTTTCGCATAACATGTTTTTACCGCTTTCTAAGTGGGTAGTGTGACGTCCACGTAGCTGCATATTCTATGTTACGAATGAATTCAACATCAGCTGCTTTTGTTTCACATTTTGCCTCCATATTTTAACTTGTATTTTAGCCCAAGGACTAAATGATTGACTGTTCAACAGCAGGATGGCTCGTTGGAATAGGAATTTGACGCTCGAAGGACAATAGCACGCTCGAATGGTAAAAGCGCTCTGATTTGCTGCTCTGTTTGATTACATATAAAAGGTACATTTAGTTGCATTTGTTTTTTGTATTATGCCAATAGGCTTTTATGGCATGTAGCATATTTGTGTTACGTTGTGGTGCTTCTATTTCTTGGTAATTTTATTCCGTAAGGATCTTGATAATTTTATTCCTTAAGAATTTGATAAATCCATGACGAGCAATATATTGGTACTGCAAATTTAACCATCCAACACTTTAGGTACGAGAATCATCCGAAGACGCGATCGCTTCGACTTCTATTCGATTTCGAAAATGTGTAAGTTAATTATTTTTCCCTTTTCTGCTTTTTGTGTGCGTGCGAAGCCAGCATTGGTTCTCACTGGCCATTCGTTCCTTTACAGTAAAAAACACAAACACACTAAGGTACTGCAGGTGGTATGTCAAGTGTTTTATTTTTACCTTTTGTCCAAACAGTTACCCTTTAGTTACACTACTATTTCAGGCCCTCCATGGACTTCGGCATTCTGCGTCTCAGTACCGCAATTGTACTATTATTGGAAGAAGATTGGCACTATTTTACTCAGGACCAACGCCGGCGGAAGTCACTAAACTATAAGAGCTGTACTAGTGAAAACTAGAATCTTACAGCAACTTTTTGTTTATTCAAATGTAATAATTAAGCGTTCGAAAACTAGTAATGGATTGTGGTTATGTTACCATTTTTATCTAATAGGGGATTGATAGCTTTACTTCTTGGTTGATAGCACAGAATTATGAATACACTGACTGTTTTTTTTTTACTTTAACTTTTACGTGTTAAGTTTTGCTAGTAACGTTCTGGTTGATCGGATGCATTTTAGTATTACATATATAACCTAGACTATTTTGTTCGCAAGTTATAATAGTTTTCTAGTTTTCTAGGGGTTACTTTTTATTTAGTATCGTTATTATAGCTTAATAGTGCATTGTTTGCAAGTTTTTATTACACTATATTTGCATTTTTATTGCACTGAAGTAAAGTTTTTTTGTTGAAATACTGCGTTATTTGTCGATTATGGTGTTTTTGTGAGGTGTATAGGAGCAGGTAACCCAGGGACGAATATCCCCCAGTGTAGTTTGTAGTCTACCCTTTTTGGCTCTAGTTTGGCACCAGCTAGGCACCGCTGTCGCACCTACTGGCTCTAGTTTGGCACCAGCTGGGCACCTATGTCGCACCTATTTCACGCCCGTTGTCTTATTATGGCACCAGATACGCACCAGCCTGGCACCTGTACGGCACTCTTCGGGGGGTGCAGATCTAGTTTCGCACCCCACTTTTTTTGGAGCCGCACCCCACCCAAATCTGGTGCAGCACTGGAGCCGAGTTTCGCGTTGTGGTGTTAATATACAAAAATGGAATTTCGTACTAGTTAAAGGGAATATGTATGCCCTTTTTGAAGTTAAGCTGTATTAATAGAATGTGTGTTCCTCATTAAGGAAACAACAACAAAAATTGTTAAAAGTTTCCCATTTAAAAGAAAATGATTTTCAAAGTTCATCTTTTCCATAGTAAACGCGTTGCTTGACCCCCTGGCTTACACGGCAGTGCTGATGGAGCAAAAAATTTTGCATATGTGTGCATACATCGGCATATAGCATGCAACAGCGACATATTTGCATGCAAATGAGAATATTCGAATTTACATATTCAGTCGCCTACTTAAAGGGACAGGCCCATCAAAATAAACATATATTTACGATACGTTCATAATGACTATCAAGCATTTTTATTACAATATATACAAACTAAATTTCACAATTATTCGCCCTAGACAACTTTTTTCCAATGCGCTCCACGCAAATGTATACCATAAAACTGCAGATTTCAAAGCTATATATGCAAATTTTAATCACATTATAATTTCACGATAAATTTGCATTGACGACAAGGATATTTGCGGCTTTACGGTATACATTTGATCTGAGCGCATCGGAAAAAAGTTTCCCATGGCAAATAAATGTGAAATTTAGTTTGCATATATTGTAATAAAAATGCTTGATAGTCACTATGGACGTATCGTAAATATAGGTTTACTTTGATGGGCCTGTCCCTTTAAATTCATGTCTGGTGTGGAAACTCTAGTTTCGCAGTTGTTTTGCTCATTTGAGTGCCTACATATTCCCTTTAATGCACAAGATAGTTAATATAATAGTTGATATGTACTAGTTAATACATAAAGATAAAGCTCCCTGGTAAAGAGAAACTAGTTTACAAATGACTAAACAGTTTTTGGGCTTAGACTAATCAATGGTGAATGTGTGAATTAGGGGTGATCTTGAAAACTAATGTAAGTTCACTTTTCGGGTCAAGAAGGAGCCGACCACTAGCAGAAGTCGAAAAACGTTTTACAATCTCACAATAAAATATCTGTACAGCACTGCAAGAATTGGGGTGCTCGAGAGCAAAGAACTACGCAATAAAATGAACGGTTTGGTATCTACAATATGAAACAAAGCTACGGAAAAAGGACAACTGACAACTATATATTACAAGTAAAACTAAATCAACGTAATCCAGGAGCTTGTCTGTCTGAGGTTAACATCTGGTTCATATTCATAGGCTCTTGACTGCTAGTTTCTGCGGAGATAGGCGCAGTGCGCAGTGGTTGTCCATGTACATCCAATGTAATACCTTTTGGTGCTCGGGAATCCAGGGAGTAGGCCAGCGAGGAGTCCCTTAAATACTGTTACGTAAATTCGTGAATCAATTTATCTGTCGTAAGTCGTAATATGTTATGTATAATGCTTCTTACCATAGCCATATCTATCACGTCCACATCAGAAATTTACTTAAGATGATATGACCACAGTTCTCTGTGCGAAGTTAAACCTGATATTCATACATTTTTTAAACGATATCTTATAAAAAATAATCCTTTAAAAATATGTCGTAGCATTTACAAATATTTCATATAGCTGTAGAAGAGTAGCAGAAAGAAAAAAATAGGTACCTCATAATAGAGTGACGCGACAGTTCCACCGAGCCCACCATTGACCATTCCATTCTCTGCGAACCTGAAAAGATAAAAAAAACTAAAAACCAACGTTTTGTCGGTGAAGACATCTAAGCGTACCTATCTCCATAGGGATAATGTTTAGTTCAGAACTTACCAGCTTACGTCTACATACTGTTAATTTGATAGACTAATAGGCCCCCTGGTTACTTCAATCAAGTACAATTCAAACAATAAGAGAAATGACACGCGACAGGCTGTCTCTATCTAATAGTGAAAGATGGACATCAACACTAACCATATGGTTCCCCAACGTAAACAAGTGTATATACACAAGAAATCGAGAGTTTCCATTCCAGACCATGCTCGAACTTTGATAAAACACAGATGTGCCATGCATGAGTTAAAGGGTTCAAGATTAATAAGATATATATTCATAATATACTGTCAATTCAAAATGTACCTTTGTTAAGGGACGTTTCGATCTTCGTCACGACGGAGCGCAAATCTGAAGTGACGAAATTTACACTATAATTGGGAATATTCGGTCCCACAACTAGAATTTGCTCCTGATTAGCTAACTATACACCCCTCCCTTTCATAAGTTTTTCACACTTTACTATTTGGATTCTAGCCTAGCAATTATACGTATATGCAGTCTCACTACACGCCGTTACAGTCGTCTACCACACAGCCTGTGTAGTAGTTCTGTAGCTCACGTTATCCTGAGAGCTGGCTTGCAAGCAAGACGAAGCCGTATTCCCCAGCAAAAAGCACTCAATGTCAGTGTCTTATAACAACATTCAAACAATAGGGATAGAAAATAAAAACTGACCGTTGGATACGCACACCATTTATCGTACAATGCACCAAACCGCTCGCTACAGGCAAGGTACAATTAATATTCAACAAAAGTAAGCACACTGGGCACGTGTGACAAGTGACCATGTAATCAAGTCGCGTTTCCGCTTAAAACATACCTAAGCGTAGAGTGAGACACGGCCCAACGGCTGGGGTGGACCATCCAACCAACCATCTTCCAGATTACGCAACCCTGAATAAAAACATCAAGAAACTGAACAATGGGCTAGCGGTCGCCAGCCGAATGATATTAGAATTTAGGTCTTTATGTATATTGCCTAGTGTAGAAAAAAACAGTAGACTTATCATATCATTTATCCATAGGTCAGTTCTGTTGTCAGTCCACTTGGACAACGCACATACAGACAACTGATGTGTTAGTAGTAAGTGAAAAGCGTAAAGTAAACAAGTGTCACGGAAGACAAATTGAAAAGAGCATCTATAAAAAATTGTAAACGCATTCATACCTGCTAGCTTCTCGTGACTTACAAACGGTCTATGGATACATGATGTAGCCAAATCTACCCAAGACACAATACCTAAATTAAAAATGGCGGTCGGTCGCTTTCTCACTCATAAAATCATTCTAAATGATTGTCTAAATGAAGCAATTTGTTCGTGGTACGCACCTTACTCGATAAATACATTTTTAGAAAAAGTGAACAGTATACAAAATCAAAGGAAAGAATAATAAAGAAAAAACACACATTTCGAAAAAGAATAAAAATGTTGATAATACACCTTTAAAACATGCCGTGCCGGGACCAACCGTTACGGAATTGGGTCCGTAAAATTTATCGGATCGAGAACCGGAACGTACCGGTATATCGGAACGGGATATAGGGCGTTTCGGCCAAGTGGAACGGAACATAGGCCCGTTGGCTACCAGAGTAGCCCCAATAATTTGCGATCGCGAGCTCACCGCCGCGCGCCGCGGAGGCGGAGCGCAAAACCATGCGTTTGGTGCAGTGTTGTACTTTGGTGTGATTCTGTCAATACTACCGTATTTCTACGCGAAACCTGCATATTATATAAATATGAAAAATTAAAAAAAGATGTTCTTGTGTGTTTCCAATATACTGTAAATTTTCACCACACTTGGAAACCAACATACTACATCGCATATGTATGAGCTGATACCTCTTGGTGTATTTAATAAATAAATAAAAAAATACAACTAATTGGAAATCGCTTCTGTTTTGAGATCACACTACTATTTTTGAATTTCCAAAATCAACACACTTAGTTTTCTTTACGGTGGCAATAGTGCATCGAAAAACTGCTAAGTTATCTAGTAAGGATAAACGAACATTAATAAAGCTAAACCAAACAACTAACCAAAAACTAACTAACCATTGATGTGCCGCAGGGGAAACCACAACTGATTTTGCAGGGACAGGATCGTGGGAACCTCTTATCGTTTTCTGGACAAACGCCAACCCGCATAATCATGCCTAAATCAGAGAAAACGGCAGCAACAGAAGATTCACGTGCAAGGCTCTGACAAATCAAATTCAAGCTCAAAAATAATTACACTGAATCACATTCTCTAATCTGCTACGAAACTGCTACCGCTACGGCAAGCTACACGGCGAGCGCGTTGTTGCCGCAGAGAAAAGCACCACATGAGACAATGCACACTAACTAACATATACTCACGAAATAATTAAAACTTGACGAAAAAAATAAATATGAGTCACGGCAAGCTACACGGCGAGCGCGTTGTTGCCGCAGAGAAAAGCACCACATGAGACAATGCACACTAACTAACATATACATATACTCACGAAATAATTAAAATTTGACGAAAAAAATAAATATGAGTCACGGTCAATCACATTCTCTATTCTGCTACGAAACTTCTACCGCTACGGCAAGCTACACGGCGAGCGCGTTGTTGCCGCAGAGAAAAGCACCACATGAGACAATGCACACGAACTAACATATACTCACGAAATAATTAAAATTTGACGAAAAAAATAAATATGAGTCACGCTCAATCACATTCTCTAATCTGCTACGAAACTGCTACCGCTACGGCAAGCTACACGGCGAGCGCGTTGTTGCCGCAGAGAAAAGCACCACATGAGACAATGCACACTAACTAACATATACTCACGAAATAATTAAAATTTGACGAAAAAAATAAATATGAGTCACGGCAAGCTACACGGCGAGCGCGTTGTTGCCGCAGAGAAAAGCACCACATGAGACAATGCACACTAACTAACATATACTCACGAAATAATTAAAATTTGACGAAAAAAATAAATATGAGTCACGCTCAATCACATTCTCTAATCTGCTACGAAACTGCTCACCACATGAGAGAACGCACATTAACTAACAGGCTCTAAAATGACATAATTCTGTGTGTTCATATTTAATTACACTAACAGTACGTTTCGAGACCAAGGAAGAAACATGAAAATCATCATTAGCCCGTATTCTCGGGTCGACGGGAATGTTCCGTTTGGGAGCTCATTCGTATGCGAATTTTTTCCCCAGCTAGTCTAGATAGTCAAGAAATTTGCATACAAAGGATTTCCCAAACGGAACGTTTCCGTCGACCCGAGAATACGGGCTATTAAGACTAGCTGTGATATGATATGAAGTGGTGAACTCACGGAATCTTCTGTGTACTTCTCGGTAGGGGTCGAATGTATACAGACATCCATCCTTATTTTGACTATCTCGTTCCCGCAAATATACACAGTCGGTGGAAATTCTTTCACTGAAAACAATTAGCTTTAAGATAACAGTAAAGGTATTAGTAAGTCCGTTTTACGCAGAGGGAGAGATTTTGAGAAATGAGATAATTTGAGACTTTAAAAAAAGACACGTGAATTTTTCAATAATAAAGATGTGAGGTTACTACAGGAAAGAAAAAAAAACAAATAAAGGACTATATTAAGTTAAAGAAAAAAACAGTAAAAGTGAAACTTACAGTACGGGAGTCCCCCTCGGGCGCCAGGTATTCTTTGGGATCAAGGGATTGCTGGCTGGTAGGGTTCGGAAATCTTCTCTTCAGCCTCTATGATGGGGACCTCGCCCACTGTACGGGGAACTGCGCACAGCCTCGAGCTCACCCTTCTATTGCTCGCACATTATCACTCTGAAACCACTCTATTTAAATTCTTAATTTTCTTAGATGAAGCAAAAAAATGAGGCGAAAACGTGAATTTTTGTAAATGAGCAAAAGGAACCCTAATATGTCTATTATTATAATAGTGAGAGGGAGTTATGAATGAATAGTATATGTTACAGTATATTTTATTAAATTAAATTAAATTAAAGAAGGATTTTTATTCGGAAGATAAAATCAATAGGCAACTGAGGAGTGTGGGTGGGTAGGTATGCTATGGTATGGTATGAGATCAGGTATGAGGTATGACTGAATAAATAAGATAAAATCAATAAGTAACTAAGAAGTGGGTAGATGGGTCGGTGAATGGGGTGTGAGTAGAAATGGTACGGGTATGGGTATGGTGAATTGGGGGCGGGACTGACCCCAGGCAGGAAGATCGATTTTGAGTGTAAAAATCAATAAACAAGATGGAGTGGGGATACGTTGTGAGTGAGAATGGTCCGGGGCCCCAGGCGGGAAGATCGATTTTGTGTGTAAAAATCAATAAACAAGACGGAGTGGGGATACGTTGTGAGTGAGAATGGTCCGGGTATGTATGTGGGAATAGGGGGTGGGTGATTTCCCCTGAGGCATTAGTCCCAAGGTGTGAGTTGTCCCAGGGGCTATATTCCCAGAGCGGTGTCATCGCGACTAGCGGGTGCTATTTGAATTTGAAAATAAATTAGCTGGAATTAGAGGAAAGAGGGAAGAATAAATGGGTGAATTGGACGGTTGCACGAAAAAAGGTGAATGCAAAAAGTGGGGCGGTTTCTTTCTTTCATAATATTATTTGAACCAGCGAATGGAAGTAGTTCTAATTATTGCTGCACAACCTGTTTAGAAAGGCCTACACTTACCGGGGTTTACACGTAACATAAAAGAATGTCCCTAAGAAAAAAAAGGCAGAAAAAAAGTTTCTTTCGTGACTACCGTAATTTTGCATTGATCTGCAAATTTAGTGTGAAAAATAAATAAAAATATATTTCGTAATTCCAAAATACGATAGTTTTAAGCATGCTTGGGAACCCCATAATGTTTTCTAACTGTTCTAAAAAAATAACAATTTAATTACTTAATTACACACGATTTTAAGGAATAAACACAAGATATGGGACGTGATATGACGCTTGATAAATAGTTATGCAGAAGCTAATACATCAAAATTGAGTAGAGATTTGATATTAGATAGATAGTTTTATACTGAAGTAAATAAATAAATAGTTATATTGAAGTAAATAAATACAAATTGAGTTGATTATTTATTATGAGAAATAGCTGCAGTCCTCAAGGGTATTGCAGGTACCTCTGGTCGGTGAGCGCCCACACGCGCGGATCTCTAGCTCCCGCCGGCTTGTGACTCGGTTTTTAATTTATTTTAAAAGCAGAAAAGCTAAACAAAAAAAAACAATAGTAAAAAAAAACTACAAATTGGGGTTTGTACGGGGTTTATGAAAAACAAACTAACTAAAATGGTGGAGAAGAGTCCTAAGATAAAGGCCGGGTTTAGTACCCTCCCGATGGGATGACCCCGGATGATTGTTCTTTCGTTTTTTGTACTTCCGCGTAGGCTTCACGAGCTGGGCGAAAATCTCAAATTTTGCGCTTATTTTGTAGAATTGTGTGCACACTGCAGAAACTACAGTAATCGAACACATTTATTTCAAATTTTTATGGAGATGTTTTTAGTTTGTTTGAAAATGCTGACCCTGTTGTTGAACGTATTATTACTATTTGATTGCATGAACATTAAAGCCCTCTTATTTGTAAGCTTAAAAACGGTGCAGATGCTTTGGGCTGCTCGCTTTTTGCAGCAAAAGACAAGTAAGTAAGGCAGTAATTGTAAAAAGTAATCTTTTATTTGCATCAATTTTCTTTAGCGTCCGGTCTAGTTTGTTTGTAGAAGTGAAACAATTTGTCGATTGATTCCGGCGATAGATTTTGCAGTATATTCTTTGCCTTTTTATCCGATTCTGACTTTGGTAGAGTTGCATTGGCCAAAATTAATCTGAAAAAAAAAAGTGTGCTGGGCTGGGGTTTAGCATATCTTTCATGAATCCCCCTCTAAACTCCGTATTTCGTTGTATATTCTGCCTGTATCTTAAGTCGCTGGTTGTTCTATGTTAAAATTTGGGAAGCGCTGTGTGCGTTTTTTACTTTACTTACTTGTTGACTATTTTCCTGGTTTCCTCGCTAACGCCGAATGTTTCATATAAATCGGAGGTTCCCGGGATTATTTGGTCTATATCTGAAAATTTCCTGAATACATTCCGTCAATGATTTCATAATTCGTAAAAACACTATCCCACAGTCTAGGTTAATTTCAGGGTATATTTTGATGCGTAACATGGGGCTAAGAGCGCGATGTTTCATATATTGAAATTGGTTCCGGAAATGGTCTAAAGCCTATCCGGAAATGGTCGGTATTGATAACAATATGTTTCACCAAATTACGTATAAGTTGTAATTGTTTGCGGAGATGGTCAGACCAAAGACCAACCCGGAGATGGTTGATGCGTCATACGCATTGGTTTATGGCCAGGGTTAATTAATAATATGCTTGCTGAATGTTGATATATTGAATCATACCTAAAGTTCCATTTTTAATCGACACAGCTAGCGTTGCTGACAGTACGCAGAGAAGTAAATAATTCATAGATTTATACGTTTTCTACCTGAAATATTACAAAGGTTTCACCTTTCAACTTACACATACACTTGTTTGAATATGAATTTGTCGTATTCAATTTATCAATTGCGTAACAATTGCAGGATAATTCAGCTTTTCACACACATGTTTGTCATGAATTTTTCATAATGATAATCGTAGGAATTAGGGGTCGAGCCTATTTCGCGAATGAGTGAATAGTTAGTATGGAAAGACAAATTGTTAGTAATACTCGCGCCAAGTGATCTTCAAAAATTCGCAAAACAATCGTATCCTTTTCTGCTTTGTAGGCATCCTTTCTTTGCTCATCAGTTTGGTTCTTTATATAATGAATCAAAAATATAATTCAATTTGACAGCTATCATTTCACTAGGACTGCATCGTTCTGTTCAAGTGTTCTCTGTGCTTCTTTCTCAGCTCATTTCCTTGGCTTTCATGAAGTTCTATGAAGAATAGGTAGCGGCATAAATACATATTAATATCACTTCACTCATAACGTTTCAAATTCATAACGTTTTTATCAATAAACCTTTATATATATAATACTGTTAATTTGTTGATTTGTTGATTACCGTATATCGTAAGCTTTCACGAAAGCGATGTATAAAAATTCATAACAAAAACAGTAGCCTATGTACATACGACAAAAGGGAATGCGCGAAATAGGTGAACTAGTGAAGTATGGCCTTTCGTTTTTGAAAAATCTAAGAGAAGAGAGATCGAGAGACATGGGCTGTGTTTCGTGTTTCCTTTTTATCGTTTCTACGAACAACCTCCGCTGTATTTGAAGAAGAAAACACAGTGGATGGATAGTGGTTAATCGGTCTGACACGCGTACCGACAGTCAATACTACACACGACTATCGTTGTTTGGTTGATCTTTTCATCGTCTTCTCTTAAAATATCGCTTCTGCCTCGTTTTTGAGATAGAAATAAATCAAACTTTATAATTAGGATCGTACCTATATTATTTGTGGTTTAGTTAGATTACTGTTCATTGTCATTTACATCCATATTTCCTCAAATCATGTGCTGTGCAAGTAATCCAGCCATTTTTGTATCTAGTTATTAGTTACTCTTTGTTTTTATCCATAGTCAATCCCTCTTTCAATATTGCCTCGCAGCTCGTTCGCGATTCATGATATTAATGAAACCTCATTTTATATCTTACTATTCCAGTACAATGGACGACAGTGGCGCAGGTCCCAGTTCTGCCCCGCCCTCTGCCCCAGGACCCTCTGCGTCAGGTCCAGGACGCTCTGCCCCAGGCCCAGGACCCTCCGCTACGGCTCCTCGTAAGCAGGCGTCTAAGCAAGCAGCACCTCGGAATCCGAAACCTTCAGCATCCAACGATGACGGTCTCCAGATGACTCCGATTGGTTTAGCCGGCGAGCTCATTCACGTTCCCACTGTGATCATGATCAATGTGAGTTTACTTGCGACATTATTGATATTGTTAGAGGTTAAACGAGGGCTCAATCCTTCAATTTCGATGACTTGTTAAAGCGAAATGCAGGCCGGTTTTTGAAATGCATCGTGGGCAACTGAACTCTTGCGTATTTATGCTAAGTTGCTCGACTTTAGCTCGTTTTTTTTATTTTAATTTATGTTCATTTGCATAAGCTGCCAAAGAATATAAGTGTACTCGATGTGTTTCAAATTGAAACACGTCACACTCACACATCGGTTTCAAAAACCGGCCATGTGTCGCTTTAACCGAAACGAATGTAGTGTGCGAGGATATCGGAGTCAAAAACGAAAACGATAATTGTTTTCGTCGAATCATGACGGTGAAGATGTAGATGAAACATAACTCGTGACATTCGTTTCCTTTCGTTGGAGGCTGCCTTATCCGACAATGTTCACCTTTATTGTATAGTTTATTGCAGGAAGGTGCTTTTCGCTCGCTTGTCTCCCTGGAAACTTTCAAGAAACTGCCTCCAGAGGCGCAGCGTCACCTCAAGCAGTTCCTTCCTCAATTCAACGACGAAGATGAGGACAGAAAGACATTAGAGGCAGTATTCACCACGTCACAATCATTCAACTTTGGCAACCCTATTGGGAAATTCCACGATAAATTAAAACGTATGTTGTTTGCTTTAATGTTTGTAATAAGTTATCATTCGTAATATTGTCTTTTATTAAATACCCTAACATGTACCTTATACAATTATACCATCGCACAGACACTTTCCTTAGAATCTGGGCAGGGTTTGTGTGAGTGAGTTGTTGCCTTGGTGGCAGGGTTTCTTCAGTAAATACTGTGACGTGGCTGCGTCAGATTTCATTTCGATTTCGGGCAATTTGTTTCTATGTTGGGCTCATCATACTCTTATGGGGTTTCCAAGTATCCCAAAAAATCGGTGTGATTCTGTCAATACTACCGTATTTCTACACGAAACCTGCATATATAATATGAAAATTAAAAAAATGTTCTCGTGTAGTTCCAAAATACGGTAACTTTTCAGCATACTTGCAAACCCCACTAAAGTTTGCTAACCATGATGTGTCCCTTGAAACATTTAGTTCTGTTTTTTTTTCCAGATGGCTGGTTTAATACGGATCGACCGTCGGATCGTGTCCTATTGCGGGACAATCACAGGGTGTTGTACGATCACTATATCAGATTCTACGAAATCAATCTGCTGAAGAAGCTCCTGGCATCTAGACATGTGAGTGTTGTATCTTGGTCTTGGTAGTTTCCCCTTACCCCACACAGGGGCCGTTTCACCTTGGTAGCAAGGAGTATCCCCCATGAGTACATGCCGATACGATACCTTGCAACTAACCCCACGCATTTAGGTTAAAGTCGTATTGTATGCATATGATACGAATTTCCTATGTATCCTATGCAAAATGTGTGCCCGTCCGGCAAGCTTCGGGCAGGCACTTTGCATAGAATGCATAGAAAATGCGTATCATATGCAAATTTCCAAAAGTAGGTACAATACGGTTCTAGTAGTTAGTGTACTGTACCTCGGTAGCTCCACTCTCCCAATGTAGCCCACGCCATGACCTGTGCTCCCCCTTATTTCGTCCGTAATTTTGGTCATGCCCTAACCTTCCAAGGGGTTTTCATTAGTACATGGCATTAACGTAACACGCTACATTGAAACGTTAGTTACTTAAGCTATTCCCTTTAGGTATTTCAACACATATTAATACATTTAGTTACTTAGTACACTATTTCGTTACGGTAGTTACGGTATTCCGTTATTAGCGTACGATATCTCACGCTTACGGCATTGGTACTCCATTTAGGCAATTCTTGAACATCAAAAGGCGTGTTCGCCAATGGAAGAGCCAGGACCACTTCCCCTTGATGAGACGCAGTTGAAGAGAAGAGAAGTCTACAATCGACTACATGAGAGATCGACGAAAAGGGCCAGATTGTAAGTTTTGTTTAGATTTTTCGTTTCCGTGTTATATGTTGACGAAATGACGTACTGTGTGTAGAGGTCTGAGGCCGTATTCACCAACATGCAGGGAGCCCTCCCTAGGCTCACGAGCGCTCTGAATCTCTTCTGCTCACGCACTCTTTGCCTAGCTGGGGAGGCCAGGGTGGGCTCCCTGTGTGTTGGTGAATGCGGCCTCTGTTGAGTATCTTGGGTGTTTTGTCTGTGCCATCCCATTGTATGTGTTGTTGTTTAGAATGATCGGCGAGTGTCGAGGTCGTGCTGGTGAATCGGGTGTGTCTTCAGATGAAGAACCGGAACCACCAGTTTTACCAACAGCTATTCCGAAAATGCCGGCCATAGCCGCAGGTCGAACTACCCTTCACTCTACTGTACATAAAGGTAAGTAACAATCTCTTAAGATTACTGTATATTTTTTCCAAATTTTTGCGGACTGAGTTGACTAGAAGTAGAAGTCGAACTACGATTTTGCATGAGACCGGCTCTAATGTGCATAGGGCTATGCAGTGTGGGTTGTTATAGGGTTTCTAATCTCTGAGGCTTGAGTCTTGGACGTTGAGCTCTGTTTTTATATAATGCCGATGGCTCAGTGGTCTAATGCTGTCTCGTAGGCACTGAGGCTCGTTGGTTCGATTTCTTCCATAGTTGGTGCATACTTCTGATGCCATATTCACCACCCCGATTCCCTCGGGGAAATATTCTCTGGGGACAGAAAATAGCATTCTAAAGTGAGAAGTGAGACATACAGAGAAAAAGACGGGGAATTCTCCATGGGGAAGGAATTGAGTGGTGAATATGGCCTCATGTACTGCATTGGTAAACAATCTTCCAAGCTTGCTTCCAGTGCATTGTTTTATTGTTATTTTCCACACGCCTCATTTGAATGGTTTTAGACGTGGACATTCACCAGCCTTTATACATTGACGATGTGCATGCCATGGTCAAGAAGTACAGGAAATTGAAGAAAAATGATCCAGTGAGTCTTCTTTTTTTATATCATAGAGAGAACATGTTCGCGAGAATGTGTATTGATAAGATACTCAGTAGATGTGTTTAGCCAAATGTAGCATGAGCGGTGTAAAAACAAACTCGAAACATTGTTGTATTGACTTAGTCCTTAGTCCACAGCTTTTGGGCATTGCCAATAAGAATGGTTAAAGCTTAAAGGTTAACAGCTTTAACCTTTCAGCAGACCCATTTACCGTTTGTGCGCAGTCCTATGATGTCCTTGTAATGCTTTGTGTTTCAGTAGGTGTAGGTAATTCCCCAGCTTCTATTAGAGGGACTTATGCCTTAAATACTTACTTTACTTACAGAGCCTACTATGTACTTCACTACCGTATACTTACAATAACTAAATAGCCTACCTACCGTATACTTCATTATTTAACAATTTAATTCCAGAGCACGCCCTCCCTGGATCTAGCCAACATTCACCTGGATGCCGTCCTAGAAAGATCTGGAGTTCAATCAGTATCTGAGAGAATCCGCCAAACGAAACAGACACTCGAACAGATGGAATACTGAAGAAACTGCAGACTTCAAGCAATTGATCTCATTCTCGCACTTTGTGCTACCGTATTCTATGTACATAGATAAAGAATTTCAGAAAGTATATCAGTGTATTGTATTATCAAAAACGGTCTCGAAAATCTAGAAAAATTCGTAGGCACGCGATTTCGTCTACATACAGAGCGGCTACTACAATGCGAGGGGTGCGCGACAAAAACCTCACTTTCGCCTACATCTCGCTCAGTTTCGGAAACCTGGCTAAGTCGCCGCGCGCCCTTTAGCTGGTTCTGTATCAATTTTAGTATTTTCTTGCAATTGTCGAACAAGGGCTTCGCCGCGGATTACCCAAGTTTTCTCATGAGCGTACGATAACCGACAGCTATTGCGAATCCTTCATTACGCCGTCGTGGTTTTAGTACTTCCATCGCTAACTTCTATTTCTGATGGTACGTACTGTATATTCTCACGAAAGCGATCTTATGCACTATAATAAAAGCACAAACTTTTTTCATTAATCTTTATTTGTCAGTAATAAAACAACATGCAGTACACGGCAGACTATATTCAGCACTAGGTACACTTGTAACCAAGGAAACAAATATATATTGAAATGTACAGCAAAACGGGTTATTGCAAAATAAACAAAGGTACGTATTTAAAGATAAAAGAAAACTCTAATTGAGCGATCGAGTATGCATATGGTATGGTCGAGGGATACGTAAACTCTAGCACGGATTGCGTTGCGGATGCTGGGAATATGGGGGTATGGAGGACTGAACCCCCGTTGCCTGAGTGGAGCAGCGCCCACAACCATTACACAACATTTCCAGTATCCACAATAGTCGGTTTTAGAGCGGAGATTGACCCGAGGAGAAAACGGAAGAGAAAATAATAAAAGAGAGGCTCAGTCTCACCAGAACGTGGTTCTATCACAGTACTCAAAGAAACATTAAACTCTATGTGTAATCATAGTCAATTCCATGATTCACACTTAAAGCGGTATAACACCCGGTTTGTGAAACGTCGTTGAACAATTGCATTACCCAAGTGTTGATTGCTAATTTGGCCCATGCAATTGTCTATACGTAAATACATTTGCATAATATACATGCGAATGACGTTTTCAACGTTTGACAAGCCGCATGTCATAACGCTTTAAAATGAGGCAATCGATAAGATTAGCGTTTCTAGCAACAATCAAATCACAAAAAGTACAATACATAAGGACACTGGATATTTGGAGGAAGAACACAAAACGACTGACTTGCCAAACCCTGCTAAATTACGTCATAAACAATAAATAGCTAGTTTCCGAAAAGTTGAAGCAACACACAGGAAAAGCCGATAACCACACCGTAATATGCTTACTAAGGCAATTGTTTAAGAATCATAAGAATCACGCTAGAAAGCACACCGACCGCTAAACTTACACTTACATATACGTTCATCATTCTTGCTTGAGAAAGTAAAAATACAGTACACAACTTCACTAGAGAGCAGAAACCCAAATTAACAAACAAAAAAAAACTAAACAATGTCTATACATACACAACTAGAGAGAGACAACAAAAAGCTCAATGCGATGTGTTACCCAGTGATCTACGGAAAAAAACAAAGAGACAAGCTGCAAAAGAAAATCAATCAAAGAGATAGGAAAGAAAGATTGCACAATCTGAAAAAATACAAGAATACAGGCCTCTGAGGTAGGCCATAAAAACAGCCCACCACAAACTCTTAAAATAAATATAGCAACTTGCCACAAAATAAAACAAATTATCTTAAAACGAATGGCTATACCAATATACCACCGTGAACTGCAGTCTTCAAGAGGAGAAACGGAAGAAAACCGGAAATATCGCGCATTCTTGATACATTTATAATCCTCTCAAATGGAATGTTCCCCCATAACGCACTACAGTAGTACCATTAGTCATTTCCATTCCCAAGTAGGAGGATTACAGAATACATACAAGAATACTAGTCTCCTATTTACATACCATAAATGAAAAAGGGTACCCGAAATATAGTGGGGATGAGGGGGAAAGGGTACAACTAAACAAATCGTGAGGTGACGTACGCTTTTTATGAAATCCTCACTTTAGAGGAGTATCTCACGATCGCCAATAATACCATCAACAGCAACTTATGCCGTCAGGTGTTGGTCCATCGGCTCCACCTAAATAGAGCAAATTAAAATTAAACATCGAATTCGTATACTACATACAAGATTCATTACTAACGTAAAACGTTTCACTCGTACTAGCTGACTAAAAAAGAGGAAATCGTTAGAACTTTCAACATTACGCCAAATTCGTTATGCACCATGGCCGATCAACTAATCTCAACTATAAACCAGCGATGATGTGATAATTCGGAATTCGGAATATGGTTACATGCGATAAAACCAGTGTTGATCCAAGATTCAAGATCCAAGTCAAATACCTATCCCATAACTACATAGTACATATCAGTCCGTGATACGGTAATACGAGTAGTACTACGGTAACTTTACGGTAATACGGTATTACGGTAATCCGAGTACTACGGTATTATGGTGATCCGATTACTACGGTAGCTTAGAGAACTTTCACCCACCATCGTGTTCCTGTCTTCTGAGTGATCCATCATGTGATGAATGGTGGGAGGCTGCTCCACTACAGTCGGGCCCATCGGGTGAATCACCACGTCATCACGGAAAGGATCTCTGAATCATACACACGTAATTTTAAAGCGAAAGACCTCAGAAGAGACACAGTAATCCGCACCACTAACACGGTAAAGATCAGATACACAGAACACAGAACTATAGACATTTCCTTTGGACTATGCTTATTTTTGTGTGTGCATGTTGTATTCCTATTTTATTTGTGCATATTTTTATGTTGTCATTGATTACCAATAAACTAACAATGAACTGAAGAAGTTTGCGCTTCACCCCTGCCTGGATAATTGATAATTTAACAGCGGCACCGTGCATGAGGTGTATACTGTATACCGTAAGAGTACTTCGTTGAGCAGGCGACTAAACCATACACTTAAATCTAGGTACTGTAACCCAGGGTACATTTAGACCCTAGAGTATTTTTTACTCTTTGCTCACCTGAAAGGATCATCCATCTCCTGCTCAACAGTTCTCCTATATACCGGGTTGTCAAAGTTGAGTGCCTGGAAAGTACCGCCACGCACGCGTCCACGATACCAGGCAAAACCCTGAAAATTTAAACGTTAAATAAGGTCTCGATTTGATACAACTACAAGTTCATAAACTTGTCCTAAATGGATAATTGTCATTGTTACCCAAATGAGTATCGTCGTCTAACAAAAAGGAAAAAAAAGTTGAATATCGAAAAAGTTCAAGCAACTTACACCAACGCACATGGCGGCAAGGGCGAGGAACAAGAGCATTGTTGTAAGCGAGAATCCCTGCGAGTTTCCACCAGCGAGAACGTCAACTGTAAGTTAAAATTGAAAATTGTATTTGGTTCACGCAATCTTTGCAAAACAATCTAGGCACCGTACCAGATGTCTCCAAAATATTCAAATGCACCAAAAAATATCGATGTAAACAAATCTATAGATATATATCTACACAAGTATTGTCTAAAACGAAAATGTAGTTGTCAAACCAATAATAATACAACAAAGTAAAACGTACTAATGCACTCACTAATGATAATACCTGCGAGAATAAAATAATAATAATAATAACATACTGATGCACTCTGCCGTCTTCTCAATATCGCCCAGTCCTCCCTCGCACACGCAGCTGAAGGGGTGTCCATCGTAGTGAGGTTCGGTGTTTCTAAAAGGAAAATAATTAGGATACCAGCACATCCTCTCTGGCAACTTCCAGTTGAATTTGATTAAATGCTACCATGCTACGTGATTACACTACGCAGCAAACTCTTCAATTTAGGTTCAATATTGAACAGTTCAAGTGCATATATTAACGGTACAATTTTATACTTTTCAAAGACACGTGTCATACCGCTTTAATAAAAAGCACAAAATGTCAACACTTACTTCTGTTTGGACACGATGGCTGCCTTGGGCAGGCAGAACTTGTTCTCTCCGCACTCGCTCGCCTCACACTTGTCCGCGTGCTCGGGTTGTGCCTGCTTGTGGTAGATACGGACCGTCATCGGGGTCGGGATACGGCTCATCACTTTGGTTACGTCGGCACCGTTGAACTGAAAAAAAAACACAAAGTCGACTTCTGAATAAATCAGGTTGGCACCGAACAGACGAATATTACGAGTCGAAATGACTACTGCATGTTAATGATGGTGCCCGCTAACACATCGACACGCATAAAGTTGACAACGATTTAATAACTCGCACTGAAACATTGTGCAATGGGCGAGTGAAATCTCAACCAAAGAACAAACGACAAGGATCAGAATAATGTGTAAGATGATATAATCCACGATGCTTACTTCTGAGGCCATATTCACCACACCGATTCCCCCTGGGAAATAGTCCCTGTGGACAGAAAATTGCATTCTAATGTGAGACACGCAGAGAAAAAGACGGGGAGAATCTCAGGAAAACCACCCACCTTATTGATTGTGATCACACCGTCGTGCTCCCAGTCGGTAAAGTAGACGCGATCCTCGAACACGCTCAACGAGAAGGGGTGACGGAGGTAGGTGTGCGAGTGGAGCACCATCTACAGCGGAATTATTTTAAACACCAAACAAACATCTCTGCATACACTCTGCAGCATCGTATTTCGATCAAGACTGTCGGTAACGACATTCAATGCACTAAACCTCGGGTCAGTTTCACGTAAAAAAAACTAGTACAGTACATCACTTACATATCAGGGCTAAGAATATGAACTATGAAGTATTACAAAGAACTAAGAGAATTTAGAACTGTGTCACAGTCACACAAGAATCCAGAATCCACCCACCCTGACATTCTGTCCCCAGTAGTCGCACGATGAAATAGTCTTGGTCTTGGCGTCGGCCCAGTACACTCTCTTCTCCAGAATGTCGAGGGCGAGGCCATTAGGCCATTGTACATTTTGTCCGGTGACAATTACCTATAAAAGTTGAGTGTTACAAAACGCAGCATGTTCATCAAGTTCATCTCTCTCTCCTTCCTTCATTCTAACTCTATCTCTCGTCCACGTGACTTTCTTAGACAACGCAACTTCATTTCTTGCAAATTGTGAGCAATTCTGAGCGATTTTTGTTGGAATTTTTATACAATAAGTTGCATACAATACATGGGAACAAACAGAGTTGTCCAGCAAACTTCACAAACCACCTGTTATACCGCTTCTACTCTCTCTCTCTCTCACACACACTCTCTCTCCCCAACTTACAGTTCTATGCTGTCCATCCATTCCAGCTCTCTCAATTCTCGCCTGTTTGCCCCAATCAGTCCAGAAGATGAGTCCCATCTCTGGGTCCACAGCAATGGCTCTCGGTTCGTCGAGGTTCGTGTTGAACAGAACCCTCTTCTTGCCAGTGTTCAGATTCATCACGGAAATCTGGAAAATGCAACTTGACTTGTAATTCTCTGTCTTAGTCATATATAGCTGTTGGAGTCGAACCTATGGTGTCAAGGGTTCGACTTCTTCCACCACCGACGTTCACACGCACGCACACACACACACACGCACAAACAAACATACACACAGACCACCCACAACACACACACACACACACAAACACGATATTCAAAACTACCACCCACCTCATCAACTCCAGCATCCGTCCAGAACAGCAGATCATGAACCCAATCAATGCACAATCCATCGGGAGTGTGTGCTCCAGTGTACACCACGTACTGCTCGTTCTCCATGCACTTCTTCTAAAGGAAAACGAGTTTAAAGTTTAAATCAACAACGAAGCCAAGATCTACAAACTGCGTCATACTAGTCATATCCACCGGGTTCAGATACATTGGACGCAATTCATTCAGTACATTTATAATATAAACGAACGAAAAAGACTCCACAAAATACTCCAGTTGACACACAGACACACTAATCCAAAAAAAAGTATCTCTTCATATAAACAATACCAATTTACAAATAATGCACATACCTTCACGGTGAGATGCGAATCACTCATCTCGGTTTGGTTTCCAATCTTGCACATCATGATCTGGTGAAGGGCAATATCCGACCATACAAGAGTCTGAAAGGCGAAATAATACTTTTTTTTTTTTACAAAAACTCAATGATTGTGCGAATAATATTTTTTTTCACAAATACCAACACTCCAATGCCATGCCAGCGCCAATAACTTTAGTTGCTAATGAAAACATCTGACTTCCATCTAAACAAAGTTGAAAAGGAAAAAAAACACGAAAGACTAGGAACAAGAACATACCTCGTTTTGCAGATGGAAGTCCATAGCCACCGCAGATCCGGGGCTCTCAATCAATGGTTGGTATTCCCGTGTCACCGGGTCGAATTGTCGGATTGTGGCGCGATTCGAGAGCAACACAAGTGGGTCGCCGCCTGAAAGGAAATTCATTCATGGAGATCAAGTCATATGAGCTGACAATGAGATCAACTTGAGGCTAGTTCCAATAAAATTTACCGCTGGGGTAGGTTACAGGCGTCTCCTATTTAGCGTGCTCTCTCGGCTTTCCCTCGAAGCTTGTCAAAAGCAGAGAAAGCGAGAGAGCATGCTAAACCTACCCCAGCGGTAAATTTGATTGGAACTGGCGACGTGGCGACTGGCCTATGTTGTTCTGAGCAGAATCTGATCGCCGGAAGGCCTACGATTACAGATCGGACCCCCCCGTGCACGAGCTTTGTCGAGCTTTACACAAGCAACATTGGTTGACACAATGAAGTGTACCGTAGCTTTTTTACTTCCTCCCACTGAATTCGACAAAAAACACATCTTCGCACCGGGCTGGATTGTGTTGCGCTAACTTTGCTCGTATATTTTCAAGCCAACACCAACATATTATAGCTAATAAATATTATAACTAATAATAAACCCTTACCAATCGCTCGGCATCTACTCGACACGGTATCATTTGGTCTCTTGCTCAACTTGTATCCAGTATGACATTCACACGTGTATCCTCCCGGTTGATTAATGCAAATCTGATCACAAACTCGTCCTCCATTCTCGCTGATTGTGCACTCATTGATATCTAAAACGAGAATGAAAAAATGCCGAATATTCGTGTGCATCAGTGCATCAAGAAACGACAATGAGGATGTATAAACGGCTGCCCACAATTAGCCACATCTAAACGAGAGCACTGTGCATAATATATGGAATTAGATATGTCCAGGGTACATTTCACAAAACAAAACAAGCATCAATATCATACAGCCTTGATCTGACGAGAAATACCAAACGTACCTTCACAGCGCCCATTCTTCGCCACGTAACCGCTCTCGCAGTGGCAGATACGCACATTTTTGACGAATCCGTTACGGCACTTACAAGCATCCGAACCCTCTGTGCAAAGTGCTGGAAACAAAGAAAGTTAATCCATAAGACTTCAACTGTGCTCTGTCAATCAGCATATTTAGCAACACGAAAATGAGAATTGAAAATAATACAGTTTATACGCAATAATAAACTACCACTACCGAAAAGATACATATAGAAAACTGTCATATATCATGAAAACTATGCAGCCGATTAAAGGGTACCAAACTTGGGAATATGCATTAACATATATAGTAAAACCGGAACCCTGTAGTGCACCAGAGAACATGCATTAAAAACTTCAGGATTGAAAAACTTACAAATATTCTTCGTGCACGTCAACTCATCACAGAAATAGTTGTTCTTGTTACTGCATAATTTCTCGATCGGTACACATTGTAGCGGTGTTCCCGGGCAAGTGTATTCGCGGAGTGAGTCGCATTCGGTCGCTACAGTATTCAAATATTAAATAACAAATAATAATAATTCGTATTATTGTTACTCTAAAGAAAACTTCAAAAACAAAGACAAGATAACGATAACGTAAACAACTACATTACTAGGCACGCAGCTATGACTACGAGTAAGTAAATACTTACAGAAAATTTTACCTCAACGTTGCTTACCAAAAAAAACCATACAAAATAAAAATCTAAATCTACCAACCATTTCTCGCGCATCCTTCTTCATCAGAACCGTCAGCACAATCCTCTTTGCCGTCACACCTAAATTAGCAATTACCACAGAGTAAACTCGATGGTTTCAATAGAAACCGTACCGGAGATTAAGCCGAATTTAACAGATACTACACACTGACCAGAAGCGATACATTAAACATTTACAAGAAACAAAAACATACACTTTCCAGAAACAGGGATTACAAAGTGTAAGTGATCGTTATCAAAGCTCTTAGTGATCAAGTGATCGGTGACCAGCACCGCACTGCCTCGTGCCTCGCAGAAAAAAGAAGAAGAATAAAAACCAAGGAAGACTTAGAAAACAACAAACCAGAATGACTCCGGGAAGCACTTCTTTCCATTGGGGCAGATTCGTTCACCTTCGCCGCACTTCTCCTCTTCACAGTCTGCTTCATCAGAAGCATCAGGGCAGTCGGCCTAGAGAACATAAACAGGTTATTCAGATCCGAAAATTTAAAGCGGTGTGGCACGAAGTATACCTGAGGATTGCACTCCTAGATATACGTAAAGATCCACAGAAAGGCACAGTATGGAACACAATTTGAATATAATATACGATAGTGCAAGCAAGAACCAGCATTTGCATCGCAAAAGCACGCGTGATACCACTTTAATATCGCATAGCAATACAAAAAAGACCGAAAGAGCCCACCTCTCCATCACACCTCCACAGCTTGTTAATGCAGTGACGTCCCGTTTTGCAGGCGAACTCCTATAATGAAGATAATAGACAAAATACGCATAAACAGCAAAACAAATTGAACTATAACGATCGTCAATTCATAAAAAGTAAGCGACATCTAAGGCAAGTTGTACGTACGAACACGTCACTATATTTACATACACACGTACACGATGTTTAATAAACTTCACTACTTTAGGAACCGCCCCCGGCGACCCCTCCCGACCCCCGGCTCAATAAAAAAACTTACAGTAGGCAGTTTGCATTCATGAATAACCGTCGAGCAATTCCTCTCGTCTGAATGGTCTGAGCAGTCGGATTCTCCGTCACAAACCCATTCCTTTGATATGCAACCGGCACTACGCTCGCACTGGAATGGAAACGAATTTGGTGAACAAAACGATCTAGAGACAAATTTGAGCTCCCAACGAACACCAATAATTGTTCCGAAACACATGCCTACAAATTGATACACCACTGTCAACCCCTACCCTACAACTCTACTCGAGCTACCTCAAGCCGCATGACTGCTCTGCACTCTGATTCTGCTACAATATCGTACAGCATACTAGACGTTAGGCTACTCAATCAAACCTTTAGGAAGCAACATCTAACCTTTCGAGGCATCTACACCTACACCCCCTGCTCATTCACGCATTGCTAATTGCTGCTAATTATCCGGTAATTATCCTCACCTTGAACATGTGCTCCTTATCACAAGTGTGTCCCTTGTCCTTGTCCGTGCAATTGCGTTCATCCGACCCGTCGCCACAGTCGTCTTCTCCATCGCATTCCCAGTTCTTGAAGATGCAAACGCCGTTGCTGCACCTATAAAAAAAAGTGAAAATCAAACTAAAACGGTAAAGGTAAATACATTCGGCGTGTTCTATTTTAACCGTACAAGGACTTAATAAGGACAAAAATACACTTATTTTCAGAATGAACGAAAAACGTGCTTATCAAAATACTATATAGTTAAAAGGTTATATAAGTATACTAATTTTAAAAAGGGTCCATCGACTTAAATAACACAACAAACATCCTCATTATATACACACTTGAAATACCGTTGAAACATATCAGTTGGCCCTGAAAACCGGCACATGGACGAGCTCACCCAAGCCCATGAACGAAACAAACTCGGCAATTCCAAAAACTTACTTGAAGTCTCCCTCGGCGCACTTCTTATCCCCACAGTCCTTCTCGTCATCGCCACTAGCACAATCTCTCTGAAATACAGTAGTACAGTGTCCAAAATTCCACTGAGTGTTCTATGGTCTATGGACTACATAATAACTGAAAGCCAGCTTCATGGCTTCATACCACAGACATATTCACAACATGACTTCATCAATGGTCCTCGTAAACACAAAAATACACAAAGCCAAAAACTCTACTTTTAAATGGACATTCACAATTCACATTCTATTTTGGTAATCAACTATATGTTGGTGTTAGCACAAGCATGCTCAGCTCTATCACATTTTGTATACGTCGATAATTCGAATTCAAAACCAACCTGTCCATCACATTTCCATGTTGCTGGGATACACAATTGGAATTTTCCATCGAACTCGGAACATTTGAATTGATTATTGTTGCAGGTTATCTCTGAAAGAAACACGACTTATGTGTGAACAAAAAAAAAATACACGTTCGACAAATAAAAACGCATTTCATTCTTGAGGCACGGAGAAGGTAATACGCGGCAGTAGACATAAAGGATAGTAGCTGTGTGCAATGAAAATAGAAGTGGTAGTGGAAAAATAATGCAGCAAAACGCGCAAAATTGATTACAAAATGTTTGGTAAATTAAAGCTAATTGGAGCAAAAAGCAATTACAACTTTGTAAACCTCGCTTTCGTCTTCGCTTCAAAGTTGTCGTCACTAATTATGTTTTTGAAAGGATTAGGGCTATAAAAATTCCAGGTTCCAATCTGTGGGTTTGTGAACGTGACACTACTACTTACTACTTGCTCCTCAGGACCTCTGCGGGACATGTCATAAGCAAACCTTGAAATTGAACTTTGAACACCCTTGAATAAAGGTGCACGCTCTTGAAGCGTAAATTTTTTTACGTATGGTACCAACCTATGCACCCAAGCAGTCCGTGCACCGGTCCCAACGGTATTGCTCAAAAATACTTTAAAAAATAAAATAAAACATACTCTCACAATCCTGCTCATCTGAATGATCGTCACAGTCAAATTCTCCATCACATCGCCAGTCTTTTGGGATACAACCAACTAGTCCTCGGGGGCCGGCCATATCTGAAGTCTGCGACGAGGCGCACGTGAACTCCTTGTCATTGCAACCGGCTGAGATAAATTAGAATTAGAATAAACTCTCTTTATACATCAACAGCTTGATTCAAGATAGTTTAGTAGTGTTCACGAATTGCTCCTAGAGGTTCCCATAAAGAAGAAATACCGAAGAATATAATTCCGAATTCCGACCCTACTCTTAAAAATTAAAGAACTCATTAAAGAACTCAGCACACATCCGTAACATTCTAATCGACCAATGAACAAACATTAACATCGGATTATTTTTTAAATGCAAGACCTGCACTCACTGCTACTCAACAGACAAACAGAAATTTTGACGGGAAGTGAGTAATATTATTTCACCAGAGATGGTGCAGTGCGCCATAGAGAGAGAGAGAGAGAGAGAGAGAGAGAGAGAGAGAGAGAGAGAAAAGAGAGAGAGAGAGAGAGAGAGAGAGGGGACAGAGAGAGAGAGAGAGAGAGAGAGAGGACAGAGAGAGAAGAGGACGAAACTGATGAAAGATTACGAAGTTTTAGACCTATATTACAACTTTATCATCTCCTCGTCGCCAAATTCGGAGGAACCTATAACCTCACGCCTCACAGTACACATCGACTTTATCTTTGGTTGACCAGGTGGCCCAATAACTAGCGCGTTCGCCTCTAACTCACGTAACCCGAGTTCGGATCCCACCAGAGATGAATAAAGTAAAAGAAGAAAAACTAACCATGACAATCCTTCTCATCCTCTCCACCCAAGCAATCCAAGTCTCCATCACAAACCCACGATTTGGGAATGCATTTCTGGTTGTCACAAGTGAACGTCTGATTCGGTGTGCATGCTGAAAACAAGGGAAATAATCGATTCATTCACAATATGTTTAGAGAAAAGAAGAAGCCAAAGTAAAAATAAATAAATAAAGTGTGTGCTTCCGCAAGTGCATCATTACAGCAATGCAATGCAGTCACGCTTCTAAAAAGTGCAGGCAGACATTCTTCACAACAAACCAATTGCATGCAATAATTGGGAATAAAATGAGTAATTGGAAGTGGGTAATTTCATAGATGTGTGTCCGTTCCGTAAACTCTATAAGTCGTCAGTGCATGAGCAGTCGGTGTCGGTGCTAGAGTGCTAGGCTTAGGCTCCACATACCATACAACCACAGACACTATAAAATTATAAAACCTGGCAAATAAGCAAGAAAGGTCTAGTTAGACCCTGGGTTTACACTGGTAAAAGTCTACCACGAGTGAAAATATAAGAATAAGTACATCGTGACTTAATTAAAAAGAACACAACAAATATGTGTTAGTTTTTGCTGTTAGACCATACGTAGTATATTAACTCATATCTAAAGCTACAAAGCACGTGATTTTGAAACGTGTTTTCCGATACATTATATGCGTTCAGTACACGCTTCTCCACCAAGTGCCGCACCGCTTTAAACACGAATGTTAATGGAATACAAACGAGCATGCATGTTAGTTTTTGTGAGTGAAACGCACCTATTCCTGAACCACCCCCTCCATCACTAATTCGACGAGCCAGCTCTACTAAAGAAACAGAAAACAATATAAAAATGTTCAGCTTTATAGATTTTAAAGCGGAAACACACGTGGTTTGCAAAACGTACATTGGGTGACTGAATTCCTAGTCATTTCCATTCTGTGCTGGAAACCCACAGAATGACACATAATTTGCACATAAAGGTAGTATACGTTTCACAATCCACGTGCCATCCCGCTTTAATATGTGTTATACACGCTGATGGTGAAAATAGAGAAAGAATTACAATTACAGCATACGCATAACAATAAAACGTGCACTTTTAACATTGCACATCTTTGTGATGGAAGCCACCACCATAATTAATAAAACCGCTATAGCTATAGTTAGCGAGCAAGACGGTTGTTAGCAGGCTTAGCTTATGTTGCAATAAGTATTTAATGATAATAAAATACAACAGCTCAAAGAGATTGACGTCTTTAAGGCTCTTTTGAAAAGTCAGCAACTTAGTTTAATAACAAAGGCACAGCAAACTAATGGTGCACGCAATCACGCGAAAACTTACTTGGGTGGATTCTGGATGAAGCATCTGAATAAAATAAACAATATTTGATGAACCCAAACTACGTAAGCCGTAAGCGCTTGCGCTACGTATTTCCTTACAACATTTCTTTCTTATTCCTTATTCGACATTTTTCTGATTTCTTTACCCCTTTACGCTCTGTCGAACTCTCGATCCAATAACAACCAAAATATAATAACACACAACATCCATTTGAAATAGCCGGGATAAGATAGGGAGTCGAAAATTCGAAAACAATATCATATCATGGTTTTCACACAAAGAAATGACATATTACGAAAAATTGATGAAAACGCTCCGTTGCGAACATCGAAGCCTTCAAACTCTTCTCCTTTATATAATAAGAGTACCCCTTCTTGGTCTAAACTCTAAAGCTCACGGGCTAAACACTAAACAATATATCAACACGTCCCATATCAAAGACACCAAGTCGATGTCACAAATCAAAGTAACCACGCCATAATTAGACAGGTCAGACATCTCCTCATCCCCACTTCGTCATTTTATCTCAATAACTCAGACAATTTCTCCGACAAAACCGTCTAAACTTATAAATGCCAAGGTCCACTCCTGGTACACAAAAGCCCCGCTACTGATAAGAAGCTGGACGACGAGATGATAAGGGACGAAAAAAAAACAGCTAATTTACCAGTTTGACCCGACCACCTACCCTCTCCCTGCCCTTTTTTTCTCCCACGCGAATCGAGTGACCGATAGAAAGAGAAGCCAGTCAATCTTATTATATAAAGGAGAAGAGTTTGTCACGGGTTTGTTTTTATGTGCACAACGAAAGCTTTTCATAAAGAAAATTCTTCGATAGAAAGAGCATACAAAATCTTAGCCGCTGGCGAGATTTGAACCCACAGCAGCGCACAACCTCTCGATTCATAGTCCAACGCTCTACCTGTTGAGCTATGCTAGCTTATCACAAGCATAATTCTCTGCCCTACATACAGCACCTTCAATGGCAAATTTGCATGGTAGCGTTAGTCGAGTGGAGATCCAAACTGATTTGTATACGTTTCCACAATCAGAGACGTGTGAGGGTGTGAGTGTGTGGGAGGAGAAAGAGATGAGAGTTAACTTTTTACATTGTAGCAATTCTTTTTTAAATCGGGAAACAATCGGCCGAAGGCCGATTCCTCCAGTCGGAGAAGAGCCCGTAGGGCTCTTCGAACGGCTGGTTACGAAATAAACTACTTGCTACTTCTAGGTTATAGGCTTAAATCGGAATTAAATCTTCCTAGTTTAAGCTCAATTAATCACCAAAACAGGCTAAACTATTAAATATTAAAAAAGAAAAAAAAAAGAATTATGTGGCTCTACACATCTTTAGAAAAGGAATTCCATGATTGTATAATTAGTTCTTCATCACAATCACATTAGTGATAGCAGATACAAACAAAGCTACCCCAAAGCAACACATTTAGAACTACTATTAACTATTAGCCTACCCATGGCAGACAAGCTGACACTCTGACACGTAAACTACGTTTACTAACAAAAGCAGGAAAATACAACAACATTCCAAATTCAGATGTCAAAGCTCATTGTCATATAGGTCATCTGTTTGCGTTTATATATTTGTTTTTAATTTTCATCCTAGGATGCACACCTTTTGGTGTATTTAATAAATAAATAAATAAATAAATAAATAACAAAACAACAATCCCACCTCTCCTTGCATCGATTCCAGAAAGTTGAATAACCGCGAGAAGGAGTACCGTCGTCCCAATCGGGACGATCACTCCACGTGATTTGAGCTGCGTGCCCATTCCTATGGTCTGAGTGCGGTTTACTATCTCTGCGTGGGGATTGAAAGCGCTGAAATTGTATAATGGTATAGTATTATGACATGTAGTAGTATTACTACACCATGTAGTAGCAAAACAATATAAAGGTAATAATACTAATACAATGAACGAAGTAACAACAAAGTCCGGAACAATACACAGAAGAAAAGCACAACCAAAAAGTTCATCTCATCAGAAATCAAAAATGAATTAAAACTCATAACACATTATAAAGGGGCGGAGTGTAGTGATGAGCTATGTTATAGAGTTATCGACGATAACATTATGATGAATATTCGGTCACAGTCAAATTACATAATGAAAACCGCTTTCAACAATTTCGCAACAACATGAGTTGTCATATCACAAAAACAAATGACTAACACGTTTGTCAGTGCTCTACAGAACCGGATAAATAATAAACATTCTCTGACACATACACATATGTTACAAGACCTAATTATTTAATTTTCTTTGATTATTCATATTCACA
The DNA here is from genome assembly GCA_036852015.1 of Pelodera strongyloides. Taxonomy (NCBI): domain Eukaryota; kingdom Metazoa; phylum Nematoda; class Chromadorea; order Rhabditida; family Rhabditidae; genus Pelodera; species Pelodera strongyloides. Next base: position 98,368 of record JAANDG010000083.1, read on the forward strand.
TCCTCAGCTTCCAATTCCAATTAAAAAAAATGAATAAATAAACAATTGTGAGTCATTTCTTCAGTATCACAGCCATGTGCTTTAAACATGAGTAAAGAAACCGACAGAATAAAGAAGACATATTTCGAAATTCAAATGATAATCGATGATAGAACACTTATGAACATGAACTATGAACACAAGAATGACTGAACCTATCACCTAACTATTAACTACCTTACTACCTACCTATATCAAAGATCAACGAAACCTTTATCAACTATCTAGCACCCTCCGCATTGCTCAATCCATAATGTTCATAACTTTTAACAACAAAACGAGAGAACAGCTGATAGAGTAAGCATATCACGTGCCCAAAATCCATTGTTTGTTCCGTTCGTCCATGCTATAATGCCCATGAACCATAAAACAAACAGCTCAATCATAAATCGATAAAATTGTATTCTTCATAAAAAAAGAACAAAACAAAGAGAACCCAACTACCCAACCCACCATCATTAGAGACGAGGCTGCGTCTGTTATACTTTATTTCATGAGCGTTTATAGGTAGGAAACCCCCAAATTAAATTATGTATGTATGAGTGTGTTGAATCAATAATGAATATTATCTTATCTTATCCTTGTAACGCTTCAAAAACAAGAACAATTTTCAATCGATTTCTTCAGTCCACCAAAATCAGTGACTCAGATCTTAAAGTACCTGGCGCGTACAATAATTTCAAAAGACACACAGAAATGTTCACTCTTCACGAATACCGCCAATTTAAACATATGCAATTTACGTATATATAAATACGAAGCGGGAGACTACCCACAAAAGGAAATACGGTAGTACAAAAACAACCCCAATAACTACCGAGTTCGCAGTTTCATAATAGACTTTGATAACAAAACCGCCCCTCCTATACTCCCGTCGGATTCAATGCTGTTTTTTTGCTGACAATCAATGATTGTAAAAGTAAATAGCATAGCAAACCCGGTATGTAGATAAAAAAGGGCTGTTTTTGTTTTTGACTACTTTCTTTACAACAAAACATGACTACAGTGTTGTAAAAAGGAACTAACAATAAGTTATACCATAAAGACACATATCGGTACGTACTAGGTACCGATCGGAAGTACCCGGGGGGGGGGGGTGGTATTCGATTTTCAGTAATGCTAATAACTCACAACTGACTCACAAACTACAAATAGAAAATACAGAAGACAAAACACTTAATCTGAAAGAGTCAGGCGGGAATACTGGACAATTCAACAAATACTTATCACTATCACAAATTTGATAAGAAATTTGCGAGGGAGAAGGGTATTTTAGAAGACACGATATGGTCTCTGGCCCTCACTAATTAGTTACAATAATCAACAAACCAACTGCAATTGTCGTTAGTAAAGAAAATTAACAATTTAAAGGGATCGGCTCACCTTAAATTGTGCCTGTTTTTTTTGTTTCTTTATTTTCTATAAGGGATAGTAAAAATTTGGAATACAAAAAGTAGTGTTATATTTCAATACTCACGAAGATATTAGGTGATAAAGTGGTGGATCGATCGGCCCGAAATGAAAAAGTGTAATTGTCCTGCCTTGTTTGTATGGGACAATTAACACTTTTTCATTTCGGGCCGATCGATCCACCACTTTATCACCCAATATCTTCGTGAGTATTGAAATATAACACTACTTTTTGTATTCCAAATTTTTATTATCCCTTATAGAAAATAAAGAAACAGAAAAAACAGACACGATTTGAGGTGAGCCGATCCCTTTAACCAGCGGACGACCTCTACCACCAAATGTACGAGTACGAAACGAAAAGTGAAAGAAAAGGGTTAGTCGCAAAGTGCGGAACATGTCATAAGCAAACTTTGAATCTGTATTTTGACCCCTGAGTAAAGATGCACGCTCTTCAAGCGTAAAAGGATTTAAGTGTACGAAAAGGCTATAGGTAGACATTATTCCATGTAGCCCATCTGTCAGACAATATTGATTAGTAGACACTGTTAGATTTAGGCATGATCAGATCAGGCTCAGTTTAGGCATGTTCATGTTGGACATCTCGGTAAGTCAACAAATATTGATTGTATGGTAGATTAGGAGATTAGGCATGCTCAGTCAGTCAGGCTCAGGTTAGGCAGTGTCGGGAATCCGCGAACCTTCAAATCGATCGGGAATACGCAGTGAACCGGCTTTGAAAATGTGACAACACACAAAGAGAAAGAGAGAAGAACACGTAGTTAACATAGTACACAATGTGTACTTACTTGAGAGAGTTACGCAATACCATACCGGGAGAACACGCACAGATACAGTGTTAGTGTAACAACAGTGGTAGTAGACTACCTAAAGCCTAAAGATCAATAGTGGTACGAACGAAAATACTGTTCGAAGTAATATTTTGTTTGGAGGTGTCAGGTGTCTTAAACAAGTGTAAGCTAAAGGTAAAAAGCATACAACACAAAGCAAGCAGAAAATAGATTTGTGACGCCGAAACGACAAAACTAACACGCTTTGACAGCAGGTTGGGGAATGATAGCAATTTTGAACATGCAATTTGATTGCGCGATAGAAACATTGAGCCGGAAATCAAGTGTGTCAGATCCTTAATTATAAGAAATAGAAAGGGAAGGGTAATAAAGAAGAATAGAACACTTTGCATCTATCTGCATGGTTAAAATGAAAATGGCGTGGGTGAATGGTGATTTATATTTAACATTTAACCTGTTTAGTACAACGCAATACGCAAATGTCAAAGGAAGAGTACAACATCCACGTATGACGAGAACACAAAAATCAATAATAGACACTGACGATATAACACAAGTACAAGAAAAAGGTAACATGTCGCTTTGGAGAGTGACAGGCGGGGTCGAAAAAACTTGGTATAAATTGATGTGCCTCCAAAAATACACTTACACTTACGAAACATTATTAGACAATTAATTAAGTTCATAAAATACAGCTAGGAACAACATTACTACGAGAAGAGTTGAGCCGTGTTCAAACAAGCTACGTACAAAACGAGCCATCAAAGATAAAACAGTAAGTAATAAAGTAATATTAGATAGGTCGCAAACGAGCAGTAAAGAGAAAACGGCAGGTGGGTACAATGGAAACGAGTTTTACGCACCGACACCGACCAAAAACTACAGAGACATTACACAGTAAAGTAACTCTTAAAATTGATTGATTGTGAAACGAGCAGTGTTCAAACTCTATCTAAAATTCGAGGTGCTGACAAATCAATGAGCTCAGCTGACGGGGATATTTTCCTTAAGCTAAACCACAACAACGTAAAAAAGATAAAGAATGAAAAGAAAGAAAGTAGAAAGAGGAGGAAGAGGAATGCACTGGAGGGCACGAGAATGAACACGCACACAGCAAATGACAAACAACACGCGGGACCACGGAAAATGAAGAGGTGACAGACAAGCCAGAGAGGCATCATGGAAATAACAAGAGGGTTGGGTCAGAAAGATATGTTATGAGTGTTGGTTTTGAAGATAAACAGAGAGAACAGGAGAATAGACGCGACGTCGCGGCCGTCGCGGGAACACGGCCGCGACAGTGTTCGCAGGCTGTGCAATCATTCGCCCTCTATTTTTGGAGAAAAGAGAGACGAAGATGAATTGCGAAACGCAGAGGTATGAAGAGCGACATCGCTTACATATGTGACAAAGCTGTCATTAAATAAGGCTTAATCCAGCTATAGTTCATAATTACGAAACAGTCCGATGTTACCCACTATTGCTATAAAACAGAGATAATTAGAAAATAAACATATAAGAAATGAGAAGAAAGCTTTACAACATAAACAATAATGACAAAAAACCGGCCGGTGAAATTTCTGCGCGCCAAAAAAATTCGCATAAATTGTGTAAAATACTGTAGTATCGTGCAATTTTTAGCACAATCCACAGTAGTTTTACTGTTTTTTGTCAATTTATAATTTTTGATAGTTGTTTTATGGGTAGCTCGCCCTTGCAGTAAAAAGGCTCTTGCCAGAAATGAAATATAAATATTTTTATTTTTATTTAACGGTAAATTTTTACCCATTTAGAAGCTTTGTAGAAAATAGTATGTGTTTGTTTAAAAACGAGCACCTCGCCGCACAGTATTGCGAGTATTGTAGCACTCAGCATAATTATGGAGTGTTAGTGACCCAGGTCACGAAGGGATGCAAGTGTTACACATTAATAAACTTCCTCTAATTACCTTCTAATAAGGATGTATTTAAGAAAGGTGAAAGATTCTTTTCATATAGATCATCCAGAAATATGTGAAAACTAGAGATGTTTAGCACTTGAAGAAAATTGCTGAACATCTCTAGTCTCTATGGACGAGCTTACTCATTGTTAGCAACTCAAAATAAGTAACCACAATTGCTGGCTCAACATAAATATACAACGGGTGATTTGTACGCTGTTTGGGTAATCCCTGTCAGTGTTGAGTTGAGGGGTAAACTATAAACAAATGGTCTGTTGGATAGTTTAGTGTTTACCCCGGAATGTTTATATTATAAAAGTAAACATGAATGAACATAAATGAGTAAATTACGGTAACTCTAGTAACGTTCAGGCAGTAATTGGAACCACACCCGCGTGGGATTACCTGTGTAATATAAACATATAATTTGTACCCTGTGACCTATGTTGCCTATGTATGTATCATCTGTAACTTACCTACTCGTATCATATGTAACTTACCTACTTGCATCATCTGTAACTTACCTACTGCGCAAAGATGACACACAAATTCGCGAAGCATTCCAAATTTTTATGTGTAGTGTGATCGAGTGGTCTAAGGCGCTGTTTAGAGATAGCAGCTAACAAGTGTAGGTTTGAATCCAACACAATGCTTTCTTACTTACCGTCGTCGACTTATATTCAGCAAAATTGCAAAGCTGAATACAGGAGTTTAGCTAGATGTAGAGAGAAACTCTTGGTTTTGCAGCGCCGTCCCACGCGCAGCATGGATAGCGCGGCGCTGTATCCGCCCGAAAAGATTGAGCGAACAAAGAATCTCGAAGTTTTGATGTAATGTAAAAATAGTAAAAAAAACCTTTATAAACGGATTGGACCACCTAATAAAATGAGTCACATAGATAACAAAGAGATATGAGCAAGGTTAATGAAGTAAAGAAAAAAGAGCAAGGTTTCGGCTTTTGTAATGAAACAATGCCGATTAATATAGCTTGCATGAAATATACAGCTATATTATTTTTGTGGCGTACAATCGTACAGTCCAAGTCCAAGTCCATCCTATACTATAAAGATAAATTATACATAAACTACTGTAAAGGCCAATAAAGTAAAATCTGTAACATTTAAAATGCAAAGTTATCGGGGGTCTAACACTAACACAGCGCAGTGATCTGTTCACCGTAAAGTGGTTTTGAGTCACCTTTGCGATTTTTACGAAAGCAAAACAAACAGAGAAACAGCGAGAGCGGATTGTCGGAAAAAAGTACTGAATGAATGGCTTACCGAGGGTCAAATGCAAACCCGATATTGATTGATGCTGGGTCTATTGTATTTTAAAAGTACTGAATGAATGGCTTACCGAGGGTCAAATGCAAACCCGATATTGATTGATGCTGGGTCTATTGTATTTTCAGCTTACAAACTGTAACTAGATGATTAATCTATCATAGAGCAAGACGCCAATGATCCTTACGAACCCCAAAAATACCAATGATACTAAAATATATAGTTTGGAAGTTGCCAGAATTAGTGAGTAATCAAAATTTCAAAGAGCCGAAGGAAACACGGTGTATCACTTACTGGGAGCTGCACCTGAGGCTGTATTCACCAACACACAGGGAGCCCTACCTAAGTTCACGAGCGCTCTGCTTCTGCTCTCGCACTCTCTACGCGCTCTTGAGCTCCATGGGGAGGTCAGGAAGGGCTCCCTACGTGATGGTGAATACTGCCTCTGTAGGTACGATCAACCCCTGGAGCTCACGTCATCTAACGTTACCTAAAGTCCCTAAGTGAAGTCGCTGTTAGCACTTAGCACCCCACGCCCATCAGTTATTATCGTACATTACCCAGAGGTAAATGTTTTTCGATGTTATTACTTCACGAGCTTTTACTTTTTATACCCGAATTACACGTCACAGTAACCGGATACCTAACCCAGACGGAAAACCTAATTTACACCCAATATGGCAAAGCGCAACTGAAATAACGTCAAAGTCTACGTACAAAGTGGGTTTCAAATGACATAAGGCAAATAATGCATACCCTTAGTTAACCCCATTTGTAGTGGCAACACTTGTGTAGAAAATTAAAATTAACGGAATCGAGAGTATACTGGAGAGAACGAATGTGCTTGAAGAATAGGACTAGAAACCTACAGAAGCGTCCATATATCAACGTGAAAATCGTAGAAATTCACAAAGGTTGGGCGACAAACCAAAATGACTGTGCACAGTATTGCACTGTGATGAATTGCAGTTTCGAATGCTTAGTCATTAGTCATAATATATCCACGAACGTTTGTAATGAGACAAATCATCAATCAAGACAACTAAAATGAAAGAATGTCCTGTGACCTCTAGCCCTCATAATGTAGTGTGTCAGCCTCAAAAACTATTGTACAGTAACCGTACATTACCCAGTTAAGAAGTGTAAGGGTATTTTAAATTTGTTTTACGCTTCAAGAGCGTGCACCTTTATTCAAGGGAGTTCAAAGTACAATTTCAAGGTTTGCTTATGACATGTTCCGCAGAGGTCCTGAGCAGTAGGCGACGAGTTCCAGATGACAAATTGCTCGACGTCTTCGGACTAGGGCCAGGAGGGATCGCCCATGATTCCCTCGCCTGGTGGTGGTTTCAAAGGTGTCACGGGCCGGAATCGAACTCGGGTCGATTGCGTTAGAGACGAACGCGCTGCCACTGGACCACCAGGCCCCCTCTGGACCACCAGGCCCCCAAAAGAAAGCAGCGTGTTGGATGCGAACCCTACACTCTTGTTAGATACTTTCTCTGAACAGCGCCTTAGACCACTCGGCCACACAACACATAAAATCTTTGCCGCTGGCGAGGTTCGAACCCACAGCAGCACACAACCTCTCGATTAACAGTCCAACGCTCTACCTGTTGAGCTATGCTAGCTTACAGAACATTTGCCCTCAGGCAGGACGCCTCAGGCAGGACGCAGGACGCGAAGGTACAACGCCAATTGCACATTGTACACGTCCACGAACTAATGAGATCCACGAACCTCGCTCTTGGAAAGTCTTGGATTGAACCTTGGATTTAGTGCGACTCATTACCGCATTTGATTATGAGCTGATCTGATGATAATTCCCAGGGTACGGTATGAGAACCTAAACATGAGAACCTAAACTCGGTGCCAATTATGTCGGAAACTACACTTGTTGAAATTGAGCAAAATGTGGAAAAAGGGCAGAATTGAGCAAGGATCTGGGGTTAATTTTAAAGTGTAGTAACCCCTAGGTTTTTTCATTGCAGTGTATTGTTTGCAACATTTCTGTGCACACTGTTGATGTTTGCTTTATAGTAATAGGTTAGGCGTATTTTGTTAGGTTTAGTGTAGGGATAGTCATTGCATAATTAAGAACTAATTTATTAAGGCGACTGTGCAACCCGATGCTTCGGGGCAAAACAACTGCCTCGGTACTTACTCTTATAATGTAGCACGCTTTAAACGGAAGGTAGCTATTGACTAGGCTTAGGCTTGGGCTATGGACCTTCGTTTCTTTGTTATTTTGATAAATAAGCAGGTCAATATAATTTTAGTTGCACTTTTTCCATGTTTAAGTTTTATGTACATGTATGCATCTGGCATGTGTTAAATAAGCTTTGCCACATATATTTCGTTGTTATTGTTTGTCTACTAGTCATTAATTTGTTTTCTTGATGAGGTTTCAAAGTATGCTGATAATTTACAGTATTTTGGAAATACACGAGAACATCTTTTTAATTTTTCATATTACATATGCAAGTTTCACGCAAAAATTCGGTATTGTTGACAGAATCACGGACATCTTTTCGGATGCTTTGAATATGAAACCCTATTACTTTTGATTTATGAATACCCATTGTTCAATATGCGACGATTTGTTTTGTTTTTAGAGTGTGATTCTAAGTGTGTGTTCTTCAGTATCTTAACTCTTAGGGTGTATTTTATTAGTTTTCATAGCACATTTTCAATTAGGTATAGATTCAATAGAGGTTATTGTCTTTTATACGATTCCCTTTTGTGAATAAACTAGGCGATTCTTGTTGTGCACGATTTCAAGTTTTCACGTTGCAACACCTAGGCTAGGTTAGTTCTGCTCTCTGGTGGGTGGTGCGCTATGAGTTCCAAAATATCGTTGAAAGTAGGAAACACCCTCTATTTGCATCCGAAGTGATCAACAAAACGCTATAGTTTTTGTAAAAAGTCCCCTTCTCAACTTTAGAAAATCCAGAGTACAAGAACACACTGATGCGATTTCTCATAGATGAAAACTAGTTTTGTGCATTTTTGCGGTTTTAGTGCCGCACACGGTTCTTGAGCGGTAGCCGAACCTTTTTACCCGGTTATGCGAAGCTTGTCTTGAAGAAATACCGGGAAAGTTAGTTTCCTATTCTGTACAGTAACTCACATACGTGTTACGGTATAGATACAACATGCCCAATCACAAAACACAGCACGACCATAATCAACCAGAGTACACACAACAAGTTGAGCCACCCTCTCCTCTGTAAAACTTTATCCTTTGAGGAGGAGAAGTGACTGGAAGCCAGACCGTCAGACGTTCTCGAACAAGTAAGTTCAATTCCATTGGTTCACAGGCTTGGACTTGGACAAGGTAGGAAATACGACAACACCATCATAATTAACAAGAGTTTACACGTTGAGCCAGCCCCTCCTCTGTAAACCTTCATTCTTTGAGGAGGAGTGAAGTGACCAAAACGGACTTTGGAGTCAAACGTACTCGAACAAGTAAGCCAAGCTCAAGTCGGAAAGTTCGATTCCATAGGTTCACAGGCTTGGGCCGCCGGGCGTGTACAAAGTAGGAAAAACAACATCACCATCATAATCAACAAGAGTACACACAACACGTTGAGCCACCCCTTCCTCTGCAAACATTTATTGTTTGAGGAGGGGTGGCAAACTGGAGGATCACACAAGTATGCTTGCCAGCACCATCAAGACTTCCTAGAATCGCCAGGAACTACCATACGGTTCGAAGAATAGTGAATGCGTCCCGGCTTCTCACCACCGCTCGGCAGTGTCAGACTGTCCAGAAGTGTCGGTGGCAGTCGGTGTCCAGAAGTGTCGGTGGCAGTCGGTGTCCAGAAGTGTCGGTGGAAGTATAGAAGTGTCGGTGACAGTGTCCAGGAAAGGTCGCCGGCAGCGTCAGACTATCAGAACTGAAATGAGTGGATTTACTGTAAGCTGTAGCCATAAAGATAAAGGCACCAAGTGCACCACGTTATATCAAATCAACCGAAACAGAAGAAACGATGATGAGGTACTATAGCGCTACTGCAAGACGTCATGGATTTGAGAATCACGATTCAGGAACAGGCAGACTATTCGCCAGAGTTAACCAACGGAATAAAGAGACTATGTTACCTGATTGCACGTGATAAGGAGATCGCAGTCGTCGAACCACTGATCCATACGTTGACATGTTACAACGCAGCCTCCAACGAGTACGGTAGACCAAGTCATCAGTTAGGAGTTAGGACGGTCACTCAGGCCGTTAGTGAGCCTTGTGCACTAGAGTCGAGAGAGAAGCGAGCGAAGAAGGATACATCGATAGCTAGCTTCTCATCTGAAATTGAAAAATCTTTAGAATGGGTTTGTGAATTGAAATAACGAGAGAGAGAGAGAGAGAGAGAGAATAAAAGAACGACAGAGTGAAAGAGAGAGAGAGAGAAGGCATAGAGAAGGAGAGAAACACAGAGAAACACTAACTTCTTTAACGCTTGGCGCCGAGCTTCTCCTCGTATTCATGAATGGTCCAAGAACTGTCCAATGCTTGTGGCCCGTCCCGCACTGAGGTCCAGAGCAGAGTACACGACGAGTTCCAGGCGACAAAGTGTGCGGTGTCTTTAGGCGGCTCGTGTCCAGAACCATACGAACCATACGGGGTGCTGCTTCGACGTTGCACAAGTTCTGACCTGAAACTGAAAATTTAGAACATGAATCTGAATTCAAAAAAACCGGGCATATACACCGAAAGAAAGGCACATAAACCGAAAGAAATGTAATTGCTCGCTTCTCTATATACACTACCCTGTACGTACCGTAGGCACACGAAGGCACACGAAGGCGAGCGGGCACAGGCACAAATAATTGCGACGAACGAGTGAACTTGAAGCCTGCACGGCCTCCGAAGCTCTGGTGGTTCCTATGCCCTCTGCCCATCAGCCATGGTCGTCCATCTTCGAGTCCCAAGCACAAACGCCGCCGATAAGATACCCTGAATGTTTAATTTAAATGTAAGGTTTTTTTGTCAGATGACACATCTCCACTTACACTTCGATACCACCCTTCAACTTAGTCAGTACAGTGTCCAAGCCTTATGACACGTCCCGCAGAGCGCAGACGTACCGAAGACTAGTCCCCGATAGGACGCCATCAGAACTTCAGACTGTTGATCACTGTCCATAATCGTACCTCTCATCAGGGATGCTTCGAAGTTGCAGACGTTCCGACCTGAAACAGAAAATTAGAAAGATGATATGAATTCAAACAACGCAGCGAGAGAGAGAGAGAGAGAAGTAGAGACACCGACATAAATGCAGGGCGTGAGAGAGACAGACAGACAACATACAATAATCGCTTCTCAGCACTACCTTGGTTCCAGACTGTCCTTCTACCGTCAAGTGTCGCAATACTGTCAGGGGGAATGGCATGTCCTCTGAATTCCTGAACTCTGAGCACACGGCGAGTTTCCGGAGCCGAATTCCTCAACGTCTTCAGGTTCAGGCTCGTTTCGGAACGGGTAGTTCAGTTTCCATCGGTCGTCGTCCATTTACCATTGATGTATCAAAGTTGAAGCCTCCTAAAAAGGGCAGAAGGAAACAGTTGCATAATTCGGAGAACATAAATCATCTGTCAACTAGCTTCCACAAACGCATGCGGCCTCTTAACACACTAATTACTTAGCTAAGAAACTTATTAAAACTAGGGTTTCCAAGTTTTCCCAAGAGTCCAGTCCTTCAAAAATCAAAACGCACAAGTGCGACCTATTGCCCTAAGTAGATCCTCGCGCCCTAACTGCTCTAAATCGCTTTCTCGGAGTCACCCGGTCAATTCGGAGCCGCTACAGCGCGCGCCACGCGGGGCACGCAATAAAACGAGGGCACAATTGCTCTCTCGGAGTAGGCCGGCCCGAGCCATTGTGGTGCCCATTCCAATACGCGATCTATTTAGGGCATTAGGCCACAGTTATACATTTTGATTAGTGAAGCACTGGACGCTTAGGAAAACTTGGAAAAGTAAGCGCGGGGTGTACTATATGGCTAGCTATCCGAAGGCGTGAAAAGCATACTGTAAGGCGTAAGGGATATGATCGTAGTAAAGTTTGCAATAAATACAGCTCATATGAAAAAATCCTCATTTTTTAAGCTTATTAACTTTCAAAATAACTAAGGCCCAGAAACTTGACAAAAAAAAAGAGAGGCACAAAAAGTTGTGACTGCGCGCTGGAAGAATGCAAAAATCAAAAGGGATGGTGAATCGCAGATTTATGAAAGTAAATTTGACGCCAAGCTTATGTTAGTAAGAATTTAGCAAAAATCTATAGTAGTCTTGTTGTACTTGGAAATAACCCACCAAGCTTTCCAGAGGTCATTGAGCTCTCCCTGGGCGTCATCCTCCTCCACGACAATCTCGAGAACGATGTCCCTCGACGTCCTGGGCGCCCTCGAAGACCACGAGCTCGTGAAGTAGGTGACAGCTCATCAGCTGCTCGACGGCGACTGAGCGGTAGCTCAAGCTCCTCAACCGTGTGGTTTCCAGCACGAAAATCCAGACTTTCTAAATCATAAGTAATTATTTCGTAGATCAATATTCACCAAAAAACTGAATTCACCAATATTCACCAGTACACTGATTCACCACATGGGAAACTAAAAACCCCGATTTCGCCCCGATCAAGTCCCTCAAAAAATCGGGCCGTGATTGGGGCGAAATCGGGGTTTTTCGACAAATGATCGGGGCGAAATCGGGGTTTTGGCAAATGATCGGGGCGAAATCGGGGTTTTTCGATAAATGATCGGGGCGAAATCGGGGTTTTTTGAAAGAATCGAGGCGAAATCCGGCCTTGTTCCCAATTATGCCCCGATTATTTGTGATCGGGGCGAAATCGGGACGTGATCGGGCTTTTTGTGGGGTTTTTTGAAAGAATCGGGGCAAAATCGGGGTTTTTTGACAAATGATCGGGGCGAAATCGGGGTTTTCACTTTCCTGTGACAGCTCTTCACTTACCTTTCCATTTTAAAGACATTCCGATTCCAGCGTCCTCCATTCTTCAGGAGGTGCTCAGTAAATGTGTTCAAGGCGAATGCCATGTCCCGTAATGCCCAGATCGAAGTAGCCGACGTGGTCCACAGATGGAAATTGCTTGACTTCCTCAGGCGAGAGTTGTTCTTCTCGCGCCAGTCTTCGTCCATTAACACGCGTCGAACCGTGACATTGCGCGGCACGACAACTCTATACATAGCTTCCTATCTAAAATTAAAAAGTCTTTAGAATGTGAGTGTGCATTGAGCTACAATTATAGAGAGTGGGACTAAGAGAGAGGGAGTCCGATGTGATGCTCATACTAAACATGGTTATGATTGAACTAACCCACCAGAGTCCTTGGGTGTCCTTGAAGATCCAGCGCAACGACGCGATGAACGAGCTTAGCTTCCTGGACAAGGAAAGCCTAAGCCTAAGCCTAAGTGGTTGCTGGAGCATAGTCATAAGAATCCATCGCTGCAGTCGCAGCTCCCAGCACTCATGTCGCAGGCACCCTAAATGGTAAATTTAAATGCAAGGTTATCTTTTGTTTCAGACGAACAAGAGAGAGAGAGAGAGAGAGAGAGAGAGCGGAGAGAAACAGAGAGCGAGATAGTAAATACATACATACAGTAATGACCGCCTTAAACTTACATTTTAATATTTCCGCGCGAGTTCCAAGAGTCCTCCTTGATTCAAGGGAAGTTTGCTGTATGACTTCTACGCAGATTCCGTGCGAAGTGACGACGATTTCCAGAAAGCAGTCCTTGTTCCCAGGTTCCTGCAGAGATTTCAACCATTTGTCGCCGACCTTCGTTCAAGCCTCTCCGGATATTGCTCGTTGTCCATTAACCGGTGATACTTCGAAATCTCCTAAAAAGTGAAAAAGAAGAAAAAAATCTTGGAAGAACGAGAAAATCAAAAGTACTAAAACCCATATCCATTTAATTTGTTTTAATTAAATAAGCAGCACATGACCAGGCACTTCTCACGATCCCAATTTGTTATTGCTAGCACTGCTCACTGCAGAACTCGCACATTGCGGTACTCACACGCTGCGGTACTCGCGCATTGCGGTACTCACGCGATGCGGTACTCGCGCATTGCGGTACTCGGCGCGTACTCGCGCACTGCGTACAACGCAATGCGGTACTCACGCAATGCGGTACTCACGCAACGCGGTACTCGCGCAGCGCGGTACTCGCGCAATGCGGTACTCACGCCTGCATGCAAGTACTCACGCAATGATAGTACTGCAGTGCTCAGTCAAGAAAACGTGAATGAAAGGTGTGTAGGGTCGAGAGGTAGTGCCTATCACTGTAGCAGATTATGAAACCTTGCTATACATAAAACAAACACACCGCCGTCCTTGTGCTGTCCTTTCCGCCGTCCTTGTGCTGCCCTTTCCGCCGTCCTTGTGCTGTCCGTGGGCGTCCTTGACGGCGAGGTCGGTGACGACGTCCTAGACGACATGGCAGCCGTGGACAATCTGGACGACCTCGAGCTCGTAGAGTAGGTGATAGATGAACTTTCAGAGCTTGACCTCGTCGAGCCACAGACATGGACCTCCATAGAGCGGTCCCGGGCACAAACTTCACAGACAACCTAAATGACAACATACAGTACACGTACACGTAGCGCAATAGTAAGTGTTCTCAGCGCATGCGGAGATTCAACTCTTCCCAGGTATATACAGTAACGGTACCAGTAGAGGCGAATCTTAAGTGAAAAATCAAAGGAACATGTGCAAAATAGAACAGGTTAGATTAATTTGCAATAGAAACGTGAAATCCATTACCCGATAATACAATTATCGAGAATAAGGTAGGCAATGTCTAAGGTAGGTAAGGTTAACAACGCTTTCGGAAGATAATTCAATAATGTAGAGTGATTGGTAACTTACATTCCGTTAGGTTCTTGCTCATTGTGGTTCCAGTTGAGATAGAAGTCCCTCGGCGAAGTCCAGGTCCACTTAGTTGCTCCTGCAGTATCCATTTTGCTCGTAATCCGGTAGATCACACGGTGAGGCGTATATTTTCGAGCGGCACCTAAATAATTGAATATAGTTTGCGAAAACGCTAAACCTTGGTACGAAACAGAGCGAATCAATGAGTGAATACTAGGAAGAGAAGCAATGTAGTTGGGAAGATCAGAACAGGATACAGTATGACAGTATAGAATAGATATGAGTAAATAGGGAAGAGATAGGGAGCGCACCCGCATAGTGTAGACCAGAGAACTGAACTGACTGGGCTGTCTAATCACACGTCTGCTTTCGTATGTTAATTTGATTTTGCATATATCATGAGTATGCTAATTTATCGTGTTTTGGTGGTGCGGTCGAAAAGGCATACTTGAAGCACTATACTCTCAGTGTGATACGTTTCAAGAGACTAATAAGAGAAACGGAAAATCTTTGAAAGCGTAAACCGGGAGGGAGGTACCAAAAAAAAACAAGATAGTGATAATGCACAGTCCAGTTTAGGGCGCGTTCGGGATTGATTTTCCGAAAGGAAACCATGCAAATTCATCGTTCGGTATGGACTTTTTGGAAACGTTCCAATGCTTGGAGAAAACAAAAAAACACAGTATGAATTTGCATGCAAACCATGCAAATTTGTTCTTTTCCATGCTAATTCATACTGTATTTTTTGTTTTCTCCAAGCATTAGAACGTTTCCAAAATTTCTGAAAAATCAATCCCGAACGCGCCATTACAAAAAAGATCAAAAAAAGATTAGCACTGTAAAAACTTTGTCTCAACACTAGTGTTTTTCCCGCGCACTTTTGAAAATTTACCGCCCATTCAAGTATCCGTCGGACAATTAACTGAGAACAATTATATTTTAAGTTTCCGGTAATTAAGTTTGGGCAATTAACGTACACTCACTTGCCAATCAATGACCCGTGGGCAATTCGGCGGGGAGAACCCTTGGCAAATTAATCGGCTGGCAAAAAATAATGGGAAACATCCGTTCCCAGTTTGTGACTATTTACAGACCATTTGGCGACGGTGACGTTGGCGAATTTTCGAGCTCGAAAACCTTCAAATGTCTTTCACCAAAATCCGAAAAGCGTCATCAAGCATCAGATAAATAAAACGTTGCGTTTTAGCTTTAGCATCCCTTTCTGTTTTATATATATTTATTAAATATTTATTAACACGTAAGATGTTGATATATACAAGATGTCCGCTTTGTAAAAAACCAACTCTTATCATAAGTTGTTTATTCACATGATATTTATAAGTGAAATGTTCAGAATCACAACTCTTTATATGTCTAAAAAGTTAAAAGATAGGGAGACATACTCTACTATACAGTATACAGAATGAGGAAGATACATGAAAGCCACACAAACAGAATCCGAACAAAAATAATAATTTTACTCTATTTCTATAACTTAAAGGGATCAGCTCACCTTAAATTGTGTCTGTTTTTTTTTGTTTCTTAATTTTCTATAAGGGATAATAAAAATTTGGAATACAAAAAGTAGTGTTCTATTTCAATACTCACGAAGATATTAGGTGATAAAGTGGTGGATCGATCGGCCCGAAATGAAAAAGTGTAATTGTCCTGCCATGGGACACTTAACACTTTTTCATTTCGGGCCGATCGATCCACCGATCGATCCACCACATCGAATAAGCCATACAAACTTACATGCATTTGCTAAGCTAACGGAAAGCAAGAAAGTTTAAAGCTAAATAGCCATAAGCATTTTAATACTAAATACTAAATCTTACAGTAGTAACCCAAAAAAGTAACTCTCATCCAATAAATAACCACAGTCATATATAAATCTCACTCGCATAAACGTTGTAGTGTACAGTGCAATAGGCATCATAAAAAAGGCGATAAAGCTCATACAAAAGCTTACTGCTTTTCTCAGTGAAACATACCTATTGTTTCGAAAAACCTTTGGCTAATTACATGTTTCTAATGAGATCGGCAATTGCTTGACCCAGATTGTCGCGCGCTTCATCCGTAGGAGCCTCCACATAAACACGGACAATGTTTTCAGTTCCTGACGTTCTGAAATATACAGTAATGTACCATAGATAAATCACACCACAGAAGGTCCATCACAGCTCCGCACGTTGTTGCGCCGCCCAACTGCGGCACAACCATGTGCGCTGTGGGCGCGTGAATGACAGGTGGCGCCCACGTGGCGTGCATGAATCCGAATTCTCGTGCCCATCTTGGAAATATTGCCCAGTCTACTTATCTTCCTACTGTAGCATATACTTATGACAATAGCATAAGATCCCAGCGCCCAGTAGCTCTTACCTCACAAATGCTCGAAGACCACCCATGGTGCTTACGAGATTATCGATTTTCTCTTGTATTCCATCTAGCAGGGTGGTCTCCTCGAAAGCCGTTTTGAACACGGAGCGATCGGCAACCTGAATTTGAATGAATTAGACTTTTCCGTCTCCCTCCTTCTCTCTCTGTCCTTCTCTCCCTCCCTCGCTCACACACACACACACACTCTCTCTCTCTCTCTCTCTCTCTCTCTCTCTATCTCTCTTAATTGCTTCGCTTACTCACCGGAACTTTGATCTGCTTATTCGGCGCGTCCGTGTACAACTTCTCATTCCAATCATCGATCGTCCAGTTATAGTGTCTGAGGATGACCTCCACGGCAAGGAGGTTACGAAAGCAAAACAAACAGAGAAACAGCGAGAGCGGATTGTCGGAAAAAAAGTACTGAATGAATGGCTTACCGAGGGTCAAATGCAAACCCGATATTGATTGATGCTGGGTATATTGTACTTTCAGCTTACAAACTGTACTAGATGATTAATTTATCATAGAGCAAGACGTGTTTGATTTTTGCGAACCCCAACAATGTGACACGAAAATATATAGGCGTCGTGGTAGTTGTCAGAATTAGTGAGTAATCAAAATTTCAAAGAGCCGAAGGAAACACGGTGTATCACTTACTGGGAGCTGCACCTGAGGCTGTATTCGTATTCACCAACACCCAGGGAGCCCTACCTAAGTTCACGAGCGCTCTGCTTCTGCTCTCGCACTTCTCTCTACGCGCTCTTGAGCTCCATGGGGAGGTCAGGAAGGGCTCCCTACGTGATGGTGAATACTGCCTCTGTAGGTACGATCAACCCCTGGAGCTCACGTCATCTAACGTTACCTAAAGTCCCTAAGTGAAGTCGCTGTTAGCACTTAGCACCCCACGCCCATCAGTGATTATCGTACATTACCCAAAGGTAAACGTTTTTCGATGTTATTACATCACGACCTCTTACTATTTATACCCGAATTACACGTCACAGTAACCGGATA
Source organism: Pelodera strongyloides (assembly GCA_036852015.1). NCBI lineage: Eukaryota > Metazoa > Nematoda > Chromadorea > Rhabditida > Rhabditidae > Pelodera > Pelodera strongyloides. The sequence goes on from JAANDG010000083.1 coordinate 116,137, forward strand.
CCTAACCCAGACGGAAAACCTAATTTACACCCAGTATGGCAAAGCGCAACTGAAATAACATCAAAGTCTACGTACAAAGTGGGTTTCAAATGACATAAAGCAAATAATACATACCCTTAGTCTTAGTTTACCCCATTTGTAGTGGCAACACTTGTGTAGAAAATTAAAATTAACGGAATCGAGAGTATACTGGAGAGAACTAATGTGCTTGAAGAATAGGACTAGAAACCTACAGAAGCGTCCATATATCAACGTGACGCAGCATAAAATCGTAGAAAATCACAAAGGTTGGGCGACAAACCAAAATGACTGTGCACAGTATTGCACTGTGATGAATTGCAGTTTCGAATGCTTAGTCATTAGTCATAATATAGCCACGAACGTTTGTAATGAGACAAATCATCAATCAAGACAACGACAACTAAAATGAAAAAATATCCTGTGACCTCGAGCCCTCATAATGTAGTGTGTCAGCCTCCATGCACCCGGAATACGCCAATTGTACTTTAGAACTATTGTACAGTAACCGTACATTACCCATAAGAAGTGTAAGGGTATGTACAACGCCAAATGTACATTGTACACGTCCACGAACTAGTGAGGTCCTAGATCCTCGCTCTTGGACAGTCTTGGATTGAACCTTGGATTTAGTGCGCTTCATTAGAGAGTGACCGCATTTGATCATGAGCTGATCTGATGATAATTCCCAGGGTACTGTATGCTGTACGGGTGGCCGATACCGTACATCATCGTACAATACCGTAGGATTCGTGATGCCAATAATGGCAATGACAGTGACAGCAACAAGTGAAATATGGTGTGAAGAATGACGAATTACAACGTAACATAACATCGTATAACAACAAGAAACAACACTGTTTTAATATTTTATTCGAAAAACCAATCGTGCAGCTATTTTTGGTTGGATTATAGAAGTCAAAAAGATTGCTAAAGTTTATATTGGTTGGAAGACGATCAAAGCTTGGCGAGAGAGAGAGACTTCTTTAGCTTGCTGCTTCCTTAGAGTGGGCGCCTATTGGGCAGATATGGGGAGGGTGACCTTCTGGGGAGCCGCCACCCCCTTGAACGCGTCCTGGGGAGTGGCAGCGTCAGCCGGAGCATCACCGAACTCGATCACCATCTTGTCCTCCTGAAAGAGGGAGAACAATAAGTCACAGTATACCAAATCAGCCCAAGAAGACCAAGTGTAGACCAAGTACAAACACCGATCCCAGTCCACGCCAAGTATAGGACAGGTACCGATGCCAGTACAGACCAAGCATACACCTAGTACCGGTACTAGGTAACGTCGGGTTATGAGAGCTACCGAACAGCACGCCAGCGGTGGAGCTTAGGTAGCGGGCATCTCCCTACCTTGGGTGCTCCAGCCAGTCGGGTGATCTCCAGAGGAGCTCCTGCTCCAGGCTCGATGAAACCGAACACGGGGTTCAGGCGGTACTCGTTGTTGTTCGACGACTTGACCTAAACGATTATACGTTAGCTTAAAGTCAACACCATTCCGGCAGCGTATCACTCGCAGCTGACATAAGCAGCTGGCTAAGTCGGGGGATAAACCAAAACACCTTACCTTGAAGACGACCTTGGCGGCTCCCGGGTTGGTGATGGTGTGGGTGGACTTTCCTCCGGCGGCGGGCACCTGGGCGGCAGCGGGCTCAACGGTGAGGGTGGCCATGTCGAATGTAGCTGTACTCGGTATACGAGGTGCTGACTAGTCAACCTTATGGGCTTTTATTCCTCCACAGCCATGCTAATATCCGACATTAGCATTTTCAGCGTTTGATAGCTATGGCAGAGTGTGTTTCACTAAAATGATAAAAAGGAATAATTCTCTTGCGTCCAGTATAATCGCATAACTGTATTCATACAGTACCAGAAAAAGAAAAAAGTCTGTTAGGATACAACTAGGCTTAGGCACTCCCCCTCCCTAAATACGTTATTTTACTACATATACATGGTTCTCCTAGTATATTGTTTCACTTCTGCTTACAATTAATAGTATTTGATAACAACTGCTTACTGTAAGTCACTGTTTATAATTTATAATGAGCACACATCCGACTGTTTAGAGTATTGCTCAACCACATTTTTAATAACAATTTATACACACAACATTTTCCATTTCATTACACAAGAAAATATTCATTATACTACACAAAAAAAAACGAACAGCAATAAACTAATTAATTAAAAAAACTTATTATATGGTTCTTTACAAGTGATGACAAAGAGATCAAAGAAAAAGAAATCAGAAACCGGAGTGAAATAAGTTAATTAAACAAACCAACAATCTATACACGTATTCATTAAACACTGAGCAATGCATTTCAAAAAGAGCGTCATTAGACATTAGAGACTAAACTTTCTGAGAAAAAAAGGATTTAAAAGAGGGTTAAACTGGTGCGTATAAACTACCGAAGGCGGGCCCCTAAGATAAGGAAGGTAAGACAGACGAACGATAAATGCACCAAACTTATTGCTTATCATACCATACTTATTAAAAACGACCACTCATGCACTATAAGGCCAAACACATTGCCGAGTGCAACGGTCAAATAAGTTATCTTCCAATAATTCCTCATGCCTCCTGGAAACCCGAATTTGTCATATGCATCAGGACACACGTTCTGGCCTCAGTGAACGCATTGTACGCCAGAGTCGCATCCTAAACATTTTGCCCATTACATTAACACTTAGTAACAAAAATAAATTATTACAGCTCTCTCTCCTCCTCCTGTCCTTCTACCTAACTCTCTCTCTCTCTCTCTCTCTACCTTTCTCTAGCCAACTCCTCTCTCTTTCTCGCCTCTAATGACTCTCCTTAAAATTTTCAAATAGTTTCCCTATGGTTAATAGTCTCGCTGGGAACGTCCATGCTATAGAAATACAGCCTCGGGCATAAATCCATACCTCCGGTAGATCGAGATAATTATGTATCGAATCGCAAATCCTCTCAATATTCGTAATCGCGTCTCCATTTTGCAGGAAAAGATGTTTAGTGATGGGTAGAATCAATCGAGAACGTAGCGCCTCACACATCTGTTCCACACTGCACGCCTAAAATATAATTATGTAAAAACCGTAGGACTATATACAACAGTAAACAAGAAACGCAAGAATATAACAAAAACCTCTTATCTAGAGTTACAGTCGCACTGACACCTCACGTACTCGTCACGGTCGGGCAGATGCTGGGTTCTACTGTACGCCAAAGGATGTTTCGATTCCTGGGTGCCAGATACTCACTGTCAAGCATAAGGTAACTAAGACCCTGATCGCAAGGAAGGTCTACACACCCACATACATACAGAGGTACATACACACATACATACCCACTCACACACACCCACACTACACCACACATACATATCCACTTACGTGCACACACAAAACGCCCGCACACACACACACACGAGCGCCAAGAATAAAGTCGTATATTAACTAGAAATTACTAATCAATACGTACCTCCAGCAATTCCGCTCTACAAGTTTCCACCTCTGCATCGATCGCCTGTTGGAATGATGACGTGAGGTGCATCATGAAACTGTGCATCTCGGCCAGTTGACCTGGAATAAAAGGTGTTAGACAAGCAAGGGAAAACACTCCATATTCCCTATCCTTACGCCCTAACAATTAGCAATCCGACACTAATCTACACAAATAAACAACACCTAACCTAATACCTGTTTAAAAGTCTAACAAACAAGTAAACATATAATTACACCACGTACAGCATAACAAGTTGCCTGCAACTAAGAGGAACAAGGATACAACTAGATCAATTTTCATCAGAATAAAACTGAATTATAAGTATGTCCCGTGCCTGAATTCTGAAATACAGTCCAACAGTCCAACTAAATGTTTAAATGTTTATTAGACTCTTAGAAAGAGCGTAACGCCATAACAGACGATGCTCTAAGGTTTCAATCTAAGTGTCCTCAAACTGAAATACAATAAATTCTCTTAAACATGCCCATCGTAATTCGGGACTCGATATTCTGACAGTGGTCACGCGAGAGCTCCATGATCCTGAAACGCAAAATGGTAACATATTATTCATTAAAAAAAATTATATTTTTAATTCAGGGTCATCTGAATCCGGAAAGAGAGCTACAGCTCCCAAAATGTCAGAATAAACTGACCCCACGTGTGCGCAAGTGTCTCAAGTCTCAGATACATTCGTATCATTAGAATACTGTAAGACGCGTCTCAAGCCTAAGGTTATGAAAATCGCAACAAACACACCTATCCTCCAACTTGTAATACATGGCGTGAATCGTGAACAAGAGACGTTGAATCAACTCGTAATAGTACCTTTCCTAAAGGGCAACAATTTTGTCGAAGGCCGTATTCACCAACACGCAGGGAGCCCTCCCTGGCCTCCCAAGGGAAATAAAGGGTGCGTAGAGAGTGTGATAGCAGAAGAGATTCAAAGCGCTCGTGAGCCTAGGGAGGGATCCCTGTGTGTTGGTGAATACGATTGAAATGATGAGTGCAGGGCGCACCGCAAACTAAAACTTCATTATATTGTACGATTCAAAACGAAACATCGAAGTACCTCTGCGCTAACTCGTTCGTTTTACAGTTAGGTTGAAACATGCTGGTTCACTGACAGAAAATTTGCATTATTGCATTTGCATTGCACTGACAGGAAACAAACTAAGAGTATTGCACAATTTCTGTTTAGGGCGCGTTCAGGATTGATTTTCCGAAAGGAAACTCGGCCAAATCCTCGTTCGGGATGGACTTTTTGGAAACGTTCCAATGCTTGGAGAAAACAAAAAATACAGTGTGAATTAGCTTGCGAAAAACGTTTCCCGCGCATATTTTTCAAATTTTCCATGCTAATTCATACTGTATTTTTTTGTTTTCTCCAAGCATTGGAACGTTTCCAAAAAGTCCATCCCGAACGAGAATTTGGCCGAGTTTCCTTTCGGAAAATCAATCCCGAATGCGCCCTTATGCTTTTCGTTCAATTTTTCAATTTTTCTATATTAACACTAAACTAAACATTCATGCAAGGGTTCAATATTAAAGCGAAATACCGGCCGGTTTTTGAAACACATCGAGTACACCAGCATTCTTATGCAGCAACTAAATTCGAACAAATTAGCATACACACGTAAGAATTCAGGTGTCAACGATGCGTTTCAAAAACAGGCCGGTATTTAGCTTTAAGCAATAAACATCCAAATAAAGTACCTCTGTCGTCCATATCTGGCTCAAAATGAAGCTGGGACTCCACACCAACGCTAGGGCAGTGAGCACGAGCGGCTTGCCAGGAAGATACTAAATTATATTGAATAAAAACATCTACAAATTTACAATCGATGTCAGTTAGTACTATAAAACTAAAGCAACAATATAAAGCATTTCTTTCTTTGCATTGATTGTTAACCAGTTGACCACTAAACCATTATTATTAGAGAAACTATATGTAAAGCAACTAACACACACCCATTACAATGCAAGAAAAGAAAAACAAGGAATAGGCCAAAGTACAAAAAAACCACCTTCTCTTCAGTGCTGCCAAGCATCTTAAACGTAGTAATGGGACTAAATTCCAGCCTGAAACGCGTTTGCATCGATGTCAGTTAGTAGTTAGTACTATAATACTAAAGCAAAATGATAAAGTAAAACTGTACAAGTCTCAATTTAAGCCTAACTCCTAATATAAGAACTAAATGGAGGAGAGTACACTAAACATTCATCTACCATACGCTAAAGCCAGTTTCAACTAAATAATAATAATTGGTAATAATAATAATAACTAACCGAATATCATCCACAATGGCCATGTTGCCAACAGCGTGTGACAACAAGATTTGCAGCCGTCGCTCCAGTACTTTCTTTGATACTTCGTCAATAGGTTTGTAGAGCTCTTTCTAAAACTAGGAATACAATTAAAAAAAACCTTCTATTCTGTTCACAACATACATTCACATCGCCGAACTAAATCCAGTAAGAACTACGCAACACGCCTATTTAATGCACAACTAAGGAACAAGAAGAGTAAAATGAGGTAATGTAAAATGTAACAAAAGGCCTTACCTTACCGTACATTGACATAAACCAAGACCACACAAAAAAGTGGCGACAAATAAAGCTGGTTCACTCACTAAAGAAAACTCCTACCTCACACATACTCAGAAGTAGAGAGTTGAAATTGGAGGCTGTTCCAAGATATATTGCGTTGACCGAGCTGAAAAACAGTCAAACTCAACTTTTCAGCTAATATACCAATATACGATACAATAACTATAGACAAAGCTTGAACAACCTCAACACTCAACTCGCCAACTTACGCGATAACTTAAGCGACTTACGCAACTCAACTTACGCGAGTCACACACTCAACGGGTCCGTAGGTACGCGTAAAATCTTTCGGAAAACACAGTGCTAACGCGCGCAGGTTAGATCTTAAGGTTTTCAAACTCCTATGGCTGATAACAAAAGTGTTAGCATTTGGACATGAAACCCTACAAAAATACAGTTCAACTTCGGCAAATAAACCCCACATATGCGTAGATCAAAACACCAACTAACTCGAAAATATTCTCAATGTTGTAGACCGAATGGATGTGTGACAGTAGTTGGGAACTCGAGTTAGTGCACAGCGCCGATACTAATTTCTTCGCACTCGTTTCACAGAGAACTGAGCCATCCAGACGTCCTTGGACCAGGTGATTACCTTAATAGTTAAGATAAACCTCAACAAGTTAAAGCCAGCCTAAACTCAGACTCTAGAGCAACTATATTTTATCAGTGCTAGTTAGCTATCCTATACACGATAATGCTAATACCATCCGACACAGATTCGCACACAATATAAGGTACTGTGGTACTAGCTTCACAAACAGCGGTTCACAGTTCATAGCACTTGAAACAGTTTGGAACGTATGTGGCAATCACATGCTAAAGTGGAACCTCACTTTCAAGCGAAATACCGGCCGGTTTTTGAAACGCATCGTGGACACCTGAATTCTTACGTATTTACGCTAATTTGCTCGATTTTTTATTCTAATTTATGTTCATTTGCATAAGCCGCATAAGAATGCTGGTATACCCGATGCGTTTCAAAAACCGGCCAGTATTTCGCTTTACTTTAAGTTAATTATATTCATTCACTTACATGACTGAACCTGAACTCCAGAGGCGAGAAGAAGTCTGATGTACTTTCCTGCCGCCACAATTTGTGAGAACTCCGACTGCCAGGTCCTTGGACAGAGCGAGCGGAGTGCGACGTGACCTTCCACACTAAATAAAAACTAGCTGAATGCGAATACAATTGTTATCATTTATATTGCTAGGATACCACAAATAGGAGATCCGATCAAATATTGAAAGTTTGCTAATGCATAAACGGCAGAGAATTCTGATGGAATCAGAGAGCTACTTGACATTCCACGCTAAATAAAAATCATCGACTGAAAGAATAGAATTAGTGCGATACTCTAATGAATGTTTATTATGTGTACAAAAGGCGATTTTTGAAGAGACCGCGCAGTGCACCCTTCCGCACTGAACAAAACGATCGATAAACAACTGAGTAGAAAGAGTAAAAAATTCAGTATAACTTGGTTGAGTGGGTTCCTCAACTATGCATCCACTGTGAGAAAATTTCGGACACACCAATATTCGGACTGGAAATAACACAAGCTAAAAATTCACCAATTATATGAACCGGATGAAACATTCAGTTTCTTCAAGAGGTAAAGACCCATGACTTATGGTTTTTACATTTATAGGACAAAACAAAAACAACCTACAAACAACCTCAATGTCTGCAAAAAAGCCTGTGCAATAAAGTAGAAAACTTACAATACAATATTCTCCGAGTCGTTTTCATCCTTTCTCTCTTTCAGGTTAATCGGGGCATCCTTTAGACGGTCGAGTGGCCAGATCATAAACTGAAAATTCAACGTTACTATCTACTAATTATCTACTAATGATCGGCTAATTACCTTTGTTCGATGCCCCATCATTTACGCTTAGCTTTACATATGTCCCTTATCTCCCTTATTACCGTCTTGCTGTATTAACTGTATTTATTTTCTTAATTATGTATGTTTGTGCGCGCCTTTTAAATTTATAAATATAAAAAGTAATAATATTAGTAATATTATTATTATGATGTAATAAATTATTTTCATTATTAGTAACAACAAACTACACAATCCATAGGTAATGCCTTAACCTGCCCTGCCAAACGTGTGATAAAACTATAAACTACTAGTGTCCCAACACCTAATAACACATACGCTTCAGCATAAGTTGTTATGTTACTTAATAAACAAAATACCTCCAAACTCGGATCTGCCAGACAGACTCCTTCAGTCACCCAAGCGATCGTCGAGCGGAGAAACAAATGCTGCAGCTCGGCTTGGATTGAAACCACAAGTCCAACGATCTAAAGAAGCCAGTTTTTTAGTTAGGCGGATTAAAAATACTGGAAGAATGCATGTGTGGGGGTGAGACATGCTCGAACGCGCCCTCGTCCATGCACTCTTGATTTGCATATTGTACTCAGTCTGTCTTACACGTGAAAGTATCAATACAGACGATTCACTACTCCCACACATGGTCAAATGGAGAAAAAGAGCAGTGGAAACATCACGACTACTACACTCCATTATGCACAAAAAATGTATCAGGATGAAAAGAAAGTACACATATTATAGTAATCGTACCTCCGGAACAACAGCTTTTCGGTGCATTAACACAACGGCGTCCATGATATCACACGCGCACGCACTCTTCTGAACGACGTATAATTAATTATACCAAAAATCACATTATCGGTTTCGGTTATCACTAAGACAATCATGAATCCGAAAAACAATATGCAAAGAAAGTTGAATTACAGAATTATAATCACAAAAATTATTTAATAAATAATAAATAATAAATAAAAATACAATTCAAACAATGACCATGATTCCGACAATTATGGACTCTATTCTCTATTAGTAGGAATGGCTAGCTCAAACACACACAAACACGTCGTAAACGTGTCACGCGTGTGTCCATTCAGCATACTGAATAAATACGCAAGATTATCCTTACTTGTCGATACATCTTCACTCAAAATAAGAATAAATTAAAATCTACATACGTCAACGACAATCTTGGCCAGATCAGCACACATTTGCAGCCTCTCTTGATGTTTTTGTAGTTTGTATGACACATCCACCAAGGAAGATTCGGACACCATTCTACAACACACAGCTTTAAAAAAACGTGAAGAGAACAACAAACTTGAAAAAAAATCACACACAGGGAACTTATTCAATAAAACGAACACAAATTCGGCCGTGTGGCAACAACCAATTCTAGGTTTTAAGAAATTCGTAACACGAATCTCCTTTGGAGACCGTAGGCTATTTTAATTTTATTATATTTCAATTTCAATGAAACGTTGCTTCGTTGCTTGACATGGCATGGTAAATTATGATTCGATTACAAAGATAAACAGACAACGAAAAGCAATCTACAGAAAAATAAAATCAATAAACCAGAATAATAAACTTACAGTGACTGTACTTCAGTAACGTAATTCATGATCACTTCCACAACGCTGCGGCTATAAACAGGAGCACATGGATTCGAGTAGACAGCTGCAAAGAGTAAGAAGTAAAACAATTCGCGGACAAAAAATGAGCTATTCATATATCACAGCACACAAATACAAAACCCTGAAGCAGCTTCTGAGCACCAAAATATAGTACTTACGTATATTGATTTTCGTTATTACGGCTCACGTAGGTCGCTGGTTCTCTTCTCTTGTTATGGACAAGTTTGTACTATTTCTTTATAACATAGTTTAACAATCACATAGATACGTATTTATTAGAGTGTTTAGGGCGCGTTCGAGTTGGGCGGAAAAGGGAAAAACGCGTGTCTGCGTCTCTCACTTTGCACACTCTATACATGTTTTTTTCCGTTTTTCCGCCCAACTCGAACGCGCCCTTATAATAATGAATTATGCGGGTAATATGGAAAAGCAAAGTAAATAACACTTACGATAGGTCTTTGTATAAACGGAGTAAAAGTAAGGCAGTACGGCACTAGTAAGGTAAAGTAAATAAAACAATTACGATATGTCCTTATGTAAGTGGAGTAAAAATAAGGTTAATAAGGCAGTAAGGGTAAGGTAAAAAAACTCTTACGATATGTCCTTGTATAAATGGAGTAGAGATTGAGTAGAGCCCGTCGACACACTTCAATGTAGTTACGTATTCTGGGAGGAAGAGAGGGATTGAAGGACAGAGAAATGTGAGACGAAGAATCACCCACCACACGGATTTCAGCGCTGCATAAACCCTAAAACATTAATGGTTAGGACGAAATAGCGGCCGGTTTTTGAAACGCATAGAGAACACCATCATTCTTATGCAGCTTATGAAAATGAACATAAATTAGAATAAAAAATCGAGTCGAATTCGAGCAACTTTGCATAAATACGTAAGAATACAGCTGTCCACGACGCGTTTCAAAAACAGGCCGGTATTTCGCTTTAAATGCAGAGGAAAGCATATAAAAGAAAAATATGCAACTATACAAAGAAAAAGAGAGCAAGCAGTTATACTCGTACCTATACAAAACAGCATAATAAAGAAAACGTGCTGTACATGAAGAAAGAAAAGAAGAATATGCCTGAGAATCTTGGGCTGGGGATAAGCCACGTACCTATCTATATTTCTAACTCTATGCGCTTAGTAAACATGTCCTCCTTTACCTGACCATAAACAAGTTTGCACCCTTCGCACCTTTCGTGCATGGAGGATTATATTAGTAAGCCGGAATAACAAATATTTACCAATTTACCTTTGAAAAGCAGATAATCGAGCGAAGAGTCCGGGCCTCCTGTTCTTCATCGGAAAGATTTGATAAATCTTCGAACTGACTGTTCTCTTGAACATTGTACGGGGGATTCAACGATGATGTGTATGCCAATAATGGAGTGTTCAGATCATTTACTGAATGTGGAAAATATAAATACTGAGTTTCGTAGAAATACATGACAAAAGCTAACAAATCAGGCTCTAAAACCATAAAAATACGGTCATTTGTTTTTATACCTATATATATATAATAAATAAATATAAACAAGAACATACTTAGCTGAAGGCGTAGCTTGCGAACAGGATCGTCCAAGGATTTTGAAGAAACAACGGAGGAGTTCTTTAATACGGCCATCACGATGAACTAAAGCATTAAGCATTAAATCAGGCAATCACAATAAACGAAAAATACTAAATTCTTCGAATGTACGCACGAAAAAACACAGGACAGTAGGTCGAAAAGGCAATTGCGGCGCGGTGATCGCCGGGCGATATGGAAAATAAATTCAATAATGTGCGAAATTACGGTAGGTTGTGCAGTGCGCTAACGAGGCAGATTACGGTTGTCAACACTACACGACCGTTTATTACTCGATTTTTACGATAGTGTAAAATATCCAAAGATGTCCAAAGACATCTCGGACATCCAGAAACATCTGAAACATCCCGGACATCTATAAACATCCTGGACATCCAAAACTCATTCACATCCAGTAATGACTCAGAACAGAAGTCCATTTTTGGACATAACTAATTAAAAAATAACACAAATTGACGAAAAGTTTATTTATGAGTACATGATTGTCGGAATGGACAAATAGACTATACACTATGTATTGTTTTTTAGTCGATCAGTCGATTTAGTCGATTTTTAGACGATTTTTAGTCGATTTAAACTGCTTCGGCTTCTTCGAAGTACCCCTCAATTAAATCGTAATTACGTTCGACGAAACCTAAAAATATACAATTTTATTTCAAACAAAATCTTTGGCGAACTGATCGATACTAAGATTATCACCATATATTATCAAAAACTACACATCATTTCTAGAAACAAAAACGACCTATAATTCGAATTAGTATAAGTCATCTATGTCCATAAAAGACATTGCTTAGGTATTTTTTCAAACACTATAGGAACAAAAATGGTACCGTTTAAGGGCGGCCGGGCCTTTTGGGCCGCGCAGCTCTCTGTGGTGCGCCCAGGGGCCGCCACGCATGCGCACACGTCCCACCGCGCGGCCCTCTCGCAAGTAGCCATCATAATTCTCCAAGTGACGAGCACGGAAGCTGTCCAAACATCTAAATATATCTAGTTTGTTTATTGAAAGTAAAGAATCGAGCTCAGCACCTTCTATGCTAATTACTATGCTAATCAAGCGTAAGCATACAGTATTCTTCAGGCCTAACCCTACCCCAAATTCCAAATACTGAAGAAAATGTTCGAAAAACGCACCGTAAAAGCCTGGCAGATTAGGCTTAGAGTTTTAGGCCGCGGAGTTTTCATGGTAATCGGCCAGTAAGCGGTGCGCCCACTGGTAGCCGCTCACACAAATGTGAGTGAAGTTCATTCTGGAGCTGGTCGAGACGTCTAAACAAGGGTAAATTTATTATTGAAAGAAGTCGGGAGGATTGTTACAGGCACTAAAATAAAGCTTATTGTCAAATGCATGTATATTATAAGCAAATAGTCAGTAAACTTTACCTTTCAATTAGAGAGAAGTTGAAGCTGCCATGGCTGTTTAATCTTTCCTTGATAAGATCGTTTTCATTTGAGCCAAAATGGCTATCGTGTGGCAAAGTGGCAAAACTCTCACCTGGCACACTATAAACCCGGGTTCGGTTCCCGGACGGTGCACTAATAAAAGTGAATCTGGCGCTGGACTAGCATCCACACCTTGATAAACCAGTAAATGGCTTCAGAGAGTGCAATCTACTTTCGCTCTCAAAATATATCGCTCTAGCAGGCCAATGTTCCGAGCAATACGATTCTCGGGGTTGAACAAGGGAGCACCCCACGTCTCAACATATTTCTAAGCTCAAACCCATGCGACTTTCACACTCAGAAAATGCTAAAAACGCAAGATGCATCAATGCCAATTCCTCGAGAAACAACGGTTCAAGAGGTTGAACAAAGCAGCACCCCAAGTCTCAACATATTTCTAAGCTCAAACCCATGCGACTTTCACACTCAGAAAATGCTAAAAACGCAAGATGCATCAATGCCAATTCCTCGAGAAACAACGGTTCAAGAGGTTGAACAAGGGAGCACCCCAAGTCTCAACATATTTCTAAGCTCAAACAAATACGACGTTCACCTGCAAACAATGCCTAAAACTCAAAAACTGCCTAAAACTCTGGATGGAACTGAACAAGATCAACCCAGATTTTTACATGATACATCGGATTCTAGACGAAATTGAGTCGTAATTCTTCCACTTATTTTTATTTTACTAATCTAGGACTGGGGTGGGCAGATCATCTTTATATCGGAAAAAAGAGCTTAAGGTTGTAGTTTTTGGTTGTTCTTAAGCTACCGTATCTCTTTTAGTTTCCCCGTCGAAACCGCAAAAAGGGAAAAATTCAATTGCGTACTTTCCGAATATGCAAAAAGTGCGCAATTCAGATTATGTAAAAAAATCTTTAGTCATTATTATGATGGCGGCCTTTGAATTTGATACCATTATACTACGGAGCTTGTGAAGAAACAAAACGCTTTTTATTTTATCATTTATAACCTAATTGGAATTTAATAAGAATTTTGTTGTGCGAATACAGTGCCTCTTTTCAGGAAAGGAATAGACACGAATTCGCAAACGTAGCCGGCAAACCTCTCTTCGCCTACAGTACACTGAGCGTTTTGCTGAATAAATATTGCAATCATGTTTTCCTATTTTGCAAAAATGCACGTAAATGTGTGGTACAGAATGTGCATAGCGGCTACCGGCTACAAAAAAGCGAACTTATTTATATCATTATCGATGCAAAACAGACACCGTACCCAATGCTACAACTCGCATATTACAGTTTAAATAACAGTCAGCCGCTCAATGTATATCCTATTGGTAACAGATTCAACAAATGTACAATAGTTATTATAGGAACTAACAAAGGAGGTCATTCGAACATTTTACTCCACAATGTAGACAAAAGTTTTTTTTAAAACTTCGTTTGACTGAATAAATCTTGCATTTTTTCACGATGAGTAAAACATTCAAGTATGTTACATTGTGCATTTAAACAACGTCTCCTAGAGAAGCGTAGAGGTCAACTTAGTTTACGTATACATACATTTGAAATTCATAAAGAGCATTTCTTGTAGAACAAAAATAGGCACAAACTCAAACAAAAAACGTTACTATGCGGTATAAAAATACTTGCCGGGGTTTATAGTTACAATGAAAACTTCGAAACAGTTTAAAAGTGGTTAATGCCTTAAAGCTAGTTACATTATAGCCAACACTGCCACGGAAGAAATCTACGGGGAAGCCTAATAAGTAATTGTGCATATGAGACCTAACATGAGCTTATATGCGAGCGAACAGGTGTTTGAAGATGGGCGTGTCAGGCATGTCATGTGGTGTGTCATGGTGTGTCAGACTGGGAATGTTGCTAATATGCCAGAGGCTAATGAATCTCCAGATGCGGAAAACTCTAGGTCTTCATCATACGCAGATGGTATTTTGTTCAAAAAGAGAATGGTAAGTTAGCAAATTATGACTCTTTGATGCTAAGCGTGAGGAATTTAAATAATGGAAGAACCTTATCTGTTCGCGTGACTGTCTTTATTTGTGTAAAGTGTCAGTGCAGGAAAACTAGACTGCTGTTTTCTAATTGATTCTGAGTTCGATTCCGGCCGGTGACATTTTTGAAACCTCCACCCGGCGAGGGAATAATGAGCGATTCCCCCTGGCTCTAGCCCGAAGACGTCGAGCAATTTGTCATCAGCAACTCTTCGCCTACTGCTCAGGACCTCTGCGGAACATGTCATAATCAAACATTGAAAATGGATTGTACCACCCTTGAATAAAGGTGCACGCTCTTGAAGCGTAAAATATTTATTTATTTATATATGTATGTTTTCGTCTGCAGTGTAACGATTATTACAGGTTCCAGGTGACTTCAACACTATCACTGAAATATAAATATACCAAAGTGTTTGAAACATCTTACTACAGTACAGGCTAAATTATTTCATCACATTACTCTGAATCAGCCAACCACCAGCATGACAAACATTATTTTAGACTATGGTCTATCTGTAATAATTACAATATAGATTGAAGCTTCCAAGGGTAATTGTTGACCTACAGTTGCGCGAACCGGTGTGTTGTGCGTGCGCCGCGCAGCCCTCCACGGATCTATTTGCATTGATTTGAGTGCGCCGGCAGACACTGCACTACAATGTTTGCGCGAACAAAAACATGCTAACAACATCACCATATAGTTTAGACATCAATATGGTTTTCACATACGATACATTTTCAATTTCATTCCTGTCACCTGTCATTGACGAACCTTGGCGAGCAAGCCGAGTGGGTGCGGCGGACAACTCAGCACTTCATTCACAACGTTGCCACCTGTGCGCCGCAGCGTTGCTGCTTGCACGCAAATTTTCTTGTGGTCCACAGGTTTCCTGTAAAAAGGCGAAGAGCGATGAGAAAACCTGTGTGTAAAAGCGTATCCAATCCAATGCAGCTGAAGAGCCATGAAAGTTAATAACGTGTTGAATTACGGTAGATTGTGTAGTGCGCCAAAATATGAAAAAATACGGTAATTCCTTGCAGTGCGCCAAGAGGTGAAAAAGTACAGTAATTCCACTAAAAATAATCACACATGCATTTAGTTATATTAGTTTATTTCAATAAAGTACTATCCACAGAACGCCTACGGTTGATATAGAAATCCGTACTTTGTTGAACTAAATAAACTGAAGCGAAGGAAAAATTCCGCTGATTTATTTCTATTTTATTTTTGGATATTTTTTTTTTCCTAATTGTTCTTATCGTTTTCTTTGGTTTTTAAAGGGATCAGCTCACCTTAAATTGTGTCTGTTTTTTTTGTTTCTTTATTTTCTATAAGGGCTAATAAAAATTTAGAATAGAAAAAGTAGTGTTGAATTTCAATACTCACGAAGATATTGGATGATAAAGTGGTGGATTGATCGGGCCGAAATGCAAAAAGAGCAATTATCCTATACAAACAAGGCAGGACAATTGCACTTTTTGCATTTCGGCCCGATCAATCCACCACTTAATCACCCAATATCTTCGTGAGTATTGAAATTCAACACTACTTTTTCTATTCCAAATTTTTACGATCCCTTATAGAAAATAAAGAAACAAAAAAAACAGACACAATTTAAGGTGAGCTGATCCCTTTAAAGCGAAATAGCGGCCGGTTTTTGAAATGCATCGTATTTATGATAATTTGCTCGAATTTAGCTCGATTTTTTTTATTCTAATTTATGTTCATTTGCATATGATGCATAAGAATGCTGGTGTACTTGATGCGTTTCAAAAACCGGCCGGTATTTCGCTTTAAACAATTCGATCACGGAACAGACCGAACTAATAAGGATACGCGGCACACCAAACATATGAGGGGTACACCATATCTTTTAACTCTTTATTACAATGTAAACGCAAAATAGTTCGTTTTGCGGATGATGTGCTCGTACAGGAAAAAGTGTGACCAGCGCTAACATTCAGTGCTAACCTCCACAAGCCAATAAAAGTATGGCTATGTGAAGAACTTTAAATAATTGTTTTATTAAAAATTGATTTAGAAATCCGTACTGTGTTAATATAAAAAGTGATTGTAACATTGGAAACTAATGACACACACAAAAGTTTGCAGTAATTTTATTTATTAGTTGTGATTGCAAAAGCACAGTTTATACAATTTTATATATTATTTGTAGATTCATTCACAGATCCACTCAAAGAGGGACTTTGTAGTGGGGAGCGCCGTAAAGGGGGTTTCACATGACGACTTGACACGTACTCCGCGCCGACACCGCTTGGCACATGCTCTTCGACGAAACCTTAAAAAAAAAAACTTAGAAATTAATTAAAAACCGCAAAATCGTTCATGAACTATTCGATATGCACTAATGGAAAATGCAATATTCGCTTATCTAATTCGCTGCACAGCGTAACTACTTTCAAAATAAGTGTGAAATTTTACTTCGCATTGTTGTAAGGAGACGTAAGTCTTCGGAAAATCCGCCAAAATTCACTGCAATTGTTCGCCGCATCATAAGATAAGCGCATCTTTGGAAGTAGTGTTGTTATATACTGAAAAATATTAACATCGTTTAAATACAGTACGCAACACCTCCTACAATCAGGCACATTGCTTTAAGAAACAAATATGTCCTAGGTTTCAAATGAGAAGCAATTATAATTATTGATCGATGTTTAGTTACAGTATGAAAAACGCACCGTTTAGGAGTGGGGGGGGGGGGGGGTTCCGGCAAGCTCAACTCGAAGTTTTAGGCCACGCTGTACTAGACCGCGGCAGGCCAGAAAGATGTGGGCGCAGAGGTAGCAGCGCACCCAAAATAGCTCGGCTATACCATCTAAATAAGGATAATAAAGATGCACAGCCAACTAAAGAGACGAGCTAGGGGCTCACAACCTCTTACCATTCTAATTATTAATTAATAATCATAGAGTAGTTTTTTGCTCATATTTAGAGAAGGAAAAAAACTACTAAAACGCACCGTGAAACGCACCGTGAAAGAAGCTACTGGTAGACTTGAAGGTTTGGGCCGTGCGGTTATGCATAGGACGTGCGAAAGAGGTGCGCCCGGGTGTCGCCATATACGCGTGCGGGGCGCGGGCGGCCAACGAGACACTGAGCGTTCCTCGTTGAACCTTCTAGAGGCGAAGTTCGTACGTAAGCTTGTCCAAACATCTAAACAAGGGTAGACATATTATTGAAAGAAGTAAGAATTGAGGTCGACACTAAAATTAAGCTTACTGTGTAATGTTTGTATATTATTAGCAAATTACTTTTTCTTTTCTTCAAAAATCAATAAACTTTACCTTAGCTTGAAGTTCAGGTTGCCTCCAGAAAGAGTACCGTGTGGTTTATAAAGTCCATTCAGCATGGCTCTTAATTCTTCTATTTTGAAGAACGTTGGTTTGGGCCATGTGGCAAAGTGGTAAAATGTTCACCTGTCACGCTAAACCCGGGTTCGGTTCCCGGACGGTGCACTTTAACAACAAGTGATTCATTTCATACTATCGGATACGTACTGTTCGGGAAAAATGGTGGAAACTATATGCTTTACATTACAAAAATGTACCTCCTCTACATAGAATACGTGATGTCATAATACTCAATTAGGAAAAAAACTAGAGTGCTAGAGTGCCACGCTGCTTTATGATTAATAATAAAAATATATGTGGTACCTCCCCCGCGTAGAATAAGTCACTACATCACACTCAATTACATAACAAAAATGAAGTGAATAAAATTCCCACATTAGAACTACACCCCATGTCGCGCTAGGCAGGAAACTGGCGCGGGACGAGCACACACTACACTCGAAGTGTGGAACTCGTATTCGGCAGGCGCCCCGCTCCAGCCATCTTCCCCTACCTATCTAAACAACAACTAAACTAAATCTCTTAACTAGAGTGCCACGCTGCCTTATGTAATTAATAATAACAATATATGTGGTACCTCCCCCGCCGTCATCCTACTCACTTACGTAAACGAAATGTATAAAATTAGTACAAGAGAGCATGCTACTTTCGCTGTCAAAATATACTTAGATTATATGAAGAAAATATTCATATATTTATTTCGTATGTGTTAGCTAGTTTTAATTATAATTAGTTAATTTATCAGCGACAAAAAGAGGCAAATTCAGTTGTTGGGCAGCTACAGAAGGTGAAAAACTCTGAAGGCTCAATAATATACTCTACATAACATAAACCGATTACTTTCACAAACTACCTCCAGTATGCTTCCACAAACTATGTACAATACTGTGACAAGGACTCTTCTTAATTATTATAACCTTCTAATTATTCAATAAAAAATCGCTAGGAGTGTCCGAAAAGTTCGAATCAGAAAAAGTAAATCGCATGCAAAAAGAGAACAATTCAATTGTATTGTAGAGCCTATGACTTAAAACTAATTAAATCCTATGCGGGAGAAAACTGATGAGAACATTTATGGGATTATGCAAACCTACCTTACTCTTAAGATTATATAGCAACGGACAGATGTTTGAACATGGGCGTGTCAGGCGTGTCATGGGGTATCACGCGGTGTGTCAAATTGACCATGTCGCTAATATGCCAGAGGCCAGAGGCTAATGAATCTCCAGGTGCGGATCGGAGAACTCTATGCCTTCGACATATGCAGATGACATTTGTGTTCAAAAAGCGCATTGAAACTTAAAGGGAATATGTATGCCCTTTTTGAAGTTAAGCTGTATTAATCATGTGTGTTCCTCATTAAAGCACATGTCAAGCCTGATTCACAGATATTCTATAACACGCGTCACAAAATACCGTAGTTTAAACCATTTCTCTCGCGCCCTCCGCTTTTTCTTTGCTGACTTCAAAAATTTCTCTTACGCCCTCCTCTTTTTCTTCGCTGTCTAACAGCCTCGTAAATTCAAACGTCCCGTGGACAGAGATTTGGCTTAGCTCTGTCCGCACGACTCGAATCCCATACTGAAGGAGTTTTTTGGAGCGGTTTGAAATTGTTTTTCTTCTTTCATGAAAGTTTTTGTTTATTTTTATTTTCACTTTCCTCACCTTCAAAACATAAGCTTTTTTTTGAGCCCAACATGAAAAACCGGCTTGACATTCCCTTTAAGGAAACAACAACAAAGATTGTTAAAAGTTTCCCATTTAAAAGAAAATGATTTTCAAAGTTCATCTTTTCCATAGTAAACGCGTTACTTGACCCCCTGGCTTACACGGCAGTTCTGATGGAGCAAAAAAATTAGCATATGTGTGTTTAGCATCGTCATATAGCATGCAACAGCGACATATTTGCATGCAAATCAGAATATTCGAATTTACATATTCAGTCACCTACTTAAATTCATGTCTGGTGTGGAAACTCTAGTTTCGCAGTTGTTTTGCTCATTTTGAGTGCCTACATATTCCCTTTAACAAATTCACGCCTAACAAGGGAAATTCCAAAGTTCATATCAGAATTAAGAAAAGTTGTAATGCAAAAGTTGTAAGAGAATTCAATTCTATTAAAGGTGGCGCATTCAAAATGTGCTAGACGTAATTATCGAGCAATTACGCATAACCGTCCCTTATAATAGACTCAGTGATATATGTTTTCGGTTACCGCTTAGCATAATGGATAGCGCTTCTGACTGATAACAGAAAGGTCAAGTGTTCGATTCCTCCCTGCGGAAGCTATTTGCGTTTTTACTATTTTTTTTTTGCAATTTAAAGTTTAAATAATTGTTAATTACTGTGTGTTTAAACAACTGTGCTTGTGTCGATAACACATTTACGCACTATTCAAGTTAAAAAATCGGGATTTGATTTTTCCATTTTTTTTCACGAAATCACTGATGGTACCCACTGATGGTACACTGATGGCGTAATTGCTCGATAATAACGTCTGGCACGTGTTGAATTTTTACTTTTAAGAACTGAGATTCTGAGAGAGATTTTAAGAACTGAGATTTTATGAGAGATTTGAGAACTGAGATGAGATGAGATTTTTGAGAACTGAGATGAGATTTAGAACTGAGAACTGAGATGAGATGAACTGAGATGAGATTTTTACTGAGAGAAAAATTTCAATGAAGAGGATTCCAGTGGCTCTAGGAGGATCCACGGTTGGGAGAATTTATCTCGCTGATTAGCGTGGCCTTTTTATTTCTCTCACCTCCCACTGAGAAGCTGGGAACACATTCCCAGCGTTCGTGCACATGGATAGAGGAGTAACACGTATTTGTTGTCCTATAGCTTCACTGGGAACTTGTGCCGTGAGCGTGCCGTGCAGGCATTTTGCTTTGATACAAGAAAAGGAAATTACGGCCAACACGGCTTGTAAACCCCAGCAGCACGGCTAGTCTATTCCATGAATTTACGTAATTGATGCTTTTTTGAACGGCAGTAATACAAAAATGTCGGATGTTTAATTGTGCAGAGGACAGCTTCGTTATAATTGTTTCCTATCCTTCTCCAACTTTTTCTGCTGCAATGCCTGCGGATGAGAACACAAAATCTAGTGGGTAAACTTAAACTGTACAGAACATTTCGGCAGTTTGTTGCGTGAACAGTATGGTAAGATCAGCTTCAGCCGAAAGATACCTTTCCACAATGTTATCTACGTGAAAACATCCTCCCTCCCGGTAATCACCCCTATGCTAATATGTTTGGTGCGCTGCATATTCGGATGAGTTCGGGCTGTTGAGTGATGGTTAGTGACAAGCAGGACAGATATCAAATGCGCAATCTAGTCGCATCAATCACAGTTTTCATGCACAACTGTATCCGCATCCTCGGAAGAGCAGAGGGACCGTACCAAAATCAAAATACCAAAGCTCCCAGAAACCCCAATTCCCAAATTCCAACAATCCAAACCCAAGTCAAAACAATAACACACAAACTCGTTCATTCGTTCATTCAAACAAGCCAAAAATGCATGCACAAAAAGAAATGCGAAACTCAATACACAAAACCAGGGGGTTCGATAAAAAAAGGAAACGTGGATCGAGAAACAAAGGAGAATAAATTTATTGCGCAAAACCTTTTTATAAAGTCAACGAGCACGAAAGTGGTTTATCGGGTGTGTGAGTGTGCATCATGGACGACCAAACTACATACATTGTGCATTAACCGGTGAGGTGGAGATAATTACCCCCCTACTCGAGCTACGTCGTTGGGCGATAAGATTTACTTCTTGGGAGCGTAGGCGTAAGTCTTCTGGTAGGTCTTCGGCTTACTGTAGGTGAAGCCGCCCGACGCAGGCTTGGGCGCGGGCGGGGGAGGAGGCGGGGCAGGCTTGGGTGGCTCGGGAGCTTTCACTACAGAGGCGCCAGTCTGAAATTAGGTAAGGTTAAGGTTCGTGCTGAAATCTAGGGTACCAAGGGTACCTAGGTTACTTAGGGTACCCAGGGTACCTAATCTCGGCTCTTAGCTGAACCTCATTGCAAGACTGTACGATCGTAGCTTAGCAGTAAAGCCAGATCCAGACCCAGACGCATCTATCGAGATGCAACATGGCTACAAAGTACAAAACAGTGGATACAAGGTTAAGCTACAAACTACAGACTATAAGTAAGTCCAAAACTGCAAAACCAACCTTCTTTCCGAAGAGCTCATCGTCGATGTCGATGTCGAGCTCGGTCGGCTTGTTTCCACCACCTCCGACGTCCACGGGCACGAAAGCTGACTTGTCGGCCATTGTGTGTTAAATGTCCTCCTAGAGCTTAGCCAACCCTATTTATTCAGTTAATTGGTATGCTAATTAGGACATTCATATGCCAAACTGTCTCAAATCTCGCAGAAATAGCAGACGTTGGTGTATTTATTTGTTTAGGTAGGATAATACGTTCCAGAGCGGGAGTATATGTGGTTTGCGGAACGTATCGTGTATATTTTTTCTGACATGTGGTTTTGACGTCTACTACTCTGTAACGTACCGGTACCGGTACTAGTACCTGTGTTACTGTTATTATCTAAACAAACAGTTTCCCCTTTACCTGTAATGTGCATAGCCTTCTCTGCTCGTCATAAATACTACCTGTTGATTAATTATTTATTGAACTACTATATGTAATACATTACACATACACTGATCCAAATGCGAATCGATAATCGTTAATTTAAAATTAGTTAATTGGCTAGTTTGCCACTAAGTACACAAAACGATTAGTACAATCGTACAATGTACAGTAATAATTATGGTTTTTAATTAATAAACAATAAAAGCTAACCCGTTTTTAATTGGAATAATAACGAAAACTAAAGCGTCGTAAAAAAAGTATAAAAAACCCGTAATACGTTTGGCTTATGCACTTATGCTGGTACAACACCATAAAAATATCTAGTTACAGAGCTAAAAACTAAGGACACGTTTTTCCATGTAAAGCGGAAATTGGCTGGGAAATTTTCGATTATAAATTAAACATTTAATGAAAACCTCACATACTTTCACTATTGATTATACAAAGCCGTACGTAAACTGTTTGTTTGTTTGTTTGTTTGACTTATTGCTTAACTGATTGACATAGGATATTCATTGTCATAAAGTAGTGGGAAAAAGTGTTTGATTCTCATGATCGTTCACGGCTCAGGTAGTACCACCAGTACATCACTGAAAAACAAAACGGTATTATTTTTATTGGCCTAACCGCGTCTCCTCACATTATTATCACCCGATCTCCTCAGCTCCCTATCCACTAAGGAACTAAGGACTAACAAGGACTGTGGGGAGATTTGTAAACAAGATTGTATAAATATGCATTCGGAGGAAGTGGTTTGTGGAAGCCAATAAAAAAAAGTCAAGCATAAAAACAGCAATATTTTTTATGAATCTGTGTTCTCCATCATCTTTTTATTAAAGATTTTTTGGTCTATATGTTCAAGATTCTAGTAAACGTAAAAAAAAACCACCATTGAAGAACGCAAAAAGCGCTGGGAAAGTCTTGGCTGCAATCGCATCAACACGCGCACCCAGGTCCGACGCGCTATGGTGCCGCAGCGATCCATAGGGCAGCGCGAAACTGCCGCGCGATCCGTCCAACCCGTCAGCCGAACCGCCGCTGCAAGAAGGAATATATAAGTACGGAACGACCTAATTATAAGGCTTTTTGCATACCGAATTTGGAGCAGTCCCATAAAAAAGGAAACCTACATTTCACGGCACACCATCTAAATACATTATATCTAGAAAAATGAGAGGCATCTATACAACATAAACAGGGCAACAGTGCAATACTAGGCGAAAGTCAGAGCCCACAGTTGAGATTCTACAGGAGCTTTCTTGGACTACGACGAAGGAAGTACACAACAAAACTACTACATATATCCACTAAACATCATTTCAGAGAACATGTGTTCTTGTGTGATATGGGGTGTAGGTGTAGAATAATACATACACTTATTTAAATTATATAAAACAAGTGAAAAATCTTACAAAGACATCCTTGCAGCAGTGATGGCCGTGCTGAGACTAACTCGCGGGCCCCGACTACACAATTACGGTAATTAGTAGCAGGATTATTGATTAGTTGATTTAGTAAGGCTTCACTATGTCTGCATTATAATTACTGTGGTCACTAACAGTGCTTAATTGTAATTGGAACTAATCGTTATGATTGAAACATCGTGAACTGCTGTTTTTAGGAGAGTTAGTAAAGAAGGGTTAGTAATTTAATACATAAGTTAAAAAAAAACAAGTATCACTCTTTGTTTTGCCAGCTGCCGAAACTGCCTCAATAGGTGGCTCAGGAAACTCCACCGTAGTACATACTACAGGTACAGTACCCTTACAGTACCCTTACCACGGGTCCGAGACTCAAATAGGTGTTTCCCAATAATTAGTCTATTATGATAATTCTGATAATTCTGATAATTAAAAAAACCAACTTGACGCACGTCCATTCGTCTTCATTATTGTTGAGATGACTGAACTTGACAGCACCGGAAGTTTTGTGATTAAGTTGTGTCGCAGCGGCCGAGCTCCTAGAAATATCACGGATTTAAAGAGGTATAGGACGTGTTTTGTGAAATATATACTGGACAATACGAATGAACGATGGCAACAGTTCTACACTCTACACCAGATAGTAGTGCCTTGAGTATGATCATAGGCTAGCATGAAACGTGAAGCGTCGAAATTACAATTATGAGCGACGAATACATGTGCAAAACTATGATCACATTTGGCTCGAATGTACGTGCTCACTAATGCGCATCTAATATTTAGTGCATACTAATGCCTTCCAATACTGTAGGTATGAGTGCTGCATGCATTTGTATGTAGTACTTGCGACATTGTCTTCGCACTACTACCCATGCATGAGTAACTAAGCAATACTATGTTCACAAATTACGATACTCATTCCACGACAAAGATATATCATTTCCACTCTACGTAAACAAACCTTCTGTGCACGGGCGCAATAGGTATGCGTACATCATCAGTGCGTAATCTTAGAAATGGGGTTTATCAGTGGGAGTTATCAGAATTTTAACTTTAAAGCGAAATACCGGCCGGTTTTTGCAACGCATCGAGTACACCAGCATTCCTATGCTTCATATGCAAATGAGCATAATTTAGCATAAAAATAGACCCCAATTAGACCCCACTTCGCATAAATACATCAGAATGCAGTTGTCCACGATGCGTTTCAAAAACCGGCCGGTATTTCGCTTTAAGTATAAGTTATGCAGTAAGTATAATCAGATATTAGTAATCCATTCCATTGGTTTCTAAAATACTTATGGAAATAGGTTGTTTTCATGAGCCTGAGACTTTACAAAAAGTAAACTTGCGTTGGACTCACTTCTTAAAAGATGAGATCCCTCTTGCTGCTTTGTACCGTTGTATCCTCTGAGCTCTCAACTTAATTTCAGTTATTTTATCAACAAATCCGACCACGGCGAGCTCTACCAACGAGAAGAAAATGAACGCGACGCACACGAAGAACCACAGGTCGATGGCCTGAATGAAGGATACTAGATCGATGCTAGATTGATACTAAATCGGTACAAGATCGATACTAGGTCGGCAAGAAATAGATCAGATCGATACTAGATCTGCAATCAGTAGAATAAATCGATTCTGGAGCTAGTGCAGTACAGGTCTAGATCATAGTTAGGGCTGAAAGGACATATATTAGATCGATACTAGGTCTGCTCTAGAATTGATCTATAAAAGATACGAGGTTTGTCATATAATTAACCTAACGTATAGTTACTAGATCTTAAAAAACAAAGTACCTTGACGAATGACACTCGCGGGAGATTCTTGACAATGTTTCCGAACTGAAAGGAACGGTTAGAACGATAAAAAAGAAGAAACTTTGTACTTTGTACTTTGAACTCCCTTGATTGTACTTTGAACTCCCTTGAATAAAGGCGCACGCTCTTGAAGCGTAAAACAAATTTTAAATTTTAATTTTAAGAAAATAATTAGGGATACGGTGCGTTTACTTGCTAAACAGTACACATATTTTATATCAAAACAAATTAAAGAATAACTTGCCTGGAAAGTGAGCGCCATCAGTGAGCTGACTCCAAGTGTGATTCTGGCTGGTAAGGCCTGCAAACCATAGCTCAATAATACTGCAATTATTATCAGTTCAAAAATCTTCAATCCATTTAATTTT
The DNA here is from genome assembly GCA_036852015.1 of Pelodera strongyloides. Taxonomy (NCBI): domain Eukaryota; kingdom Metazoa; phylum Nematoda; class Chromadorea; order Rhabditida; family Rhabditidae; genus Pelodera; species Pelodera strongyloides. The sequence continues at coordinate 142,340 of JAANDG010000083.1, forward strand.
ATGTTCCCCGTAAGTAGTAAAGGATTTGAACCCCCTTAGTCTGTGGGCCCTGGTTCTTATTTTCTCGCTTACTATTTTGTACTTGTCATTTTTATCAGTAACCTTTATATAAACAAATCCATTACTTGCAAAGCGCTACGTCATAAGATACTCCTCTTGTTGTTTCAGGAATATGTACACAACTAAATATATTTACACCGATAAGAAGGTCAGAAACCTACCCTTGTATCGACCCAGAAGGCTATCCACGAAATGAACACCGATAAATAAGTTGGCAAGTACATCTGCAGGACGTAGTAACCGTAAAGTCGCTTGAATCTAAACAATACTCATTCTTACAGTATATTTTGGTCGAGTTGGCGCCCTTGTGGCGCACCCAACATGCTACAAGAGTATGCTACATTTCCGCTATGGGTTCGCCGTGAGCCCCATTGTTCGCCTTCGGTGCGCGGCGCAGTTACTTGATCTCAAGGATCCTATCTTGCCAGGGACGAAACGTAATTAGGGCCCTCTTGATTACTGTAATTAGTGCCCACCTGAAGGTCACTTCCAACTGATCCCACATTCCCGCTGTGTACTCATTCGATGTCATTCCCCACGTCACATTGTAGAATTGAAAATCGGGTAACCTCAAATAATTCATTAATTTTTATAATTGTTCAATATTGTACGAAGGGGCTGACGCACGCAGTGTTTACCTCCCCACGATAGACCGGCGGCGGTTCGGTGCAACAAAGCAAACTAACAATACGTACTCTTATGGCCTACATTTGAAATAATTCAGTATAATAAACTAGCTTAAGATTGAATAACAGTACGACGTGCTCAGGCGCGCAGCGCGTACATTCGAATCCGCGTCCGCTGGAAAGATATGGCTTTTTGACGCCGGAAAGGCGGAGACGCAGAAAAAAAGGGCGTGGCTTGTTTCTCTCTATCTCGAGTTTTTCATCTTTTCCCGCGGACGCGGATTAGCATGTCCGCGCTGGGCGCCTGTGGACAAGAGTACTGCATGGAACGCAGGCTTTCGGAAAGTAATGTGTTAAAAGAAAATATAAAAAAAATACTACCTAAAATCGTCAGGCGGAGGCATAGTAACCGGGGACCAATCTTGCCATTGCAATCGTACTTCTGCTATGTTATACGAATAGGATTCGAAAATCAATGTGCATTCCTGAACAGCAAGGTAAAGCGACATAAGACGTGGTTTGTGAAACGTATGTTGGATACCTGCATTTCCATCATATTACATGCAAGTTGTGCCCCGTCCTGTGCTCTTCTAGGTGGTTTGAGAACAGAATGGAACTCACTTTGCAAGCTAAACAATACCTAATTTTGTAAGAGTATCGATTTATAAGTATATTAAAACCCAACTCTTGAATAAATCATGATTACCTGATTATCAATAGGGAAATTGGCCAGATGAAAGCGACAGGGTCCCTCAACGCGGACACGGTAGTTCAACCATACTGTGCCTGAATGAAGATTCTACACATGATATTATGTATTCTGTCTCAATTGTATACTTTTTTATGGAATGGAATAAAGAGTTAAAGCGAATTAGAAATTACAGTTTAAAGCGAAATGCTAGCCCCTTTGGAAAATTTGCATATGATAAGCAAATCCTATGTATTCTATGCGAATTTTGCGCGATCGTCCACGGCAATCGCGCAAAATTAGCATAGGATACATAGGATTTGCTTATCATATGCAAATTTTCCAAAGAGGCTGGCATTTCGCTTTAAGTTTATATGCTATATGCCACACTCTACTGTAATGAAACTATTAGTAAAGAAGTATACAGCGTATTTTTCAGTACATAAAAACAAAAGACAAAAGTACTTACAATTAGGCAGGTAGGAGGAAGATATAGTAGTATTATGACAGTAAAAAGAAATTATATGTGATTAGTAAAGGAAAGGTCCATTCCAATCTAAAGCTCACCATTTGGATAGATAATCAGCAATATATTACTGGCCGGGCTTCGATGCACTTCCGTTCGTTTACTATTGACGAAACAGACGTTAGGAGTCCACAAATTCTCACTCACAGACGAGTCAAGCGAAAGATTGGTTTTGCAGGAGAAATTTCTGAAATTCAAGCTTTATTTGGAATTTCTTATCTTAATTTCTTTTCGGAAATCTACATGCGCCGATGAATCTGACCTGAAAGCCTCGTCTACACTACCCCTTAGAAAAGGCTTACTATTTACCTAAACTAAACATAAACACCACATCACCATAGTAAACATTGCCGTTAGAATTTCCCTAAGCACTCCCCCCTTAAAGTTCCCTCCCCCTCCAAAGTTCCCTAAGAGTTCCTCTCTCCTTCACCTTTAACCCTCTAACCTAACGCTCAATTGATGCGCATTTACTATGCCCACTTTTTGCACATCCCGCATGTTTCACACATACTACGTGCGACCTTTTTCCACTCCTTTTAGTTGTGGGGACATAGACCCAGTGCCGGGAGTGCAGGCCCAGAATGGCCTAGAATCCCAGATGAGTTGGAGTTTATGAAAAGACAACAAAAGTATGCATATGTGGGGGAAAAACGAGGAACCACAACTTTTGACTGGAAAGATCAGAAAACCAACGTTCTTTTAAGAATTGAACTAAAGTGAAAGAACAGGGACAAAAGGAAGTAGAATGGGGTTTCCAAGTATGCTGAAAATTTACCGTATATTGGAACTAGAACTACACGAGAATATTTTTTTGCAGAAATACGGTATTATTGACACAATCACAATTTTTGGGATACTTGGAAACAACACGTACTGCGGTTAGCGCTTGCAATTTGCATTAGTATTGGTAACTACGAACTTGATTATAAAGCGGGAGGCACTATCATTGATTACATATTTATAGGATTACCATGAAAACTGTATTTTGCATAACACAAAACAAACTAATCCAGGCAGAATATCATCGGAATAGAGATAAATCTCACGGGAAGATAGATCATAGGCCATATCCATATTCACCACTCAATTCCCCGTCTTTTCTCTGCGTGTCTCACATTAGAATGCTATTTTCTGTCCCCAGGGAATATTTCCCCGAGGGATTGGGAGTGGTGAATATGGTCTCTGGTGTCGCTACCATAGTAAAAGCTGAGATGTATTTATTACCTGTACTCCAATCGTGGATCACTCCAAACTTGAGAAAACCAAACGTCAGCAATAAATGAGCTCGAAATCTCTGAGATGGAGGTGATATCCTGAAATTCACCACGAAATGTTCTCATGTATAGTATTCTGATGAGTTCGGGCTGTTCAGTGATGGTTAGTGACGAGTTGGTCACCGTGATGTTGTAAGTGACTGAACAGCCCGAACTCATCCGAATACGCAGCACACCAAACATATCAGAGGCCGTATTCACCAACACAGAGGAAAGGGAACCCTCTCTCGGCTCACCAGCGCTCTGAATCTCTTCTGTTCTCGCACTCTCTACGCACTCTTTAGCTCCCTGGGGAGGCCAGGGAGGGCTCCCTGCATGTTGGTGAATACGACCTCAGCATGGGGGTGATTACCGGGAAGGAGAGATTGACGAGTACTCTCTTTTCATCTTTTTTTTTGTTGAGTTTTGGACACTATGTAATGCATTTTGCATCTCCCTGAGGTCGTGTTGTTGATCGTGATTTTCAGCATCGAAGAATACGTTCAGCATGGATTTTCTTTCATAGCTTTCGGCTTTTGAACTTTTGGCCCCCATGCAAACCAGGCCATGAACATACAGCGAAACTCAAGAGTTGCGCGCGGCAACAGTTTGGGGGTGTTTCAAAAGAATTTGATGCGCTCGGAAAAAGATTTTTTTCACCGATTCTGGTTGCCGTTTTGGTGCGGGAAACACCCCCAAAACGTTGCCGAAAAGGTGCGGAAATGGTGCGAGAATCGCTGGACCGGCGCGCATTTTGCGCCCCATTTAAATTCGGCGCGCATTTTGTATCCCATTTCTTTGCGGCGCGCAACTCATCGGTTCTCAGTGACCGTTTATCCTTAGTTACCGCACCACTAATTATTACGTGTGCATTAATAATTAAAATGTCACCCACCTGGACGGTGAGCTCGACGCTGACCGACACACTCTCGTTAGAAGGCACAACCGTCTTATCGTAATCATTCATAATCTCAGCCAATAAACTTTTCCTTTGATTCGAATTATATTCACATTCTATCACATTGGCCTCGGTCGTCGTCGACTGAAGCAAGTGAATTGTAAGAGTCACTGGTAGCCTAGTGGGTACCGCTGTGGCCCGGTAATTCAGAGACGAGGGTTCGATTCCCGCTAGTACCATGTCCCCCGGTCTGTATTGCCATATACTCCTAGACAAACCAATGTCAAGCAGCTATTATAAGCTATGTTATGCGATATGGATGCAGTAGTGTAGCAGTGTAGCTAGCCTATTCAAAATAGCTATCTCAAGGCTAACCAATCTCGAGGTAACTTTGTTATTTTAGTTCCAAAGGTAGATTAGGTTGTTTTGTCTAGACTTTACACAACACCATTGTTTTGGCGATGCTCCTCGGTGGTCAAAGTAAAAAACGTGGCGAATATTAGTGGCCGGTTGCGGTAGAAGTGTAGAACACTACCCCATTTTGCAAATATACTACCCCAAAATAAAATATACTACCACATGGGAAAATACTACCCCTGCAATATGCTACCCCGGAAAATATACTACCCCATTGTAGAATACTACCCCCAACTTATTTTACATGACTACCCCCGAACTTATTTTACATGACTACCCCAAACTTATTTTACATGACTACCCCACTTATTTACATGACTACCCCACATTTACTATGACTACCCCACCTAGTTTACATGACTACCCCACCTATTTACATGACTACCCCACTTATTTAACATGACTACCCCACTTATTTAACATGACTTCCCCACTTATTTAACATGACTACCCCACTTATTTAACATGACTACCCCACCTAGTTTACATGACTACCCCACCTAGTTTACATGACTACCCCACTTATTTTACATGGCTACACCACTTATTTTACATGGCTACCCCACCTATTTTACATGACTACCCCTTCTGCTGTGTTACTTTATGTTGGGGTAGTATTTTGCAAAAATTTTCCGGGGGTAGTGTTCTACCGAAATAGGGGTAGTATTTTTCCAAGTGGTGGTAGTATATTTCGAAAATGGGGTAGTGTTGTAAATGTTTACCTGAGCGGACTACTTGGCTACCCCATTTTACATGACTACCCCATTTTAGGGAATATGCTACCCCATTTTAGGGATTTTACTACCCCATAACCTGGGGTAGTTTTCGTAACTGGGGGTAGTATTTTTACATTTTGGGGTAGTATTTGTGCAGAATATTTTTTCGAAAAAATACTACCCCTTTGTTGTGGGGTAGTATATTCCCGATTTGGGTAGTATACTACACTGGGGTAGTATTCTACATTTTTACCGCCGGTTGCTTATTGCTACAAAGTTTTCTCTACAACTTTCTGCAAATGGTCTCTAAATGGTTGCCAAATGGTCGGTGACCGGTCATTAAGGTTCCCCGTTTCCTCTGAGAATACTTACCAGTGGTGGTGGTGGCTGTGGATCTATTAACTGTTGTGTTAACGTGGGACTACTCAATACGAGCATGAGTATTAGATCGTGCAACATGACAAACACATAAGATCTATTCCTGAAGAAAGTGACAAAAAATTACTTGGGCGCGGTTATTTCATAATATACACTTATAATTGGACGGTCTGAAATATAAAAAGGGAACATGCACGAAAAACATAAAATTTCAAAATATACTTGGCGGTCTGAAATATAAATGGAAAATGTACGTAAACATAAATATAGACGTAAAAATAGATTGCAAGTAGCGAAAGAAAGTTCTATATGAATTTGTAGTGATTTGTAGAACACTGAGACACAATAAAAAGTACAGAAATTCTACAGTACTACATTTACTATGGTGACATGGGGCCAATAAGTGATGAGGAACGAAAATGTAAATTGTTATGGTATATTATCAAAGTTTATGTGAACAAAACCAACGTTGGACAGAAATTCATGCCTTTATTTATAGATTATTATAGAATTTTGGAATATTTTAGGATCATAAGTTGGTCCACTCAGTTATTTATATCCGTCACGAAAACTTGTCAACTTTGAGCCGCATAGACATCGAAGCAAAAACGACGTCCAAACAAAATGTTTCGCCGCTAATATTACTTTTTGGTCTTGTGAAAAAAACTACTGCTTTGGAAACTGCCCTTTAGAATAAGCTAATTTCTGAACTTTACAGTATTACTATCTAAATAATCGTCCACTTGCGTACACGTCGACAATCTATTTATCCCCAGTATAAAGAAAACATTTTTAAACTAAAGCGGTATGGCAAGTGATTTTGAAAAGTATGCTGTAATTGCACACTTATTGCATGCATTCGCACCAACAAGGGCGCATACATTTGCACATAATATATGGTAATGCAGTTATCTAGCGTATGCTTCACAGACCACATGCCATGCCGCTTAGATACCCAAAGATAACAAGGTCCTACCATATGAGCCCTAAGTAAGTGCTCTTACTAAGCATGAACCATTTCAGCCCTTCGCGGAAGACACATTTCGGCATTAACTTTGCTAGTCTATCTTTTCAATCTATTTTATGAGTCCAACTGCAACACACGCGCACAATAAACGCATTTTATTACATACTTTCAAGGCGGAAAATACAAAGTAGAACGAAAAGACTTGATTAATTGTACAATCCATTTCCTGGTGCTTCAATAACGGAAACTTTAGTAAGAGGGTTTTTACCATGCTTACGATGGGGGGGGCAGAAGGGGCGGGGTCAACACAGTAATAATAAATTAATAATAAACACCAAGAAAAGACAAGCATTAAAAGGGTTGCGTTCGGCAAAAGCCTAACAAACACCAAGCACAATAAACAGTGAAACAGCAGTTAAAAAATAAGGATTTAACTATCATTTGCTATCTATAATAATGGCGTTTGCAAGTATGCTGAAAATTTACCGTATCTTGGAACACACGAGAATATTTTTTTTAATTTTTCATATTATATATGCATCGTGCAGAAATACGGTAATATTGACAAAATCGCACCGATTTTTTGGGATACTTGCAAACCTCATAAGTATAAGTATACCGTAGGATCAAAGAACATTCTCATATACATACGTGTGCTGCGCAAGATATTCTGCAATCTGAACTTCTGAACAACTTGGAACTAAATTTGAGCTTCACACATTTGAGTGAGAGAGAGAGAGAGAGAGAGACACAGAGGGCTGGAGAGAGAGGTAGTCGTCATTACGAAGATAAACTAGATGTCCAGACCGAGGAAGGGAAAGGAAATATTTAACGAGGGAATATTGCTGAAGTGTTCCCTTTTTTACTCTTTCCATTCCTCTCTCTCTCTCGCCGCCTCTCTGAATCTCTCCCTCTCGCTCTCTCTCTCCCTCTCTCTCTCCCTCTCTCTCTCCCTCTCTCTCTCTTCCGTCTCTCTTACTTTCCCTTGCTGCGTTCCAAACCGTAAGCTAAAACTAAATGGAATTAAGGCATATTCAGCGGCAACCCGGAAACAAATTGTAGAAAACTGTGGGTGGAAATTAACAAAGCAAAACAAGACGGAAACGTGACAAAACTATTGTTTTATAGGAAGGAGGAAGGCCCTTGGAGCAATCTTTTAATACATGGAAAACTTTTTAATCAGAAACCACAGTATGCTATTTTTATGGGCACGATTTATAGGAAGGACCCGGTAGTAAAGATATTTTTCGTGGACCTGATTCCTTAGGCTTCAGCAACTTTAGCTCATTGATAAAGTGGCATATGTAAATTTGCAGTAAACCGAAAAATACATGCTGAATGTGACAAATTGCGCAGTCTGCAACTTACAAAAATAAAGCTTCTAGTTCATCCGAAGCTTAGAATTTCGGAAAAGTGCATTTATTGTCGATGCACGAGTACACGTGGGAGAATATTTAGTAGATTATGTATGGGGGTGCAAACTAGAAAATGCTAGGGCACACTAGATTGAAGCAAGATTGGTGCTAGAAGAAAATTTCATTCTAAATCGAAATCTTTTACTCTTCAAGATGCACCTTTCGACTCTAAACTACATTGATACTAGATAAAGTTAAAGCGAAATACTGGCCGGTTTTTGAAACGCATCAGGTGCAATCGGGTACACCAGCATTCTTATGCAGCTTATGCAAATGACCATGAATTAGAATAAAAAAGCGAGATAAATTTGAGTAAATTAGCATAAATAAGTAGAAATTCAGTTGTCTACGATGCGTTTCAAAAACCGGCCGGTATTTCGCTTAAGTGATGCTAGTCTAAACTGGATCGGGCCTGGAAGCTACATCATGGCTTCGTGGACCATACAGCATACACAGTAACATGGTCTCGTTTTGAAAAAGGGGAGGGGATATGTAAGAAAAAAAAGATGACAACATAAAACTGAAGGCGTTCCGGAATTTGAGCACCAACAAACATCAGTTCTTGATCTTTTTCCTTGCTAATTAGTAGTCTATGCGCAATTGGGCAATTAGGAAATTGCCCACTACGTAGAGGTAAATATGTAAATTTGATGATTAGTGTTCGAGAAACTAGTCATAACAAGAAATGGGGACGTAATAGTAATACAACGTGCGCGACAGGCCCATGCGCGCGCGAAAAGTGGTGTGCGAGTGTGTCGCCGCTCACTCAAAGGATGCAAATTGCGACCTTGCCACCGCATGGCCCTGATTTGGAAATATATAATCTACATCGGCAATTCCACGTATTATATGGAAATGTCCGCCCTCTTCATCTACATGGGAATGCAATATCCAGTAGGCGCTTCACAAACCACGTGCCATACCGCTTTAAATGAAAACTCTATCGAGTGAAAAACGGATTAACAGGAAATTAGGATTGCCAAGGCAAAAACAAGGAAGTTCATTGTTGCTTTGAGTGCAAGGGCACCTAATCAGAATAACTGAGTTTGGATTGCTGGGCCGTTTCAAGGCTCGTCCATGTTTTTTATATGCTAATAGTGAGGAAATGACGATGGATTCCAAATAAACAAGGAACAGTCTCACAAACATGTATACTATGCTGTATTGTGTAAAAACCGTATTACGCTGCTTATACAATAAGTAAGAAAGTATTTACAGTTGATATAATTGTGCTTTCATACATATTGGTACTGTACTGCAAAATAAGAGTATACGTACTTCAAGAAGTAACAGTTACTTTTACTAATATAAAGTGTGGATGAAAAAGTTTAACGTGAAAGTTAAACGACGGTTGGAAAACATTAAAACAACATGTGGGCCGGCACCCTTGCGTGTGAAATGGTCGTTTTATATTGCCAGTGAATACTATTTATTGGCCTAGGACAATAACTACCACATTGGTGGGATCTTAATCTTGGAGCATTTCAATATTTAGCATTGTGGACATCAGAGAGAGAGAGAGAAAGAGAGAGAGAGGGAGATGTAAGAGAGAGAGAGAGGGACGTAAGAGAGAGAGGGTACGTACGAGATAGAGGGATCCTTGAAAGAGAGTCATGTTTCTCATTAAATTTTAATGGGGCTTCGAAATTGCGATCAGAAATTAGGGCGGTTATCCATCTTATGGCACGAATGCGGATTGCTAGGTGCTAGCAAATAATGACCATCCAGCAGGGTAAAATTAACGATGACGTTGATTTAAACACGTAGCTCATTATTGAATGGGACTGGCGCAGCTGGTTGCGTGCTTGCTCACCAGCGCATCGAGGGTTCGACAACGCGGGCGGTTAACGAGTCGGCTGTAGTCATGGAATTATATGAATTATTCGATTTTTCCCCGAAGTTAGATAGGGTAATTTGCTACGCATTATGTTAGCAAGGTACGATGTGGCCACTGACAATGGGCGAATTTGTGAGTTGTATACAGATCAAACATTTTGTGGATATAAATAAGTTCAGAAAGCCAGTCAAAACAACAGAGTAAAAATAAAAGAGACTCCCAGAATACTAGTGAACTAGAAGTTTGGCCTCAAAAAAGCTCAAAAACAGAAGTTATGAACGAAATTGGTTGTCATTTGCAGCCACGAGGAACTCACGTCAACAGAGATGTCCGATGCATTACAGCGGTCTGATACGTGGTTTTGAATGGCATACTAGCATACTGGTCGACTGCATACACATGTGTTATATGGAAATTATATGTCAACCAGTGCCCGAAATTCACGAAAGGGTACACAATTTGCATGGGGAATGTGTAGGTTGTCCAGTGAGTCCAGCCGCTTCAATCTGCATTTTGTGAGTTTGTCATGGTAGAGCAAGATCTGTGAAAACGCATAGTATGTTTTTCCCAGCTGTATCGCTCTGCTACACTGTACTACTCAATGCGATATAACAGCCGGTTTTCAGACGTATTGCATACTCAACATCGTAAGTCAGCGGCATACGTTTCAAAACATTTGATGTTATTTGTTTTGAACATCAAATAGTCGCTTCAACACCAAGGTATACATGTTTTCGATTTATTTTCCAAATTAGAAGAAATGTTGCTCCAGGGTTTCCTCTAGCAGAAAAAGCTAATTAAGATTTGAAGTGAGATTCAATGATTAAATCTTGTCGTATTTCTAATTTAAAGGGCAACACGGATTGCAGTTTGCACAAATGTTGCATTCTCGCTGAAGATTAGCTATATTTTAGCAAGTGTAAGTAACTACTCCCCATCGAAGCCTCGTAAGAGCCTCCCAAGGTCGGGAGTAGGCACCCAGGCGTCCCGCGTGGAGTTAAGCCAGTCAGCGGGGCGAATGGAGAAATTCTCCCGCGCTAGAGCTTCAGGCTTGCCCGTGCATAGTGCTACAGTGCCGCTACCTGGCAAAACGGGTAAGCATTTAAAATAATAAACTGCTCGAGAAACAATGTGAGGCATTAGCATACGTCTTGGCAGAGAAGCCTAATTGTAAGGCTAGAGAATCTCCGGTTGTTCAAAAAATAAAAGGGAAACATCCAAAAAAATACCACTCATCTAGAAGATTCTTTTCTAGAATATCACTAATATTCTCCCAAACACTATCGCTCACACCCTCTCCCTCCCTCCCTCTCTTTCTCTCGCTTTCTCTCTCACTCTCTCTATCTCTCCATCTCCATCTCTCTCTCTCTCTCTCTCTCTCTTATTCTCTCTATTCTCTCTTACTTTCTCTCAATTCCGTGACAATCGGATGATTGTGCACGACAGAGACAAGAAGTGCAGTGGACCGTTGTCTTGGGTAATAGCCGGCAATTTGGGCGATATGATGGAGTTATGCTTACCATTTAGGTATAAGGGGTTTGTTTCTTTCTCTAAAATCTCTCTATTTTCTCTCTCTCTCTCTCTCTCTCTATGCCCCCCTTTCTATGTCTCTCCCTCTCTGTACCCTCTCTAAGCTCCCTTTCTCTCAATTATCTCTTGCATTTCCCCTAGTTGTAAACTTCTTATTACCTGGATCGGTCTTATTTCGTTGTTTCCAGAAATCAAATTTCAAAGAAACCTTACAATTCGGAAAAAAATGAAATCCATTAGTTCAAACACCTTGGTCTCTTAAAAATGGGTGAACTTTTTTCTAAATGCTCGATATCGCCAGCGGAAGTCTCTAGTTGAAGGTAGGAAGAAAATGATTTAAAGCGAAATACCGGCCAGTTTTTGAAACGCATCTTGTACAACAGCCTTCTTATGCAGCATATGCAAATGAACATTCATTAGAATAAAAAATTCGTGCAAATTAGCTTAAATACGTAAGAATTCAGTTGTCCACGATACGTTTCAAAAGCCGGCCAGTATTTCGCTTTAATAAGAGCCTAGTTTCAAAACAGAAACTATCCCAAAGAAGAGTGGGGGGTGATAAAAACAAAATAATGAACAGTAGTAAAACGTCTTAAAGTAATTTACAAATTAAATATCTTATAAAACAGTGTCGACGATCACGAACACGGCAAGCGAGAAAAAACGACATAATTCAAGTAAATCATTGGTTATTTTTAGCGATGGACCCAGTGAACTGCGATTTGCTTCGGGAAAATTTAGTTAACCAGAGTTTTTTGTCTGAAAAAAGCAGATATTCCGTATCCAAGCTCAATACCAATGTGATTTGCATCACACATTTATTGTATTGAAAAAGAAGGCGGAAGAGGCAAAGGGTGGATTTTTTTAAAGAGAATATGAACCCGAGTTTTGAAAAACTTGGAGCCTCATAACTCCTTATTGAAAAATGTTTAGGAGTTTTCCTCGTCGGATTCAGAATCAGCGCTACAAACTACATACGAAAATGTATTCAAATATAATATTTGAGACTGCGACTTATTGACACTTATTTCTACTGTATTGTGAAATAAAGGCACGATATTGATAAAAGAGGACAAGGAGTGTCCGATCCCTTTAAAAATAGATATTCTGAGTAGCAGTAAACATAAAGGTAAAGAAAACCTAAAGGAAGAAGATTACGAACAAAACAACACCGAAAAATAAAAAAGATTGAAGTTCAGAAATTTGCCAATGTGCCTGTGTACGTGTACCAGTGTAGGTAGCGGCGGGCCATCCCTTTAAAAATTCATACTGATTATGGGTAAATCTTATTATATAAAGGAGAAGAGTTTGTGGCCGGGTGAATTTATTTGTGATTACGTCCACAACGAATTTTTTCTACGTTTCAGGCATTTGGTATAAGTAGGCGACTGTTCGCATATTTACGAAATATGCACAATATGATGTTTTAACAGAAACGTTGGAATATATGCTTCAGACGTTTCATATAAATATGCGCAATTCGAAGTGTCGTTTACGTAGCATACTTTAAACTTAAATGCCGCCTCAGGCGGCGATAGCCGTCTGGTATAATTATAATCAAGAATGTTAAGAAACCCAAAAAAATCAAGAGATTGAAGTTCAAGAATTTCTCCAACGTGTTCTCAAGTGTTCGCCTCTCCATTTTTCAGATGAAATTGCTCAGTAAGTGCTTTAGGGTTCTTTAGAGGGTTTTAGGCGTTAGGGCCGTTGCCCTATGCAATTTGCCATACAATAAACGAACAATAAGGTCTTGAACCTTTTGAAACCATAATTATTATGATTTTTACTTTCGTTTCCTGTTCCACTTCAAAAGGAACTATTTCACGTCGGGATCAATTCTATAAAAAGAAAAGTCTAATAAGAAAAAATTCTTAGAAATACAAACAATAGCTAGGAATACAGTAAAGGAACTTTTCAGTGAGTGAGAACGGTAACACTACTGTATGGGCCACGCTGTCGACGCAGGCCAAAATTCATCATACGTATGATAGCTTTTGTGAAAAGGTTGATATACGAAACCGTTAAACAATGTATAAATGAATACTTTGTGAGTTCGTGTTTTCTGACACACGTTCTCTTCTCTCTTTCTCTCACCAAGAGATCGAGAATCATATTTGAGCTAGAGCGAACGAGATAAAGAGAGAAAGAGAGAGAGAGAGAGAGAGAGAGAGAAAAAGAGAGAGAGGCAATAGACAGGAGACAAAAGAGAAAAAATGTTGAGAAATGGTGCAGTTAAATTTATCTAACAGAAACCTTACACCTCTGAGGAGTCGAACTCTGATCTCTTGAGTGAGAGATCGACGTCCTATCCTCTACTAGACTATCCCACCAGAAGCTGGCAATATTTATACAAAAAAAAGTTATCATGGGGTGAGATATAGCCGACTGATGCCAGATTCGCTTAGGGTTCGAGCGATAACATCGAAATAGAGCGTATATTTCCACTGGCTCCTTCAGTGTGGTACAGTGGATAGCGGGCCGAACTCTCACCCGAGAGGTCGGAGTTCGATTCCTCCGAGTGCGTATGGGCGCGTTCTAGTTAATCCTAGTATCATAAATAGAAAAAAAGTAAGGATGGGGTGAGATATAGCCGTCTTATGTCAGATTCGCTTAGCGTTCGGGCCATAACGTCTAAATAGAGAAGGTGATAATGATTGACATTTTCTATAGTGAACAGCTGCGCTTTTTCATCTTTGATATGATGAGCGATTTAGCGGTCAAAAGCTTGGCACGTTGGCAGCATGATAAATATCTTCATACATTTTTAACAATAAACAAACTACCTGGTCTAGCAATTTAAAAAGCGCAGGCACTGCGGCTCCTACCCCAGGCAGGCTAAGCAAGCTTTCTCATTAGAGCACATCGAAAGCAATTTCGGTTGCACAGAACATAGGTGTTCAATCGCTATCCCTGGCCGGGAAGCGAACAAAGCGAGACAAAAACCTAGAGCTTTTTGGACCGTATTTTTCAAGCACAGGGCCCTGATTCAGTTCTTTGCAGATATTTTTCGCGGGTCAAGCAGCTTACACACATTTAGAAAAAAAAGATGTCTTGAAGCTTGCATTGACAAGGTTTAGAGTTTAGACGCACTTATATGTGTGGCCCTGTTCGTGTATGTTCACGAAAGAAATCACGGAACATGTTAGTTTTTGAACCTTCTGGGAATTGAGTTCGAGCCCCGTGCTCTGAGCCGTTTTCTTTAGCATATCAGATGATTCTTCACTGAACTTGATTCTTCTTCAATTCTTTTTGTGTTGTGAATTCGATCCTCGTAAAATGAGATTTCCGGTAGTCTACGGTCGTTCATTTTGAAGGAGGATTTTTGCTTTTCACACTTATCATCTCAGAAATGTCACGGATGGAGCAAGATACCGAGAGAGAGTGAGAGAGAGAGAGAGAAAGAGAGAGAGAAATACATGAGAGAATATGTTGGAAAGGTTTGAAAGAGAAATACAGTCAGAGAGATTTAGCTGCATAGATATATGTGCTTAAAAGAGGGAGTTGGCATTGTGTGGATAATGATGAAAGTGAGAAGTAGAGCAAGACATAGAGAAAGAAAGACAGAGCGAAAGAAAGAGAAAGCAAGGAGAGAGGGAGAGAGAGGGAGAGAGAGAGGGAGAGAGAGACAGCAACGAGAGAAAGAGATAAAGAGGGAGACAAATAGAATTACAGAAAAAGTGAAATCAAAATGAACGTGCCACAAATTGAAAGATGTCAAAGGTCGTGTCATCCGAATCCCGCACGTAATTCATTTGAACATTATGAGGCAATTTAGGGCCAATGATGTTTGACATTAAAGCACAATGATCATCATGAACAACTGAATTGTGTTGAGAGAGAGCAAAGAAATCTTGGACCGCTTGAAGGGTCCAAGATCTCTTTGGGTGCACCTCTACACTGAACTGAACTCGGTTGGTTGGCGGCGAAACACTGGCGCGAAATTTATTGAGCCGCGAAATGTAGGCGCACAACTGAAAGAACATGTGGAAAATTGTTGCAAAAATTCATAAAAAGGCAGTTTTCGCGAAATAAAAAAGACAGTTTCTTCGACACGCAGTGCACTCGCAAGAATCTGGCGAGCGTTCGGCCAAGACTGGGGTACGCTGTACCATTTGGGGAGCAAATATATGTGTTCGGGCAGCGCATAGTACTGAAATCGAAGTCGTTTTTCTTTAATGTAAAACGGTGATCCCGTTGACGTCAAACACCATCAAGAATCATTTTGTTTTCGAAAACAAAAGAAATCCAAATTTAATTGAAATTCTGCCTGTTAATCTGGTTGTGTGGTGATTGTCGCGTCACTAACTGAGTGAGAATTAGATTAACTTAACTTACAACTACGTGACGTATCATGACTTACGCCGGAAATCTACTGTAACACTTGAGTATGGTTTCTTATATAGGTTTCGAGTTGTGAAGCCTTATAAGTAAAACTTGAACAGAATAATAGAAAACCTGCAAACAATTATTTTATGTATAGAAATTTACCCAAAGATACAAAGGATCGGGATACTTCTATATAAAAGATCAGGGTATTGTTGGTGTTCTAAAATTCTATAGGGTTTTTCGAATATTTTGTGTTTATGGTAAAGTCACCACTTCATTGCCAAAACTTTTATAAAGTTTTAAATAATCACGCACGCACGCACGCACGAACGCACGCACAACAAACAAACAAACAAACAAACAAACAAACAAACAAACAAACAAACAAACAAACAAACACACAAACAAACAAGGAAATCTTGAATGTTGTTCAAACAATCCTGGGGGTGAAACGCAGTAAAGTACTTCGATAAAATCCCCCAATTCCCTTTATTGGTCAGTAATAGGCTGTTTTCAGCGGGTTTTCGCTCAAATTCCGGCCCTTTTACGAAATTCGTAAAAACAATACGGAAGAAAATGGTTGTGGTGATTTCATAGTTTTTTTTGTGTAGTATTCTGTATTCATAGGCATAACTTATTTATTGAACGTGCACTGCAGTCATAACATAATACTAGGTTTGCTCAACATGACTTTGCGCTTATGTCTGTGAACTTTGCTAAAATAAATAAATGAAACAAAATCAACATAAACAAACTTTAATAAAAACACATTATATCCAGGTTTCTATTTAAATTTAAATAATAAAATAGAAAAGCGATGGCTTTGGAGTTACCAAGACCCTTTCTGAAGCCTAAGCCTAAGCCTAAGCCTAAACCTAACGCTAAACTCTGAAGACTAGAGGTAGTTATGTCCGTCTAAATATGTCCACTGTTCTTTGGTTTCCGAGTTCATTTGATTCGAAATCTAAACTGATTTAAGACGTGGAACGGGAGGGGGTGTCCGTGACTCGTTCTTTAGGAATTTGTTCCATGAACGACGAGATTATATTACGAAATGTGTTCCTGGGCCATCCCAGATGAAAATGGTGCGCAACGTGAAATCGGGTGCGCCTAGTTATAGCCGCGTGCGCACTTCGCCCAGCCTAAGCCAGACTGTCGCGGGGTTCCCGCGAGTGTTATGACCATGAGTAGTTAAATCAGTTTTGATTTCGAATCATCTCTGAAAAAAAAACTTGTAGATCTTTCCGGAGTAAATAGATAATGATTACCCGAATCATCGTAAAAAGATCGTCAGTTCACCAGCTAGACTACAACATTATAAAAAAATTTTTGTTGACCAAAGCGTTAATTTCCATATCTAGCAGTGTGCACGTACACATCTGCAAACCACACTACTTTTCATATCGACCAGCGAGTCATTTTCAATCAGATAATTCTCTTTCATTTCCAATTTCGTTTCATCCGTCACCAATCGGTCACGGAACAGTCACGAAATGGGCGCCCGAGCTTCCTATGTAGTGTATTTTCTTCTCACCAACTGATAACACTATAAACATGTGGTACTCTGCAGTGTGTAGTATGTAGTCTGCAATCAGCCTTATCAAAGGTCGCCTTTCCAATAATGTTCCAATTTCCAATAAGAAAACATTTTACATTTAAAAGGAAATTCATTCTTTTTCTTTCTTTTCATATTTTTAGGTCTTGTAGACTAGACTGTGTGTTATCTAAGTTATCTTTTAGGCTTCTTGCGTCTTGGAGCTTGTGTGCTGAGCATGGATAATAATAATACAATACTTTCTTTACTGAAGTCTTTTTAATGTGCTAGTAAGTAGTAATTAATATTGTTTTTTATAGTTCTCGCCTCTCAGCGCAGTAAAAAATTTTCGATTATGATCGTGAATTATTATTTAATAATTTAATTATCATTTCCGTTCAGGATGATCTCATACAACTATGAATGTCTTCTGGTGGAAAAGCTCCCCAACTTCGTCTACCATGTTCAACTTAACCGTCCCAAGCACTTGAACGCACTGAATATGAAGATTTGGGGGTTAGTTTTAGTTGTATTGAAGTAGGTTACTTTATGTCACAACCAACCAAAGGTGTGAACGGAAGCTGGAAAAATCTGGTGAATGCGGATCGCCTGGGCACACCTCGCGCACACCTGGCACTCCCTCGGCGCGCCATAGGCACAAAATTCGTTGCGCCGCACCTCTGTGGAACTCTTTTTTGCAGCGGTACCTGAAAGTGACGCGGTTTATTACGAAGCTTCGTATTTGGGCCATACTATCTTGCTCTACAACAACCTACGCTTTTGATAAAAACATAAATAGTTTCTTTTTAGATTAATATTATTTAATTATTTGTAAGCATTACTGATTTTAGCGAAATTGGTGACTTCTTCTCCCGTGTGGCCATAGACGAAGACTGTCGGGTGATTGTTCTCTCCGGAAATGGTCGGGCGTTCACTGTAGGATTGGACTTGAAAGGTACTGTACTTGTCGTAATTGTAGGGTATGATAGGTAAGGGGGTATGGTACGGTAGGATGTTTCTGCTTGGTACGGTAGGGGTTTGTACCAAACTAACTGTAAGCTTCGTAAAATTCGCCGCACAACGCGCCGTTAGGGAACGCGGGGTGTGGCATGCGTGTGCGAAAATTCCAGTTGTTGCATAATGTTTATTTATAATGGGATATTTATTTACAGGTCACGACTAGTGCTACTGTTTTCAAAATCAATTTTTAAAGGAATGGGTAAGGTGATTTCAGAACAAATATTTTTGCAGACCCTGATACTATTGGGCTGCTCAACCAATCGGCTGATGACAATGAAGATATGGCGAGAAAAGCGTTCAAATTAGGGCGAAAGATTCGATATATGCAAGGGTGCTTTACCGCAATTGAGGAGGTAATTATACGAAATTATGCCTTTGTGAAATATGTACTGCCCTATTGCGTTTGGATTAATTTCTATGCCCGTCTGGGCACTTCTGGCTTGTGGTACCGAAATTCACATATAATACATAAGACTACTGTAGTTCAGCGCGCAAGTATCACTTCAAGTCTAATTAACTGTGTATGTTTCATAATTGCTTTGATAATTAAATTACTTACAATTACCTAGTTTAGTGCGGAAAACCAGTGCTCGTAGCAATTCATGGCCACTGCTTGGGTGGTGGCATTGACCTGATCACTGCTTGTGATATCCGATATTGCACTCAGGATTCTGTGTTCAGTATAAAGGTGCGGTTTTATTTCATTTTTTGTTTTCCTTCTTTTCGGTTAAAATTGATGAGTGGTGCCTTTGGCTTCATTAGAGAGCATGTCTCGTTAGGTTTCTCTCGCATATTCATTCATGTGGCCGTTTCAACTACCAACATGCATATACGACGAAACTGAACCTAAATTTACCGGAAATGTTCAGTATTAATCTATGGTCAATCAATACTCATTTGTCATCATCAACACTAAGCAATTAATGATCAATGCTAATTAATGTAATTGCTGATCAATCAATACTAATTATTGTAATATGTAATTAATGAACAATCAATACCAATTACTCTAATTGCCAGGAAGTCGATGTGGGCATCGTCGCTGATGTTGGTACCCTGAACCGTATAGGAAAGACTTGTGGAAATGATGTGAGCTTGTACATTTTTAATTTACTTCGGGGTATATTTGTCTTGAACAAGTTATACAGATCCTTTACAAGGGCAACCGCTCCCTTGAGCTATAAAAACTGAAAAAAATTTCATTTTTGTTCTGGCAACACAGAACTCTCTTGAGAAAGGAAAACAGTTTATATGCCGGTTTTTGAAACACATCGGCTACACGCACTCTTATGCAGCTCATGCAAATGAACATAAATTGGAATAAAAAATCGAGCTAAATTCGAGTAAATTAGCATGAATACGTAGGAATTCAGTTGCGTTTCGAAAACCGGCCGGTATTTCGCTTTAAATTCTAGAGTTGGATTCGCGAAGTTGCTTACACGGGGAAGAATTTCAACGCAAGCGAAGCACATAGCAATCGTAAGTTATTGTTTTCTTACCTTGCCCTACGTTCTCGAGCGCGCTGTGCTGTTACGGCTACACCACTAAAATTTTACGCGCAAGTCGTTTTTTATTAGCTACCCGTGTAGTGCGCGGTTACGGCTACCAGCGCTCTGCGCATCCGCGAATGTATCAAAGCGCTCGTGCACCTGACCGCCGAGAATGCAACATGTGGCTCGTGTGCTGCGCAACTGTCGCTCACGAAGTTATTGATCCTCCTAATATTTTATCATTGTTTATTCAGAATTGGTGAGCCGCGTGTTCTCCGATAAGGAGCAACTACTGAATGAGGTAGGAAATTTGAGCAAGATATATTTTAGCGTTACAGTAAGAGAGAATTTCCTGAGTAGTGCCTCTCTATTTAGCGTATGGTAGTTTTCGGCGGTACTAGTATTCTAGTAGTTTCCAATTAACTCTATTATGGTATTACGATTATTTTTGTTTTGATTATTACACCATATTTATTTTTATTGTTTATTATCGACTTTAGCAGGCTTTTATTTCCAGACGCTCAAGATAGCATCATCTATTGGTGAAAAGAGTCCAGTGGCAGTCCAAGGAACAAAAATCAACTTACTTTACGCTAGGGATCATTCGGTTAAAGAATCTCTTAATTATGTGGTAAGCTTTACAAATCATTCGACTGTCAAGGCATGGCTTGCAACAATGGGAACATGTATAGAAATACTACGTGTGACCGCGGCAGCGGCTAGCTCCATATAGCTGCGCTACCTCGGGTGACGACTCTGGACCTGCCGCATCCGCGAAAATGTAGCAATCTACTATTTTACCCATACAGTGCACTTTTCAGGCTACATGGAACCAATCCCAACTCTTTACTGCCGACATCGGTTTGAGTGCAATGGCTACCATGGCGAAGGAACCTTTTCCACCATTTTCAAAACTATGATTCGAAGTTCATACAGTGTGTATACCTGTGGTGCATTATTAGTACTCTCCAACTTTTCTAATTGCACGCTGAATCTAACAGGTCGGTAATAAACAGAAGCAGATTCATTTAGTAAGTAAGCAATTAGTAAGATCCACTATATATATATTTCGAAGATTCCTACATCATGATAGTATTATTCTTTTCTACGATAAATTTTCACTGTAGTACATAAACAACGCATATTAGTAATATCTTATTATATAAAAGAGTAACTATACCGTACGCTAGCACTCACGTTACGGAAGTAGAATTCGAATAAATTGTTCCGCTTTGGATGTAAAAGAGTGCCGCAGCTCAAATTAGAATATTCTCATGTATATCTTCATTCGTAAAGATTTTCATCTACGTCTACGTTACAAACTTTTCATAAGTATGGAAAGACGCCTCAGGGTTCAACTATAATTTGAAGGTTCATACAGTATGACAAATGACCCTACACCTACCCATGTATGCAATTATCTTACAGTTACAAGTTTCCTCCCTCACAGTGTTGGTGTAAAGAAGCCTATGTATTCTTTAATAAAGCCCCAAAGCAAAGGAACAAACAAAGTATTTATTGTTCATAAATCTATTAAAACGTGCAAGCACAAGGAAATAATACAAATAACATGGAAAATTCACCAAAATTGGATAAAAAGAATTCACAGATGAAGAAAGATATACAAAGGAAACATAATACATCACAAATATATGTGCGTTACTATTAATCAATAACCGAGATTTAAAGCGGTACCGAACGTGGTACATGGAAATGAAGTTGTGCAGCGAACGCTTCACAACCCACGTGTCATACCGCTTTAAACTGTCAAAGACCCTTTCTTTCGCATAGTACAAATCATATTCTACGCCACGATCAGACAGTAGCCATAGACTGTTCTGTAGTTTGTAGAAAAACAATATTAATAAATAAGTAATTTAGCATAATGACTACTGACAACTTTTCGAGCTTGCAAACAGAACAAGTGTAAAGCTATCGGTGTTTCTTGTTCATATCTATGTATTTACAGTAAACTCGTAATTGCTCACAATGTAGAAAAAAACGAATTTGGGGTTTGGCACTATTGGCACTCATACTGATATGCAAATGATGAACTACAGAAGGGGTAATTTAAAGTGGTATGGCACGTTGACTGCACAACTGCATTCCCGTAGATTTTATGTAAACTAACTACTGTTCAGTCGTTCAGTGCTGGAAAAGCACATAGGCTCACAGAAATTTTCACACCATATCTCGGAAAGCAGCTACCGGAATAGGTTTAAAACCACGTACCACACCGCTTTAATATAAAAGTGAAGGCGTGTTGAAAACATTGCTTATAATACAAAGTGTTGACCAATAAACGATAAAAAGACGGCGGTATCGTGCAAAGGAAAAACATTAGGTAATTAAGTGATGCAAAATGTGTGTGTAATTTTCCAATGAGTGGCTTTAAAGCGAAATGCTAGCCCCTTTGGAAAATTTGCATATGATAAGCAAATCCTATGTATCCTATGCTAATTGTGTACTATTGCGTACTATTGCCGTGGACGATCGTACAAAATTAGCATAGGATACATAGGATTTGCTTATCATATGCAAATTTTCCAAAGGGGCTAGCATTTCGCTTTAACGAAACGCTGCCTTGTCGTAACAAATAACGATGAAATAAAGCTAAACCTTGCCAAAAATACAGTACACTATCAATATTCAAAAGAAAGTTAATTTTGGATAGAAGGAGATTTGCTGCAATAAAAATAAAAAATAAAATAAAAAAATATATAATAAACCCTATCCCTGAAATCAAAGGCGATTTGTATTACCGTAATCAAAGTGAGAATCAATAAAAACAATTATCAATCGATAAACAAATCGATAATTACCACTGGGGATTATTGTAAAGTGAATTGATAATGGTCCAGGGAAACTAGCGAACTGGAAAACTGGCCAGCATAAATGGGCTTAGTTTTGGTCCCAAAAATGTCCTCCGCAAGCTTATCACTACTGGCAGGATCAACCACAGAGGAAAGGAGTCTCACCACGAACACTACCGTAATGAAACAGGAATGGTACTACGAGGACGCATGATGCACAGGACCTTTGAGCGTTGTTGCACTGATCTGAAATGATCGATAATTAATATTTTTGAAGCGCTGCAAAGGAAAAATGTGGTACGAGTCCCGAAGACCGGCCTCGAACACATATTAGTTCATATCCTTGCAGGTGAAGCGATTCTTTCTATTAAAAAGAAAGATAATAGACCCGAGCAATACCTACCTTTCGGCTAAACGGCATTTCCTCGTACACCAAGTAGTGAAGCAGGTCGGAAAGTGAAACACAGGCAATTGGCTGCTGCAACTTATTACATTTATAATTTCATACCAGTGATATTCAATATGAAACTTTAGCTCGCGGGCGCGAACGTGGGAGCCACAACCTTCGTTCGCCATGCTTGGCATATTTCAGGCACGTCCGCGGCACACCAATTTTTGGATTTATCGCTTTTGGCAAAAAATGCGGGCGGCACACGAGCGTGTGAACCGCTCTCGACCCGCCAGCAAAGTTGTCTTAGTTTCTACAGCCCTAATTGCCTAATTAAGCAATTCACCTGCACTTTATCTTTTTTTTCGTCTCAAGTGAAATCAAATAAAAATTAAACAAACCTTGTTCTGGTCCACGACAAACATACACCGACAGTGCATTTCGGATAGCATTTCACCAAGGACCTGAAATTAAAATTTGAAGTATCGACTTATTTTTTCCTTTTCTCCCTCATTTTCATAGCTTCGACGAAATGCGTATATTGTGCTAGCCTTTGAGAAATCAAGGCATCGCTATATTATGTTCATTCCTCAGACCTCAGTCTAAATGTAGTCTTTAGCAAGCCTAGACAGACCTATGTCGCGGCAATCTTAACCATCCGCAAGCACGGATAGGAATAAAATGACGCCCATGATTTTTTCGGATAGCCATCTAGCTTCCCCGTTTCTTTCAGAAAAGTTTATGCGAATTGTACCAGATTCAATACTTTATCTATTGTATTTACCTGCGAAACTGGCGTATTTGGTGATGCAAATAGTGGAGTATCTCTAGTGGGGAGGATCGCCTCAACTGTTACTTCAGCGAAGAACTTCTGGAATTAAATTAGAATACTGTCTTACTATTTTTAACGGGACAGGCCTATGAAAATATCTGCTAATCCTAATACAGTTCACGGTCTTCCTTTCCGTTCTTCCCTCTCGCCTTTTGAAATGTGTTAATGCATATCCTCAATAAACTATTATTATAACAGGAAAATTGTGAAGTGTTAGATGTTGTAGGGTTACGGTAGATCGTCGAAACGTGACTATAAACTCGCCTGACCATATAACCAGAGACAAGACTTGTTTTCAGAATATAAGCAGTAAATAATAATTTACTGCTTATTCCACTAAAACACCTAATAAATTACCTTTGGTGAATCGAACCGCAGCATTGCTTCGGCAATATCCGTCTTGCGGAGTACCTCGTATGCTTGTCCTAAACGTCGAGGAACCAAGGTACTTCACCAATAAGCGAAGCAGCAAACGAGGTTAAAGCGAAATGCTAGCCTCTTTGGAAAGTTTGCATATGACAAGCAAAGCCTATGTATCATATGCTAACTTTTACGATTGCCGTGTACGATCGTACAAAATTAGCATAGAATGCATAGGATTTGCTTATCATATGCAAATTTTCCAAAGGGGCTAGCATTTCGCTTTAATAAAGAGGTTTTGAAACATCTACTGGGCATGCATTTATTATATATGCAAATTTAGGTGCCCATATGTTCATTTGCCTCACTTAATAGCACATTGCAGTAATTAAATCTTAATGTTGAATCAAATACATACCCTTTTCATTCAATACAGGCAACGATGAAAGCCGGAAGCCTAACATCATCTGTAGTGCCTTTGAAAGAGTGTCCGAGCTGTTCACCTAAACAAATAATAAACTATTAATTATTAATTTCTGACGCTTGGTTTTGAAAATGGTTCCGCTTCCGCTTCGCGATAGTTCCGCTTCGCTACCTACGGGCCTACAGACACGACAATACATAGATGTATGGTTTGAAAACGCTTTCCGCAATGGAACACACAGAAATGAAATACACGGTGCTATTGTTCAACACGTTTTAAAACCATGTGTCACACAACTTTAAAAACTTCTCCTACAAATATGCGTTTATTTATAAGCTTGATATTTTTTGGACGAAAAGACACAGAAATGAGAAAAAAACTTACCGAATGAATAGTAGTATTCCACCGTCCAATACCCGTGTCCTCAATGGGGAATCCTAGCCATTGCACAAAGTGGAGAGAACGGTTCTGAAAAGATATACAATTTACGTTAGTGCATACACGCTGCCCGAAACATGGTGTGTTTATAAGTTTATATCACTGTTATTCTTATCAGTATCACATACTGTATTGACTTTAGCATCCAGCAAGAGGAAAGACACCAAAGCTTTACCTGTCGATGTACCGCTTGTAGCACCCTTCTAATATTGAGAATGTAGAGCGGTGAGTTAGTCTGCTCATCCATAACGGCAACCCGATGGATTTGACTCATACAGAACTCTTCACAGACTGACCAGACCCTGAATGATAAGAAGTAGGGCATCATAATTGTCGGTCTCGCTCAAGGGCTCAGGAAATATTGTGTCCAATCCCTGTAGCATAATAAATTGATCATCCCACTTCTAAGAGATATCCTACACGCTTACTTTACCTATACATTGATTTTCTACTCGCACTTGTATGTCATTTTGTATTTATAAAGTTTCTGCACACATGAATAATTAAACCACATGTTAGGAACAGAGTGGGGCCTAAACAACTATCGACTACGTACGGCACATGCAGATTACCATGAAACTACGAACACGGAAATTGTCCAATAAACATATAACTGACTTCATCTCCGAGGGTACTGTAACCAGGCGATTTCCAGTCAGAATATCTGCTAATTTCTTTCCGCAATCGATACTTTCGGCTGATTGGTAGTGAGTGAAGAAATCAGTAAAGGTTAGCATTGAAGTCATCTAAAAGTATGATCATAAACGATCGTTCTTTGACACTCTACAAAGGAATACATCACACGTTACAAAAACCAGCTGTTATGTCGCTTTAAGTTTTTACCTTTCCCTTGTCGCCATCCCACACGAGCGCCGCACCGACGCCATTGGTACTCAACGACCGCAATCCCTTGAGAACCTGCAACCGCACACCATCCGATATTGTAAATTTCTGAGTACGGCTTATAAAATATGCGCAAATGTTAGGCAAATGTTGCTTGGCTGATTGGCTGTAATGACAAGGCACATCTTTCCGGGACCTAAAAAAAGATGCGCATTCTCCAAATTAAAATTCTTTTTTTTTTTCGTTAAGCATCTAAGTCAGGCTTGTGACAGGCTAGGTACATTGTAAATATTTATAGAGGTTCATTTCCTTAATGCTCCAATTCACGCAAAACACGGCCCTCGAGGGGAATCGAACCTTGACCTCTGGCGGCGCAGTCCATAAACTTACATCCAAATTCTTATCCAAGACGACAATGGTCCCTTTTGTGGGTGCTAGTTCATAGCAGTCGACTACTTTCAAGTATTGCCGGTACGGGTCAGTCTGGCCATCTGTAAATAGATTAGTACACATAACGTGGAAGCATTTGAGACCTTTGAAAAACCGTCGGTAAACAGTCGCCAAATGGTTTGCTCACTGCCACAGTAGGCTAGGTCGTAAATATAGTGTTTTCTTAAAGCGAAACGCACCAACAAGTCCAACGACGTCCACAGACAACGGTCGCGATGTCTTCCGAAGGATGAGAAAATCCTACAAATATTTTTAAATCATTAATCTCGCCTTTTCACAATAATGTGCCTACCTTAGGCACGAGAAAATCACAGTAAACTTTCGACTTTCTAAAGTATTGTATATTTTTGAAAAGCGAGAATCGAACCTTTCAAATCAGTCAACTAAAGCCAAATTTTTTTTCATGGCACAAATTTCGTGACCACAAAAAGTTGCAAATGATTTAAATTATATCTTCGCTCACCGAGCTATTGCTGCGCGGCCTTCTGAACGCTTCTCCGTCGTTGTAAATATCCTCATTTTCTGATTCGCAGTCTTCACGAAGATCGTACACCGAGTCGAGTTTACACGAGTGAATCTTAAATTGTATTTATAAAAAAAAACTTTTAATTTTAGAGTTAACGGGCCATTCTCATGAAAAATCTATTTTCGGAAC
Organism: Pelodera strongyloides; assembly: GCA_036852015.1. Taxonomy (NCBI): domain Eukaryota; kingdom Metazoa; phylum Nematoda; class Chromadorea; order Rhabditida; family Rhabditidae; genus Pelodera; species Pelodera strongyloides. The sequence continues at coordinate 169,224 of JAANDG010000083.1, forward strand.
TTCAAAAAGTAGAGAATGGCTATAGAATATTAAATCTAAGCATCTATAACGTTTCCTGGCACTATTGTGAAGATTTTTTTGAAGAAATTTCAGGCTAACGAAACAAAACAAATAAACTACTATAAATGATATGGTCATTTCCGGTACAAGTACGAAGCCTACAATGTAACTCAAAATAAGGTCATTATATGCAAATGTTACAGTATATTGACTACAGTAATCTCACACACTACCTGGACTTTCTTGAGCGGTTTCTTCATGAGTTGGGTGCCCAGGCTCTCACTCCTGGGTCTGCCCAGGAACTCCCGGAGACCGCTCAAGAGTGATGCTCTGGGAGTACTACTCCCGGAAAAGTGCCGGCGCCGGGGATCGCATTCGACTAGGGGAGAAAGACCTGGAATGTAAAAAATATATGAGACTTGAGACCAGAGGCCATATTCAGCACTCAATACCCCATGGGGAATTCCCCGTCTGCTTCTGTGCGTCTCTTACATTAGAATGATATTTTCTGTCCCCAGGGACTATTTCCCTGAGGGAATCGGAGTGGTGAATGTGGCCTCTGGTTCAGGGTCAGGACAGGATGTTTAAAGCGGTAATATTCGTGGTTTCTGAAACGTAATGGACTTCTGTATTTCCATATTATTGATTCTTTTTTTGTCATCTGGAACTAGATGTCTACTCTACTCAAGACCCTAGTTATCAGGTAGCATACTGTATTTTTCTGTATATGGCATATTTGTAGATCACAACACTTCCCACTTTCCTTGCATACTGTATACCGTAGTAATTATCGCCTAATTACGTGATAACTCAGTCTTCCCGGGTACACTCGACACGATATTTTGTTATTTATTTTCACCTCATCTTTTGTTCACAACGTGCGTGTTTTCCTCAAAAAAGGGAAGGAATAACACATCAACAAACCTCTAACAAAACAACCGAAATTGTCGTTTAAAACGCGATCAAAACGATCAGATTTCTTAAATAACAACAATATTTGTGTGTGTGGAGAAAGGTCTGGAGACACATTATTGTTTATTTACGACGAGGAACAAAACACGGCGCTACAAAGGGAAAGTGGAGACTAACTAACTCTTGTAAGCCTCATAAGCCTAAGTAAGACAAAGCATAAGTAAGTTCAAGTCTACGCCTTAGTTCCCGGTATAGTTGCAATCGGGAAACATTTCCAGAAAATAAGAAGATATTCACTGTAAAGATCGGCTACAAATTGGAAGTTCTGGCACCATCGAGACTGTTAATAGGGTCAATTAGATACACTCGACTCATTAATAATTACCATCCCCATTCCAATTGCCCCCGCGTGATAAGTCAGGCGAACAATTTGATACCCCCGTACGGAGAAGCATTCTACGAAGCTGTAGGAAGCAAGAAACTACACCGCGTAACCGAGTGGAATTGAACCCCTGGCCCATCGTCTGAGAGACAGACGCGGTATCCACTCGGCCACCAGCACCATCAAGAATAATATAATCGTATCACCCATCATCCAATAATATTCAAAAATTTACACCCACCGTTAATTGCCGCCGAAGCGTTTATAGGACTTGTCACTGCGGCTCTAGGAGATGCGGGAGACTGTGGTGACGTCCGGTAGACATTACTAGGCATCTTTAAAGGGATATTGTACTTGGTTTGTGAATGGTAAACTGCATTCCCATGTGTTACATGCAAACTGTGTTCCATTCTGTGCCGGAACAGAATCGCAAACGGTTTGCGTATTATACATGGCAATGCAGTTGTCGAGCATACGCTTCACAAAACGCGCACCATACCGCTTTACCATTACAACATAAGAGTAATAATTGGAAACCAGATATTGTAATAATAAAACGGAATGAACAACTAATAAATAACAATAAAACGAGGAAAATAATATAAAAGGTCGAGATAACAACAATAAAACACGGAGTAAACAACGAATGGCAATAAAAATAGGAAAACATTAATATATGTGGAACAGTGGAACCACTGTTTAGTTCATCTATAAACTTTAAAGGGGTATGCTACATGATTTGTAAGTGGTAAACGGCATTCCCTTCTGGCGTTTTATTCTGTGCCAGAAGTGAACAGAATGGCAACGAATTATTAAAAACATTTATATGATGACTGTCCCATTGAAGTCTTATCAAAAATTAAACATTAGTTATTATGATTTTAAGATAAAAATAAGGAAGAAAACAAAACCGCAGACATTAACAAATAGACGTAGTACGAAGGCGCGCGCGTTGAAAAGTGCAACGTGGAGAGAGACAGAGAGAGAGAGAGAGACAGAGAGAGAGAGAGAGAGAAGAGAGAGAGAGAGAGAGAGAGGGAGGGAGGGAGGGAGGGGGGGGAGAGGGGAGGAGAGGGAGGGGAGAGAGAGAGAGAAAGAGGGGAAGGGAGGGAGAGAGAGAGGAACGGAGGAAGGGAACGAGAGGGGTAGGTAGATGGGGAGAGAGAGACCAAGAGACCGAGAGACAAAAAAAATGTTACTACAATGAATCTTTAAAGGGTAAAGTGATGCAAATGGAAAATATAGTTCGAGACTATTATTTTTAGTATAATTTAAGGGCAATTGTAAAAGACAGACATATCTCACAAAACAACGTACTATGAGACAACTACGGTTTCCAAACAAAAATCCATTCGCACAGGCTTGGGCGTTTAAACGAACATCTGCATTCCTATGTATTTATGCTCATAAGTGAGCAAACTCATTTACATATGATGCATGGGAATGCAGCTATGAAAAATCCGTTTCAAAAACCGGCTGGTATACCGCTTTAACAAAATGTATTTTACATGAGCAACATGATGAAGCATCATTGCTTGTCGCTTGCACGTACATTGAAGCAACAGAGTGTACATAATAAAGTACTCTATTGAACGTTGAAGAATCTAGTGTCGTTGAAGAACGGAGAGGTACGCGGACGCGTCACCAGCCCCGTCCAGCGACGGAACCGCACACTTTTGGATAGTCGCGCTGTTTTCTATGACAATGGACATGGTTACAATTTACAATTGTTATTTTACGCATCGGCATAGTAGGCATGTGGGACTGTACATGGGGGACTACCGGAGGAAACGGAGGAACCATTTGGTGACGGTTCACTGGGTTTTTTGGGCCAACCCATTTTGCGACCACTTGGTGACTGAACCGTGGTCAAGTTTCATCGAAAATCGTCGTAAACTGGTCACTGAATGGTCACAAAGTTGTGACTAACCAGTCACCAAAGACTAACCAGTTTTAGGTGAAAAACATTTGGTGACGTGCCAACGACGGCTTTTTCTGTGGTTTCGCCAATTTCTCCGTTTTCCTGCGTACATTTACAATTTTAGACTTGCGCTCTCTATCTCTAGCTTCTCAAACGGAACCTTTACACCTTTGAACATTTGATCATTTAAATCTATAAAAAAATTTCTTGATGCATTCAGATAGGGTACTGTAAAGGTGAAGGAAAGGTGATATTTGCTTAGAAGTACCCGGCAAAACCGTGAAGAATAACGTTGTATTTACCCTTCTTCTGCCGACGAAATTCAAATGTCAACAATGCGAAAAAAGGATGTGTTTTGAAAAGGAGGACATGAAAACACTTCATTACCAAATGTTTGGGGGAAAGAGAGAGAGCGCGCGAGAGGATTCAGAGATAGAGAGAGAGAGGATTCAGAGATAGAGAGAGAGGATTGAGAGAGAGAGGATTCTGAGATAGAGAGAGAGAGAGGATTCAGAGATAGAGAGAGAGAGAGAGAAGAGAGAGAGAGAGAGAGAGAGAAAGAGAGAGATCGCTAGACCTACACTACCATATTCAATAGACAATATAACACCTATGAATTTTTGATTTGTTTTCCTGTGTGTATTATAGTAAACTTTCAACACATACGTTGTAAAAGGGCTTTTATGGTGGTACAAAGAACGACGAAATGTTTTCAAATAACATGACGAAATCATAGTCTGTTGTAGTAATAATAATTTAGATTTGTATAATAATCGTAGTAATAACAAAATTTATAGTAACAAATATGACAATACAAATAACGACGAATTGTATTCAATCCCATGGGAAATGATGATGTTATAGTTATAAATCTAAGTTTGGTTGTATCGTCTGCTGCGAAGAACACATGTATGTACAGTGCACCACGTAAGTTTAAACCAGTATTGTACTATTCTCGGAAATCTGCATATGATAGGCAAAACCTATGTATCCTATGTAAATTACCGGATGCCGGGCGGACACCAAATTTGCATAGGATATGTAGGATTTGCGTTTCACATTCGAACTTCCCAAAGTAAGTACAATAAGGCACAGCTTGGATGAAATTTTTGGAAAAATCATGCCGAAAACAACCCGATCGAACATGGCGAAAACCCCAAACTTGAAGATATTAAGCGCGCACGAAGAAACCTATCTACGCGTTCATTGAATATACTATAACTAGAGTAATACGGAAGGACGAGTATGAAATTCTACATCATGATATAATTATAAGTTACGCTCCTAAACCTAAGCGCCACTGCGATACCTGGCCATTCATAAATGATATATAGCCTGGTACAGCCGAGAACCTCTGTGAATCACCTTTGAGTAAAAAAGATTATAAAAAGAAAAAGATCGTTGACCGTGAAAATTCAGTATGCAAATCTCGTAGCCGCTGACCTCATAGGGGACGCTTTTCAAAAAATTCGCTTATGGAAGTGAACGAGTTTAGGCTTAAGCTTAGGCTTAGGCTTAGGCTTAGGCTTAGGCTTAGGCTTAGGCTTAGGCTAGGCTCAGTTTCGAGCGCTAGTAAACATTTCTCTCTGCAGCTCATTCACACCTCCTTTTTTAAACTCTATTGTCAATTATCATTCGGACGTATTGATTAAAAAAACTGTGTTTTGAATGAAAATTACGGTAACATCTGAGTATCTGGTATTCTTTGAATAATAAGAGAAATTATATTTTTTCCTATCAAAGCGAAATACCGGCCGGTTTTTGAAACGCATCGTGGACAACTGAATTCTTACGTATTTATGCAAAGTTCCTCGAATTTAGCTCGAATTTTTATTCTAATTTATGTTCATTTGCATAGCTGCATAAGAATACTGACGTATTCGATGTGTTTCAAAAACCGGCCGATGTTTCGCTCTAAGAAGATTAATTATGTAAATAATGCCAGTGAAAATTCAGTGCGAAGATTCCAATTATAAGCAAAAGTTCACATGGGAACAATCATTATAAAATGCCACTTTTAGCGGAAATCGTTTAAAAAATCTGTTAATACTAATTAATTTTATAATTGTAAAATTCGTCACTTATAATTTATATATAATAATCTACAATTATCTACATGTTTGAATGATTCATTACAGAAAGCATGACATGTGATTTCATTACCAAACGAACCTAAAAATATGGTCATATATCTAGAAAAACTGTTTGTTTTTCGCTAAAAACTCGCCCCAACTAATGTTGTAACCGCAAATAAAATTAACCAAGAGAGCAATACACACGAAAATTTGGGTTTCTACGAACCAAGGTCATTTAGAAGCTATTTCGAGCAAAAAAGGATAAGCTTATTCTCTAAAATAGAGAGAGAGAGAGCGAGAAAGAGAGAGAGAGACGAAGTAAAATATATGTTGTAACAAAATATTATTTTCAAAAATTCTGGAAAATATTATGAAATTGTTTCTGTCTAAGCAAAAGTCCACTACTTGGAGTTTGAAGCATACTTGAGGTACTCAGAGTATATTAGAGAGAGAGAGGGGTAGAGAAAGAGAGAGAGAGAGAGAGAGAGAGAGAGAGAGAGAGAGAGAATGTGTGAGAGAGTGAGAGAGAGTGAGAGAGTGCTTATGAATGAAGTATTTTGGTTGTGTTTTTCAATACTTTTCAAGAGTTTCCGGACTATTTCGGCCACAAATATCCGAACACCTGGAATATTTAGACTACACGGCATGAATTACAACATATTAGGAAAGGGCACAATATGTGCTTGATTTATCTATATTTACTCGTGATTTAGAATCAAATTAGCTACCAGATGACTTAGTGAATAACATGCAATTTTATAAATTAAAGCAATGATGAAACTCAGTGCTTATGTCGCACCCCGAATGCAAGGTTTGGCGAAGGTGCGGCGCACGTGCCGCTCTTTAGGGCCCATTAGCATAACGCGCCACAAATTGCGCCACATGGACATGTGTGCTAACTAATGGAGGTATTACATTTCAACATTCAAAAAGTAGAGAAACATTGATACTGCACTAACATTCTATGAAATAGTACTTGGCGTGGGTCATTCATTCCATAATCAAAACATAACATATATAGTATATATATATATATATAGATTTATATAGATATATCTATATATATATTATATATAGATATATAATATATAATATAGATATATATATATATTATGAGTATAATGACGTACAATTAGGCAAACAGCGGCGAATACCCAAAGATAGCTGCTAAAATAAACGTGGACAAGTGAGGATAGAAAGAAATAGACTAATAGAAAAAACAGTCACAGTGAGCATTGTCTATGGTACATCCGGAAGATAAACTTTTACTCGATACATTTAGAGAGAGAGTGAAGAGAGACAAGAAAGAGAGAGAGAGGGAGAGAGAGAGAGATATTAGGGAGAGAGAGATAGTGAAGAGGGAGAGGGAGAGGGAGGGAGAATATATAATGGAAGCTGTTATGAGTTTTGCTCGGCGTAAAAGATCGGAGATCTATGCAAAGTGATAAAACCATGAAAGGTTCTAGGGAGTGCTCAAAAATGGAGAACGCTGAGAAGCAAATAATGTTAGAGACAAATTTAACCGAAGAGATGTCAGAGAGGAAAAGACATCAAATATGATTGATGGGTGTGGTGGATTCATGGACAGGGAAATTAGTCGACAGTGCGAAAAAAATATGAAAATGAGGCGAGAGAGAGAGTCAGACAGACAGAGAGACACAGAGAGAGAGAGAGAGAGAGAGAGAGAGACAGAGGAGAGAGAGAGCATATACGAATATCCAAAACTACGAATGCACGACTTTAATAAGAAAAAATTGGTACAAAGGCCAGACTCGAACTCCAACGCACTCGACGCGGGTTCAAGTCTGGCCCGCGACAACTTTGAAACCACCACCCGGCGAGGGAATCATGGGGGATTCCTCCTGGCCCTAGCCCGAAGACGTCGAGCAATTTGCCTTCTGGAACTCGTCGCCTAATGCTCAGGACCGCTGCTATCAAGTCATAAGCTCACTTTGAAACTCTATTGCACCACCGTTGAATTTTCGCTGTTGAAGCGTGTAAGATTTATTTATATTTATGTAAAGTGGCGGTATTTCTTTATTTTAGATATATACAGTGAAAAGTAATAGTAAAAGTAATGAGCCTAGAAAAGGGTTGCCCCCATATTTGGACCAACAATAGGACCCGCCAGAGTTAATTGCCTTTTGGTGTGTCGCTAAACCATGAGCCGTGTTTTTTAATTAAATGAAACAAGAGTCATTTTTCGAGAGGAATCCCATCACATGCTCTAGTCACAGCTGCGCAAACACGCGTGAAATTATTGAAACGCACGAAAAGCTCGGAAAGTCAACTAGAATCTTTTTATGCACTAAAATGTGAGAAAATAACACACGAGATTATTTACTAGATATAAGGTCAGGGCCAGGCCCATTCAAAAAGTTTTCCAGAAAGTTACCGTAAGCAAGGTGTATAAGTGCATTAGCGAGACTGAGACTTAAAGGATCGCAGTTATCAATCAATAAATATAAAAACAGATCTAGAAAAATACCTTTCCAATACCGATTTACTGAACGTTTATCACAGGGAAAGAAATCCTTCGGATGAGTTTTGATTTTAGACAAAATGGGGTGTTTTCTAAATCGCAGTGGGACTTGGCCGGTTGCCAATGATGACAAAACAAAGAAAAACCGTGGATGAGGGAAAGTGGTGCTCTACTGTCTCAGTTGTCTTTATCATACTGTACGTTATCAGAACACAACCGAGGGGACTTCTTTCCCGGGGTTAAATTTTCAGTAAATTGACACAGTAAATGTATGTTTCTATGTACCTTTTTATGTTTATGGATAATTGAAGTAAAAATACGAATTTGAAGTGACTGCGATCCTTTAAATTTACCATATAAAATTAGAAATACAGAAGCGAATAAGGCATTAAAGCGAAACAATGGCCGGTTTTCTAAACGCAGCATGGACATCTTCGTTCTTACGTGTTTATGCTAACAACGAAACTCAAGAGTTGCGCGCGGCAACAGTTTGGGGGTGTTTCCCGCAAAAGAATTTGATGCGCGCATTGTTTTTTTCCCGCAAAAGAATTTGATGCAAAAGTTTTTCCACCGACTCCGGTTGCCGTTTTGGTGCGGGAAACACCCCCAAACTGTTGCGGGAAACACCCCCAAACCGTTGCCGAAAAGGTGCGGAAACGGTGCGGGAAAAGTAGCAACTGCAAGAAGAGAGCAGCGTGTTGGATTCGAACCCTACACTCTTATTAGATAGTTTCTCTGAACAGCGCCTTAGACCACTCGGCCACACAAGACATGTGAGACCTGTGCTTGCGGAAAAATATTAGTACAACAACTGCACTTACGGCAGATCCTTCGTTGCGCGCCGCACCATTTCCGCACCGTTTCCGCACCTTTTCGGGAAACACTTTGCGCGCCATTTCTATTCCGCGCGCATTTTGTTTTCCATTCCTTTGCGGTGCGCATTTTGTTTCCCGAAATGGTGCGGCGCGCAACCCATCGGCTCTCAGTGAAGCGGTGTCGAACTGGGGTCGATTTTTTATTCTAATTATGCTTATTGGCATATGATACGTAAGGATACGATGCGTTTCAAAAACCGACGGTATTTCATTTTAAAGTTAAAGTTACGGTTACGGTATCAGAACTAACATAATTAAAAGTAATATATTGGAATATCGGGCCGGTAACTTGACAGCAATAACAAAACTCCCCAGACAGTTAAAAGAGCGAGCTATGGAAAACACTATGTAGACCAAACCCAGACACTTGCGTGAGCTGAATTTTTACTGCAATCCACTTTGTTTGATATATGTTGTGTGCTGTTGGTGGATTTATGGGAAAATTGTGCATCAACTTAAACAAAACCTCTCCAACTTAAAAAATCGTAAAAAAAATCGCTTAGAAAAATCGAATCATGATTTAATCGAATCAAATACGTACACTGAAATAAGAAATTCTGCAAATTGATTTCTTATTTTCAATTCTTATTTCATGATGGTAAGTTTCAAAGTTCGACAAGTGTAGCTAAAATAATGAAGAAATACAACGTCGACAAAGACAACCAAACAAAAATCACCAAATTACGTAGTTGCTTATCCTTAGATTCAAATAATAGGTCAAAATAGCAGATCATCATGGATAGAGGTAAGCCACCTCTGGTAGCGGTCTACCGGTGCGATGAGGTCTACCACCTACCTAAGGTAACCTAAGCTAGACCTCTCCCCAGGCTGGTATCACATACACTGGTAGGCTTTTCACTGCGTTGGAAGGTAGACCTGCAGAGCCGATATTCACCACCAATTCCCCATGGGGATGCTATTTCTGTCCCCGGGGAATATATTCCCGAGGGAATCGGAGTGGTGGATACCGAATACAGCCTCTGCTTTCTAATAATTACTTTACTCTGCAAGCCTCACATCTACTCCCGGTGTAAGAGCATCTATGTCCACTTACTAAATTAGTCGTCACGCGAATATTTATCAGAAAAAGGTTGGTCACTACGTCACATGCTTTAGGGCCATGACTAGGGCCAAAAGAGGGAAACTGGCCACTCAGTATTCCACCACTATGTATAATGTATGAGACAAAGGGACACATTTGTTGGGACAACATAATTATTTATGTTGAGAGAATATAATGATTTATGCAGTGATTCAGAGAAAAATAATGATATTATTATTTACACGCGGGAAATATTAAAGGGAAATTACGGCCGTTTTTGACAAGTACGTTGGAAAACTGCCTTTTCATATAGTGTATGCAGATGTGTATAACTAGGAAATCGCGTAGTATTTCATACACTGCATGAACTACGGCGTCCAGCACTCCAGCACACGTTTCAGGTTGTTACCGCTTTAAGAAAAAATTGTCATTGAATGCACTCAAATCTCAAGGAATTTTCTGGAAGAGTACATTATACTTTAGGCCGACGTTTTATTTTGTTATATACGTATAAGTTATGTTTAGCAATAGTAAAATGTTCACCAAACAAAAATTATTACAGGGTTAGGGTCATTTCGGAACCACCACTCGATTCAGAGTTTTTGCTGACTGTAAAAAAACTACTAAAAAAAAGTTTCCAATAACAGTAAAAGAAAATCAAAACACACCTTACGAACCCTTTGATATAAAGTAGCAAATGAAGGGAAAATATATTCTTCCTGGTCAAAAACACTGATAAAATGCGGTTCTACTCTTATCTATTTGTATCATTGAAACATTGGTATGCGTGCGTTACAAGACATTATATGAAATTTTCAAAATATAAAAGTTTAAACAGCACCCAAAGGAATAGGACTAATTAGTAGTTATCCACAAGTTTCTATATTAGGTAATACAAATCTGAGTAAATTGAATAATTAATAGTTTAAATGAACCTATTATATAGAAAAGATAATAGCTTATATATAAGGTTTTCTTTAGGTTTTCTTTAGGAGAATAACTATATAAGGTTTAACTTTTCAAAAATATCCCAAATTCTGCGTGGAGATACGCTGCGCGAAAAATAGTTTTCATAACGCGCGGCTGCGGTGTTTCACACGGTTTTGTGCGCGGCACAACTCTCGCTCGCACATGAAAAAAATTCAGATCACTGGTTTTTAATGGGCGGCTTAAGCGAACGTTCTCCATGTTACAGCAAAACATTCTAAGTAGGGATTCTACATCAACAATCTATATAAAGTCTGGACTAAGTAGGATTTGATATCACAAGTTAGAACTGGCGGAGGCTTCGCTACATTTTAACATTAATTCCAAGAAGAGAAACGAGAAAAAGGAAAAACATTTCTTATTTTTCAAATTATTTATGCGAGGGAGCGCAAGTAAAATCTGATTTTAATGTAGCGTGTAATCGGGAACAACAAAAATCATAACTTGTTCAGCAGGTGATGTTTTTCGTTACATTCCAGAAAATGTTTTAAAAACGATTTTGTCTGTTTTAGGGGCAACATTTTTGTTATTCACCGAGGAAACTTGGCTGGTGCGCGGCCGGCATTGGGCCCGAAAAATGTGGGCCGTCAACACTAGACCCGAAATTGGTGGGCCGCCACACCTGGGCGGGCCCAGTTGAAAAATAGAAATTGTCAAAAAAGGCTGCAAGGATGACGTAACTCTATCACGCACAAAAAAAACCTAGAATTGGTTGGAAAAATAGAAATTCTCATTATATTCAAATGGTCTACACACAATATCACACCATAATTATTCAATTGCCTTGTGGACACAGAGCAATTGGAAGAATGGACAACACCCAGGGAAATTTGCATATCCGACACATAATTGACTTAATCTGACTAGGGCTTGCAATATATGAAGTGATTTAGAATAAGTCGTCGGCAAATGGCAGTAAAGCGATATAACAGCCGATTTTCGAAACGTATGTTGGACAACTGAATCCTCATATGTTGTATGCAAATGAACATAATTTGAATAAAAACCGCGCAGTGTCGCGCAGTCATTTACACTACATCTACATACTAAATGTGAACATATGTTAATACAGTGTCCACTATACGTTTTAAAAGCCGGCCGTTATATCGCTTTAAACAGTGACATAGATTCGTAAACATTGATGAAAGTCGGATTTTTAGAGGATAATTATGAAATAAGTACTAAAAAGGTGAAAACATTAGAATAACTTATGGTATTTGTGGAATATAACACAGTGAAACTCAAAGTATTGCGCGCTCTAGGGCAGTTTAAATTGCCGGGGCCCAGTTGTTTATACGTGGACGTTTGTGCTTATGATATCTAGCTTAATACTAAATATTTGGTGTTTATACATCCTTAGTACTTGTAATCCGATTTTAATATTAATGAATTTATATATAGTACTACGTACTACTTATGTTATCTCGGGAAGTAATAAATATTTACAACTTAATTTCTTTCATTTCTGCATAAGGCAACCAGTTCACGACGGTTTTCGAGGAAACTTGGTCACGACAAAGTCACCAATTGGTCATCAAATGGGCTGACACACGAACAACCAGGGAACCGTCATCAAATGGTTCCTCCGTTTCCTATGTATACATGTAGTATGATAGAAAGAATCTTTAGATTAGTAGGAAGTCTTTCTGATCTTCTTTATCATTACAGCGCATAGTACTATCAGAGAGTGTTAAAAGAGAAGAAGAACGTTTGCGATTGTTGATCGTTTTGTGTGGCCGTAGTGATGGAGTTGCTGGGGGAGAAGCTGTGGTTTGACAAACAGAGAGAGAGAGAGAGAGAGAGAGAGAGAGAGAGAGAGAGAGAGAGAGAGAGAGGGACACGCAACCACCGAAAAGCATAGGGGAAGCAATTGAATTGTCTCATAATGTTGCTTTCTGTCAGCGCCAGGAACAAGATAAAACGAGGTGGAAAAGTGTTCCTTTAAAAAATATGGAGAATGCCAAGGTTTGCGGTTTTTACTCTTTCCTAGAGTGGCTCTAGTGGTGTACTCAAGGAATGTAAAGTAAGCCGAGAGGATGCTCTGTTAATGGATTGGTGTGCGAATTCGCATCCTAGTGTAGACAGTTAGGTAGGTGATATATGCAGGTACCGAGAGAGAGAGAGAGAGAGAGAGAGAGAGAGAGAGAGAGAGAGAGAGAAAGAGAGAGAGAGAGTACTGATGAATAGCCACGTAAGACAAGCATTCATTTTATGTGCACGTGTACAACTTGCGCGGTCATCTAGCGAAAGATCGGCGTGGTGGCATTTGAATACAAGAAGGTAAAGAAGGGAGAAAATAAGCAATGTTGAACTTTACTACAGCTTGCTTGGAATTTCTTCGCGATACATCGCTGTTTCGCTCTCAGATCTCTCTCCCTCTCTTTCTCTCGCTGATTTAGTCAAACACATCAGCCGATCCTAGTTATCTTTCTCTCGTTTCTAGCCTCTATCTCTCTCTCCTCCCTCTCTCTCTCCTCCCTCTCTCTCTCCTCCCTCTCTCTCCCTCTCTCCCTCTCTCTCTCTATCTCTCTTTCTCTCTTACTCAGACGTCTTCTAACTTCTTCTTCCAGTCGTCTGGATTATGCACCTGTCAATCAGATTACGCTGTCCCTAAATCCTTTTCGGTGAAAAATGTTTGCGAATTGCGAGTGTACTCGTAAGTTGGAAACGCTTTTTGGCACAACAGGAAATGCGTCTCAAAAGTGATTGTCGCACTAAATGTGAATGCCGCGCCGAACTGGCGCTGAACGTCAAACGCGATAAGCCAGCGGCGGGCCTAGGACACCGCACCGGCCTCCATGGGTCCTCCACAGTATCTGTCGTCGCCTAAGTGTTGGGGGGGGGGGGGGAGTTGCAAATTAAAAAAAAAAACTCCACCTCCACTCCTGTCATGTAAAAAAGTCACAAAGTCACTTGAAAGCATGTGCACTTTTTGCTCTCAACGTGTTTGTTTGTCCTCTCCGAATCTACCACTCACGTTCTTTCTATCTCTGTCCCTCTTCCTCTCTGTCAACGCTCTCTCTATCTCTCCCTCTCTGTAACTCTCCATTTCTCTCTGTCTTTCGAGCTCTCTCCCTTTATCCTCTCTGTCAACGTTCTCTCTCTATCTCTCTCTCTCTCTGTAACTCTCTATTTCTCTCGGTCTTTCGAGCTCTCTCCTTTTATCCTCATAAACGAGGAACGGTCAAACAAAGGTAAATCTCGGCCTTCATCAAAATATTTGCGCTGCCGGTTTCTATTACACAAGCGCAAACGGGAGTTTTCTTAAAATAAATGAAATCTGAGTTTTTGGGGCAACTACGAACGACGAAAAAAAAACAAGAAAAGAAAAAATAGGATAATTTTTACTGACCCAAAGATAATTATGCCTCATTTAGGGAAAAGAAAAAGCGTACTAGTGAACGAAAATTCAGCTTACATACCGGTCACACAGATCGAGAGTGAGAGGCAGAGAGGAGAGAGACAGAGACACAGAGAGAGACAGAGACACAGAGAGAGACAGAGACACAGACGATGTAGACAGTTAGGGGTGGTAGATGCAGGTACGAGAGAGAGAGAGAGAGAGAGAGAGAGAGAGAGAGAGAGAGAGAAAGAAAGAAAGAAAGAGAGAGAGAATGACAATGTAGTATGCAAAAAAAAGAAAGAAAAAAGAAGTTGTCTCCACAATTAACACTTCCTTTTCAAGTGGGCATGTACGCGGACAATGTTATGTCATTTATTCATGACGTCACATTAAATATTAATGCGATCACCGTTTTGTCTTTCCTTTTTTCTTGAACATTTTCAAACAAAAATTGGCAACGCATACTTCCACTAATTGATTTTGAAGGGAGTAGGCTCCTGGGTGGAAACTTAAGTTAGAAGGATAAATTTGATCTACTTGATATACCCACACCGTAAACTCGATATATACACGTAGAAATCGTGTCGAGAAATAATCTTACAAATGTCTACCAGAGAGAAAGGTCTGCAAAACAATGAGTATCTACATAGACATAAAAGGACGTAATACCTGATTAAACGATCAAGGTCAGTCATAAATAAGAGAGAGTAGACGACTTGAATCAATGTATAATTAGTGGACAAGTTCACAATTGTATACACACGCACACACACATGCATGCATACGCCTGCATTCCTACATATACACATAGACGCAAACAACACACAAAAACACACACATACACACAGAGACAGGCACACACACACAGACACACACACACACACAGAAACACACACACACACACACGCTATTCTCAAATTCACCTTGGTACTCATGAGCGACACACCACATACAAAAGCGGTCGTGCAAGTAGTTCAAAAATGTCGAAGAAACTACGTGGTAGACGATATTGCATGCAGATAAAGTCGATGTGCGTACACACAAAACCATTTCAGAAAGTTTTCCTATAATGCCAAAGCCGTTCTGCCAATGCAGATACAGGATACAGAGGAACATGAGCGAAAATGCTAGCAGCTAGTCATTTTATTCTGAAAAGAGCTTAGAGAGTGAGAGAGAGAGATAAGACAGAGAGAGAGAGAGAGAGAGAGAGAGGAGAGAGAGAGAGAGAGAGAGAGAGAGAAGAGAGAGAGAGAGAAGACAGAGGAAGGGGCTTAAGAAGAGGGAGAGAGAGATGTTCAGAGAAGCAGAAAGAGATCGGATTCCAAATTTTGCTGGTTGCATGGTCTATTTCCCATACAACTTCGACGATCTGTTCAGTTTATAGGTCAGAGACTGTACGAGATCAATAAATACGAGAAAAAGATGGGCAGGGAGAGAGAGAGAGAGAGAGAGAGAGAGAGAGAGGGAAGAGAAGAAAAGACAGAGACAGAGAGACAGAGAGAGACAGAGAGAGAAGACAGATCCTATAATCAATGATCTCTAGATATGATTATTATATTGGAAAAGATGACACAAATGGCGTGAGAATCATCGAATAAATGATAATGTTTGTAAGGCTCTTTGAAAGAGAAAGAGAGGCAGAGAGAGAGAATCCAGAGAGATAGAGAGGGTGGGGAGAAAAGGAGAGAGAGGGAGAGAGAGGGAGAAAAGGAGAGAGAGGGATAAAGGAAGAGAGAGAGGAAGAAAGAGAGTGGAAGATACAATGAAATAACTATTTTATTGAAAAATGCGACCATTTACCATGTGACAAGTCAATTCAAAAAACAAAGTGCAAATCAAGGGCGGGAGAACAAATTAGCATGTTGCCCGGTGTGGACGATTACTCTAACTGGAACTCCCTAACTTCAGTTGTTAGCTCACTCTTTCTATTTTTAACTCCCTATTTCTCTATCTCTCTACATTTGCTTCTCTATCTATGTCTCTGTCTATGTCTCCCTCTCATAAGCATCTCTTTTACAGAAAAATTAGTATATTGAGTTAGGCACTTGACTGGTGTATCATATGAAAAATTTCATCTTGAGAAGAATCTGATTGATTTTAGGTTGGGACCGCTTGCATTTGTGGCTGAACGTTTTTCTGTAATATAACTACTTACTAGCACTTGGAAAAATGCGGACTGACAATATGCGAATACGCATATCTAATTGAATACTAATTGAATACAAATTAGCATAACACATTCCAAAAATTAGAATTGCTTAGCATATGACGCAAGAGCCTTCCGGAGATGTTTTCATTGTTCGAGAACTTTCGCGAACAAGTCAAAAGAAAGGTATTTAAAATAGGTGTACTTGTCTCAGAGTGCTACGACAAAGGTTAGTTTCCTCGCTTATTCTTAGATTACATGTTACCCACTACCATCTAATCTAAACTGAGGCCGTAATCACCAGCACACAGGGAGCCCTCCCTGTCCTACCCAGGGAGATAAAGAGTGCGAGAGAGTACGAGAGCAGAATAGATTCAGGGTGCTCGTGATCCTAGGGATGGCTCCCTGAATACGGCCTCAGAGTCTCCGTCGCCGTAACATACATAAATCTACACAGTCTACAAGTATTCCAGTTTCTTGTCACTAGTGCAGTTTAAGAAAGTAAAGAAAGCATGTATGAATGCGTCTTATATTTATTAGAGAACTACTGCACTCAAACTAATTTAGAAATCTCTAAAAGATGGCTGACGTTGAAGCTCCGTCCGTTGATGACGCTGTCACGGAGATTGGTGAGCTGATCAACAAGGAACTGAAGGTAGAATACTTTCCCTGAATACCGTAGAATCCGTTAAGCTGCTGACCCGCTAACAGCGCATGTCGGCTTTACCTGTTCCATCACCCCTGTACGCTGTATCAGATCATTCGATTGGTTATGTTACTGACACTAGCCGTGGCGCACTTGCGGCACACGCGCCATTCTGCTCCATAGAAGTGCGCCACTGATACGCCATCAGCAAGCTATCATTTTTCCACCTCAAAATGCGCAATTTCTAGCTCGACGCACAGGATGCCCTGACTAAGGAGGAGGTGAAGGACACTAAGGATGCAAATGGTTTGTATTCCTTTGAAGAAATCTCCGACTTTTTCGGCATCAACATTGTAGTTTCACCTCTTAAGTTTGACTTACTAGCGAAGAGAGGAATGGCTTCGAATTTAGTGTCTGAAAGAAACATTGCGGTTTGCGACGTTCTAGTATGACGATTCCCCCTCACTCTTTAAAAAAAATGCAAATATTTTCGATAAGAACATATATTTACATATATCTTCAACCTAGGACACAATGGTATTTGTGGGGCATTCATACAGGTTGATGTGTTTTGAATGAGGGGGGGGGGGGGGGGGGGGGGGGGGGGGGGGGGGGGGGGGGGGGGGGGGGGGGGGGGGGGGGGGCGGGGGGGGGGGGGGGGGGGGGGGGGGGGGGGGGGGGGGGGGGGGGGGGGGGGGGGGGGGGGGGGGGGGGGGGGGGGGGGTTTTGAACAAAAAACCAATTATACGCTATCTAAATCACTCACCAGATGCAAACCGTATACTGTATACTGTAGTACTACTACGGTAGTCTTATGATAGTCGGTGGTACTACGGTAGTACTAACCTAAATAAATATTGCAGGCAACGACGCCGACGAGGAGGTCGACAAGGAGCTCATGGAGGAGATGAAAGAGAAGGACCTCACATTCTACGCAAAGATGAAGGACATGCCGGACAGTGTGTGCAAGAAGTACCTTCCTGTAGGTCTTGTTGCTTGTAAAATATGTGAATTTTCCTCGCGGTAGCTTTCGAGAGGTATACGACACTGTTTTCAACGCCTATTTTTGACACGGTGTAGACCAAAATCTTGGTCGCAATGTGTAGTCGTAAGTGCGCTTTCTCTACGTAAGTTAAAGGATAATATAACTGATTGCGCAAAAGCGGGCGAAAGGGGGAGGTGTTTGGTAAATTAAAATATAAAAAACATTTTTAGGATCTCAAACGTCGTTGGCAAGAGCTGGAGGAGCGTGTGCCTGTACGTTTATCATGTTTACCGAATGAGCGCTATGAACTATGTCTCAAAAAAAGGCCACACATCCACGCTTGTTAGGTGGCAGAGCTAGATCCCTATTTTCAAACCCAAACTATGTTAGCGCTATCGCACTAACAAAGGATTGTTTCAATAATAACTAGCGTAACAGTGACAAGTACTTCATATATTGGTTATATATTGACTTCACTTCATTCCGAATATTTATCAGAATCATATATTGAGGTAGAGATTGCAGGCTCTGGAAAAACTGCTGATGGACTTGAACCCACCGGAGCGTAGTCTTGAGGAGGACCGTTTTGAGATCCTCGGCGAGCTGCTTGACAAGGCGGCCCAGGGATTCGAGATCAATGATGAGCATGAGGTGCGTAACCTTGCCGGGCTATGTTCATGAGTCTAACCACTCCTACAGCTAGCAACTTTCTCCTACTGGAATATGGCAGTTTATCCATAACCTCAGTCTAAAAGCGTCGGTCTAACTAAGACTACGCATCAGTCATTGTCAAAGCCTAAGACTCACTCTAAGCAGCATTGTAAGCCTAAGCCTAAGTCCAAGTCCAAGCCTAAGCGCTTATATATATGCTAATTAGTATTTTAGAATCGCCGTATCAGGCTCGGCCACCGCCTTGTGCTCGAGAGCCGTCTGATGGCGCTGATCACTATGAAATTCGACCTGATTTGCAAGATTGTTGCTGAATTTGACAAACTTAAGGACGACAGAGATGGAGCGAATAATGAAAGAGAGGTGAGAAGTAGACGTTTATCGAGAGGGAAAGGGAAAGGGAGAGAGAGAGAGAAAGAAAGAGAGAGAGAGAGAGAGAGAGAGAGAGATAATAAAGAGAAAGAAGTAGAGTCGACACGGGCTAGATTCGAACTCGGGTTGTGTGCTCGATAACCCACATCACTAAGCATTTTCCAGTGGCTCCGCTACGAGATCCGCCACTGTGACATGGAGTTTTATGAGGTTCACGAGCTCTTTCTCAAGTCTTACCTTGATCAATGGGAGTAGGAAATATAAGCTAAAGATATTAAAATAAGCTGTTTCAAATGTGAAACATCAATTTTCTGGAATCTCTTAATAAGTTTGTGTGCTCGTTTTTGGCCCCTTTTTTTGTGATTGCTGATGCTGTATTTTTATTGGTAGATGAAATCTTTGTACGGGTTGACTTTAGAGAATAATAAACATTGAATGGAGGAAATATTGTTGTTGTTGTGCATGACATTTTTTTTTAAATCGTGATTTATTTTCTTTCGTGAGCCTGACCCATAAAATCGCTTGACGAATTGGCTTGCCGCTTGTGCACTACAACGTGTCAACGAGAACCCTAGAATTGCGCGCCGCACCATTTCGGCACCGTTTCGGCGCGCATTTTGAGTACCATTTCGATGCGGGCGCGTTTTTGTACCAAAATGGGGCGGCGCGCAACTCACCGATTCTCAGTGTAGACGTGTAGGTTATTGAGTGAGAAGCAAATGTTTGTTTTGAATTTGACCGTTGCAGAATAATCATCTTGTACGACAAATTGCCAAATATGTTTTATTTGGGGAAAATATTTGGGGAAGAGGGTGGGGGAAAAATCAGAATTATTCGTTTACGGTAATTGGTTTCTTAAGGTTACTGTAACGTGTAGCCATCTGTGTAGGAGCGTTGTCGTATTGGAGCTAGAGCCAGACGGGGAGAGGTCGAGTGAACGTCGAGAGTATCCATGCGTTGGATAAAGCGAGGAGCGCTCCTGTTGGGCATCTGAATTTGAAAGCTACAGTAGGAATATGAAACTTTGAGGGAGGGCACCCCGATATTAGAGGGTATAGCTCTGCGAGCGTACTTCGTTATGTGTTGAAGTTTTACAGTAAAGCTTTTGAAACTCTCCTATTTTTTCATGGTTCCTGATCCTCAAAGTTCACAAAATCCATCCTACGAGCGAGGAGGCCATATTCAACACTCGTTTCCCCACGGGGAATTCCCCGTCTTTTTCTGTGCGTATCTCACCTTAGAGTGCTATTTTCTGTCCCCAGGGAATATTTCCCCGAGGGAATAGGAGTGGTGAATATGGCCTCAGCCTACGAGCGATGCAGGAAGGAACTTGTCTAAACTACTCTTCAGGACACACATCCAGAAAGTAATTAAAAAGAACAAAAGTACCGTAATATTTTCGGATTTGGTTTACTATTCTTGAATTTTTGAACATGAAAAGTTAAGAAAAACTAACACTTCGTTTTGGTTGTTGTGGCGCCTCGTACTTGGGATCGATTTTGCTGAATTCCCGGAAAATGCTGTCCGAGACGGCGTCCACACTAAAGAAAGGAGGAAACAGTACTAGATTGAAAAATGTTATTTCCGTATTTTTCATTCCTTCGAGTCAAGTTTCCAGTCAAAGACACCTATCGTTGTTGTTATTGTGTACGGCGCTGAGTCAGTCCAATAGACCCAAAATAAGTGTTTCAGCGCTCAAATCATTTTTTTCCCCGAAACGGGTGATGTCATGATGATATTTTGTGCTGGTCAAATTTGAATTGAAAAACCTGCCAGACCTACCTATAATCCCTCGAACTGCGTCGAAGTAGTCCACTATCCATGGAACTCCCGAGATGATGAAGCCGCCTCTCTTCTAAAAGGATGGAAATGGGAAGATATCACTTTCGTAAAGTAAAAACAGCAATGAATTGTGTGTTTTTTTTTCGAGTAAAATGAGAAGAGGTGAACATTATTCTCTTTCAAAGTGATTTATAGCTTTGATTTGTATTTTATGCTTTCACTAGTACCAACCTGTCGCGGCGCTGTCAGTGCTCCCAACAGTTGGGGCGTCGACTCCGCCGGGAGAATCCGTGGAAAGGGTGCTCTCCACACTGCTCACGCCACCCGGGAGCAACTTTCGTTGCAGAAGCAGGGATCTAATATATAATATATAATATCAGACTGATCAATAGATTGTTGGAAATTGCATCATCGCATAACCCCAAAAAATATAATACGCCAGTTTTATCAACCACATCTAAAAAATTGTGTAGATGCAAAGCAATGCAACATTTCAGACAACGAAGAGAAGGTGTACTTTGAATTTTATTGTGTATACTCTTTTTTTGTGTACATGTATATTTTTATTATAATTAGCTATACGTATTGCAACTGACTTGTACTTATTCCTCCGTTCCAGTGCGCTTTCCGTACCATCTGGTGGTAAGTCTCGCGAAGCAACGGCGATTGCCTCTGAAAATAAAACCGATACAAGACAAACGTGTTTGTCAATAGTTTGTGTAAGCACTACTGTTGAGTAATCGATGAGTAATGAAAAACAGCTAGTCTCAAGTAAGAGTCTAACGTAATTAGCTTTTTCAAGTAACAACTTATGGAAAACGCAAGACGGTTTGCGAATGCACACTTGATGTGACGTATCGTCATAGAGACTCTACTGTCGTCCTCATCAAGTATAAAATAAGATGACTCGTAAATATGCAGCTCACCGGTGTTACTTTCAAACGACGTCGACGCTGACGATGGGTCTTCAATGCCGAGTTGTCGAAGTTGCTCCAGATGATCCCGTGCGGCCCACAATGATTGACACTGACGGGAGATTGGGGACTAAACGTGTGCGAAGCCTCATTTAAAGCGAGTGAAACGTGGTTTGTGAAATTAGTGCTGAACAACTGTTTCCATATCGCATATAAAATTTAATAATTTAATCGACAACTGCACGTATGTGCTGTACCAATGGTACCAACCTGTGGATGAAGCGCCGGGTTCGACAATTCCTTCCTCTCCATCTCTACACGGGTGTCCCTCGGATGCGGAGGTAGATACCCTGACGTATCTGCCTGTTGGGGTAGGTACCCTGGCCGATCAGCCTGCTGGAGTGGGTACCCTGTCCTATCTCCCCGCTCATTCTCGCTCCAGCTTCTTTTCTCAACCCATGAGTTACGCTCTTGGCGCCCATCGAAGGAAACAGCCTGTAATTTGAGGATAGAGAGAGAAAGAGGAAGAGAGGAAGAGAGAGAGAGAGAGAGAGAGAGAGAGAAAAAGAGGAAGAGAAAGTAATGAAATTAAAAGAACAATTGGCCAGCAGTTGTTAGTTCTACAGTATAACTGTGCTTTAACCTCGGGTAAGGTTTAGGTAAGAATATAATAATTCTCCTTAACCTTTACCTGTCTCTGAAAGGTTCTCGATGAAGAGCCGTGCATAGGCTGTACCGTTCCAGGGACACATATTCGGGGAACAAACTCGGGTGGATACAAAGCATACTGAAAAGATTATTGTTGCCTGATGCCCTCTACCAATTTTATCTTTAACTCGTCGCCTAATGCTCAGGACCTCGGCGGAACAAGTCATCGGCTTTGAAAACCCTGTATTGAAACACCGTTGAATAAAGGAGCACGTTCTTGTACCGTAAAAAAACATTTTCACTAACACATCAGAGAGAAACTTGACACACTCGGTTTTGGTCGCACAAGGCTACAACTAGGTTTATTTGTAATGAAAATGACATAGGACAAATTACTGAAGCGTTACCGACTACTAAAGTTTTTCTAAAGGTAAGCTAAACTATAAAACGTTACCTTATCCTCAGCACATGGTTGCACGGTAGCTGAGTAGAACCCATTGACGTCGAAGCTGGAATGAAACCAAGTAATTTAGATCCGATTTTTTTCTTGGACCGCTAGTGCACCATATTTCGAACAACATTTATTTCGTCATATTCTTGCACGCACACACGTGGCGCAAATCTCGCGCACATCTCGCGCGCTCCCAAACTTCTCAAAAGTGTGTCATAGGTGCGCCTATTTTGTGCCGCGCTCTTTCTTACCGCCGTCGGTGCGCGGCGCAATCGTTGCATCAGTGAAACAGCGCGTACCTGACTTCTGGATTCCATGACTTTGAATTAATATGACCGCGGTCGTAGATCACCTTTCGCTCTTGTGGTAGCGGAGAGGAATTCTAAAAATTATTTTTTATAAACTATTTATTTTATTTTATTTGTTCCAGGTTTACGTAGAGGCTTCATTTGAGGTTGCGGGTTGCTTCATTCATAGGGATGTAGGGGAAGGGGACGTCATATCCGTATCTTATAAGATGACGGCATCTCTCGCTCTTTCTTTCTCTCTCTCTCTCTCTATTCTCTCGCTCCCTCTCCCTCTCTCTCTCTCTTTCTCTCTCTCCCTCTCTACTCTCTCTCTCTCTTTCTCTCTCGCTCTCTCTCTTTCTCTCTCGCTCTCTATTCTCTTGTTTTCTTCTTCCCTTCCCTTTTCTATTCTAATTCTCTTTCTCTTTTCTTGTAGAAATTTTCGGCTTGTAGGAAGTAAACGTTTGCTAGTGGATAAGTGAGAAGGGTTGTACAAAAAAAATATACAAAAAAACCGAAGAAAACTGGTAACATAAGTGAAAAAGTGGCAAACATGTCTAAAATCACAGGTTACCTCTCTTTCACAGAAGCGGCGGCGTTTTCGCTGTAGCTATTAATTTACTAACATTTATTAGTTATTGAGTGATTACTAATATTAATTGTTTGATAGGTCATTGGGACGAGTTCAACTTGGTAATTGCGATAAACATATTTAATCAATTAGTATAATTATCTACGATGGTGAGCATTTCCAAAACATGCACACACATGCTAAAATCAACACGGCAACGCAAAACATATAATAATTTTAAAGGGAACATATCCTCAGTACGACAGTTTATTAGAACCAGGTAGGTAAAAGGTACGGCGTTTCAACATCTTGTACCAACACCCTCATTGTTAGTACAAAAAATAATAACTCAGAAAAGAAATTAGAGAATGTATAGAGTTAGTAAGTAAGTAGAATTACTATAGCATTCCATCATTCACGTTATATCCACGCTCTTACCTTTTTCTCCATTGCTGTGTGATAATGCTGCAATTTTATTATGATTTTTTTTGTGATTTTTTTGTTTGAAAATATTAATCCGTATATTTCATCTTTGTTAGATATGTAAAATATATATTTTTGGTGGTTTCAGCGTCAGTGTATTTCTAATTATAGCAATAAAATTAGTCATATCGGAAATAATTGACATTAGGAATAAGTAACATTATAACAAACATACTTGCTTCACTGGAAGGTGTTGTGTATCGCGAAGAGCATTAGATCGACATAAAGAGCTGAGACGACGGTCTGATGGCTGCTGAAATAAATTATTAACAATTTTGAACTCTGAATACTATGTTAGAGCGAAATACCGGCCGGTTTTTGAAACGCATCGAGACATCAGCATTGTTATGCAGCATATGCAAATGAAGGTAAATTTGAATAAAAAATCGCGCTGAATTCGAGCAAATTGCTTAAATTAGCATAAATACGTAAGAATTCAATTGTCCGCGATGCGTTTCAAAAATCGACCCGAATTTCGCTGTAACTACGGATACTCGATTGCGGCTGCTACTCCTTACGCCGCTGAGGCCGCTCTCTTTGCTGAACAGTTCCGCACTGATTTTAAAGCGGTATGACAACCGGTTTTTAGAAAGCATGCTGGACGTTGAATTCCTATGTCGTGTATGCAAATAACTCAGCGATACTGCGCCTTTTTCATTGAATTTTTTTGTTATTTGCATGCAACATATGGGAATGCAGCGTCCGACATGCGCTGCAAAAAACGTCTGTTATACAGCTTTAATGTTTTGCGAATTTGGGAAAGATCCAAGTGCAGCGTGTATGTGCAAATGTTTCAGATACATTTCCGCTGACGCCACTCGCTTATCTTTCACCTTTTCCGTATTTTCGCAGTTTGCATGAGCGAGTTTTCTCTTTTCACCCAAGTAAATTACGAAAAACGTTCTCGCCGTTGACCCAACCCAGTGTATACGTAAGCAGAGCTTAACAACGCCCAATTTCGTGACAATTCTTGTTTGTTTGTAATTCCAATAGACTTTATAACGCGTGCAGACCGGATAACAGAATTGATCAGCTACTTATCTTTAGGTATTTAGTTCCACTAAACTAAACACGTAATCAATGTGAATCACTGAAAATCACATTTCGGTGAACATGGGGAGCACTAGTAAGATGCATTTCTTCTTTATATTTTTTGGGATTTTTGCAAAACAGGCGGTAAGGAAAGTACATAGAGACACAAAAACGCACACATTCATGCACGCACGAACACACGCACACACATACACACACGCACACACGCACTCACGAATGAACGCACTCACGCACACACGCACGCACGCGCTCACGCACACACATACACACGCACACACTCACGCACGCCCTCTACACTCTACAGTTATTATTATGCCCAAGCTGTGGCATAGCTTGTGATCAGGCTTGTGCACAAGCACGTGAAGCACGTAAGATACTTTACTGGAGAAATTAATTGGAATATGTATATACTAGACTTACTACAAACTACAACCATCAAAAGCACAATAAACCCTTAAAAATCAATTAAATGACACTGTCTGCTCATTGGTGCCTCCACTGTCTCTTATCACAATAACTAAATCTTTATCTATTAAGGGAGGTGACGCAATTTTCTGGTGAATGTACTCCTGTGGCAGGCTTATTTAATTTCATTTTGGAAATATAACTGCTGATTAGAAGGAGATTTGGATCAATACAAGGTCTATTGCGTCCCAATCATGGTCGTATTTTGTACAGTTGAACTGTGAAGAGGTACGGCAGTGGATTGTGATACGGACGCTGGACGCCGGCTTAAGCTTAGTCTTAGGCTTGGGCTTAGGCTTAGGCTTAGGCTTGGGCTTAGGCTTAGGCTTAGGCTTGTATTGCGCACTTCTGTGTTTCTGTACATTCCCGCTCCTAATGGAGCATTTATTCTAAACACGTTTCACAGACCATATCATATGTCATATCGCTCTAACAGTGATTGTTCAGCACGTTGAGGCCTCAGTGCCCCGTAATTAGCACAGATTGCCTTGCAAACTATGTAAAAAAGAAAGCGAAATGTCTTCAATGGAGCGGCGCCAATTTCAGAAAACTGCTATCTTAAAAAGCGTGTGATGAAACCATGATTCCGCCTTGTGTATTAAAATGGACACGTCATATGTGACTACAAAAAAAAACTAATTATTCTTGTACCTTATGGTTATCTCACAAATTTAGAATCGCGTTATGCTTTGTTGTAGTCATCGATTTAAATAGAGTTCATAGCTCGAAAAAGTATGCTGAGCTTTTAGTACAATTTAAACTGTATAACAGCCGGTTTTTGAAAAGTAGGCTGGACACTGCTTTGCCATTTAGTGTATGCAAATCTCGGCGCGATACGACCCATTTTTTAGTTCATTTGCGTACAACATCTGGGACTGCAGTTGTCCAACATAGGATTCAAAACCAGCTATTATACCGCTTTAATAGTCCTCCCGAAGAGTCTCCTCATAGTATAGGGATACAGGAAGACCACCCAGTGTGTCAAACCAATAAACTCTATTTGTTGAAACTCCTGCAGTACCCTGAAGGAAATATATTCCTGTTTACGCATCACTATTTGTGTGTCCTTACTTATGGTTCAACTTCATGCCTTGACTCGCAACATACTACCGTAACATGGGAAGCCTTTGCTTAAAGGCTAGGTTTCCTCAGTAGTCAAAACCATTTGGCGACCAGTTCTAGAAAACCATCGACCAATGGTCCGTGACCGGTCGCCTAATATTTTTTCGACGGAAACCATTTGGTGACCGAATACCGACCGTTTTTTCCTCCTGCTTTTCTGTAAACTACGTCTCGTGACTGATCGATTACGAAAAGAAAAGCCAAACGTCTTCACCCTTCAATTGCTTTTAGGCCATAAAAACTATGTTTAACGGTTTAACAGAATGTTTGGCGTGGGAACTTTGGCCACTATATAAGGAAACAATGGAGTCGCTTTATACCCCCTTTTTATACAATACATGCACTTTCCATAGTATATTGACTATAAAAAAATCATATGACAATTGTTTGTATGCCGATTTAAGCACTGCGACAATATTTCTCTTCAGAAAAACTCTGAACTGTATTGTTGGTATGTGACAGCAGTTATCGTATTGTAGTGCTTTCTACTATTACTATACTATATTATATTACAGACCCTGAACCTTCCTTGCAAGCTTGATAATTGCACTCATAAAGTGAAATTATGAAATCACGGTTATTATTTGTGCTGCACAACTTCTGGCTTCTGGTGTTTAGCAAGTAAATCGTTTTATGTAATAGCAACCCTACAACGACAACAGAAATACACTAGACTAGAGAGTATACGTAGTTGGGGTAATACTAACTTCTGATCGTTTTGTTGAGCTACGAGCTACGAGCTACGACAATAAGAAACATACAGACCAAAATGTCCAAGGAACTATGCTTCAAAATCTAAACCGCAAGTTTCGCTATGCTCTGCAAACTTTCATATGTAAATTAACCATATACCATATACAAATGTTCAGAATGTGGTGGTTGTAATAGGGAAGATCTGTCAAGGACCAAAAAACCAAGGATGTCAATTGATGTCAAGGATGTCAAGCATAACATCAAACCAATCATATATGTTGTTAAGGTGGGGAGGTTCCTATGCGTCCGGATGGGAATACCAATACCGAAGGGCTGAAGGGCTGAAGCCTAGCCCAGCAATCACTCCAACCCAGTATGACTGGTGAGGTCTCGTAGGCTCGGCGTTTTAATAGGGTGAAACGGCCAGAGTTATCATCCCGGAATGGCGCTATTTGAAGACTGACAGTAGATAAGATAACAGAAACAGTGTATATAAACAGCGAGTCAAGCCTTTGAAGTGCCCAGCTCCGCTCTGGGGATATTCCCGAGTTTCACTGCATCATTTTACGTAACACGCGAAACTTGGCGTACAGCCACCGCACAAAATGATTTTCCGCCGTCGCGGTGAGTCTGGGACGCGTGACGTATGAAATATAGTTGGCGAACATGTGGCGCACTTCTCGCGCACGGACTCTCTTTTTGTGCGGCAACTACGCGAAGTTCCATCCGTGTAGGAACCAGTCATCATGTAAAAAATTTACCACTTATCGCATGTTTTGCTTTGTCACCACTTTTTATTAGCTTATCAGTGTCATAGGGAATTTTGGAAAGTCTGATTTGTGATTGCCTATAATATGGGACAACTTGGAATTCCCCGAATTTTTGTGTAGTTGTAAATTTTTATGGACCAAGGTCAAATAAGAGTTAGGAGAACTAAACACTAAACTAAACAAAATCTTCAGAATATTTTCAATTTCGTCAACATTTTAGAGTAGATCCGCATACCAATGAGACAGACCTGATAATTTAATCAATTCTCCCTTACAACTAAATAATCAGTTGGACTATAAGCCATGTCAAAAGTTAATAAAATTGATATCGGTGCAATTTATAATCCATATAAGTACCGTAGTTCTTTACAACGCGCGGGAACTTAAAAATGCAAATTTTCGGCAAATTGCGTTTTGCTCGCATCTTTTTGCCTGTTCTGTTTGTTTTCCTGTTGTTGTTTTCTTTTATGACTTGTTATTTTGGTATATAGTTTCACTTACTAGTTGGTCTTCATGCTTCACCCTTTCAAAATATATTATTACTTCCTGTATAGGGTGTCGATAGAAATCCTATCCGTCGCTTTTTATTTGCCGGATAAAAAATATTTCCGTTCCTATTCTATTCACACATGCTTTCATTTCATGATGCCCTTCCTCCTTTGTAAGTGGAAGTATTTTGTTCCTGTTTAGAATAACTGGTCTCTAGGAAATATTAATAACACGAGATCGATAGCGGTACCAGTCGGCACTGCACCACAGCACCACACACTGTCCCATTAGCATGCTGGCGGACAAATATTGCCAAGCCTAGTACCAGCTTTGGGGAAAAGGTTAACATTGTGCATTCCCTTGGTCTTTTATTAACCAGTCTAGTCCAAATGGGATCATTCAAACCTGGGTGCCTGATCTTCTAACGCTGACAATAAGTGCTAGCTGCTAGCTTATTAGCAGTTGCGTAAGTTGCCCCATGTTTTGAAGGTATTTACTATCCGTTTACTATGCTGGCAGGAAGATATTATATTTTGACACATAATGACTGTGTTATTGCTTTTCATCCATATCCAAACATTTTTTTTTATGTTTTATTCGATTTGCGGCAGCCCACGAGATCGAGACATCGAGATCTCTAGGAGACCCGAACGCATTTCGACGTAGCACGTAACCATGTGAAAAAGTGAAAATAGTGAATATCCCTTTTTCGATATTTTTATATTCCTCCTTTCTTCCTTTCTCCTTTCTTGTCAATTCACTTCACCTCCCACGGCATATTACTGTTGCTTGTCTGTATAGCGCAATTTGCTAAATGTTCTTTTTTGCATTAGTAATCCAGACCATTGTCTCTTCTTGTAAGTTATTATATAAATGATGTTTGGTTTAGTCTGGGTCAGTCACATCCAATAGATTTTCTATCTGTGTGGGCCTTTTCTAGTATTGCTACAGTATTGTCAGATATGGATATAGCTAAAAAAAGTCACGTAGTAACTAGTAACTTAATTTCTTAGAAGATTGAATTATTGAATTTGAAAGGAATTGAGTCAATTGAGTGTAATTAGCTTTCTCACGTCACTTTGGTGCACATTCATATAGTCCCATGATTCGTCATTTAGTCACTTTGTACTTTCTCATTAGGTTAAAATTTGTAGGAGAGCGTGATTTGGTACTGGCACTTGGATACACTAATAAAGCGTGCAACGTGCATTTGCAACTAACCATGGGCTTGTGACCCATTTTTGTCGCAGAAAATTAAATACCTGATATTAATAATAATAATAAACGTTTGTTGATTACGTTTAATATTACTTTTTCTGATGTATGCTATAGCTATATTATAGTTGTAGTGGGTGTTGAGTATGAGTGACATATGCGGACTTTTAGTTATGGTTTGTGGTGAATGTGGGTGGTTTTATTAAGTTGTAGTATTAGCATGAGTCTATAATCAACATCAACAAAAGTATGGACTATAGAGGATTACTGGTTGCTGGGTCAACCGCAATTAGTTAGGGCTGTAACTGTTAGGTTAGGGATGTAAATAATGCTCGGCACCTTTTAGGTTTGTAGTTGAAGAACGCTTTCATAGCATCACAATCACATCCCCTTTGCTTGACCAAGTACCGACTACCGACTTCTAAGAGTATAGAGTATACTGTTTGTTTGTTTGTATGCCCGTTCAGCAGAACCTGGCTGATCTGTTTGATATCGTTGAAACGTTGGACTATTCTATTTATTTGTTTTTTTCCCCTTCCTACTTCCAAGTGTCGGAGCTTGACAATCTAACTATGTTCTGGAAAGAAGGAGTGGGAGTGGGACTACAGGTTAGTTTATATGAACGCTTTGCACATAGCAAACGCAAACCTGCAAACTCTACAAACGTACACAAACACAGGAAGCACCTCGAATAAATATGACGACAATAACAAATAACAACCGAAGTTCGTTGTGCACGACGAAATGTGGCACAATCTGCAGAAAGCAGAAAGATTCCGCTTGTGAAGGATGTTTGGCTCATCGTCATCCGATGACGGTCATCCTCACCTCGCGTGCCGGTCAAGTTTTCAGTTGTTGAGCAAATGGACATTCAACGATTCAACACCGGAAACATGCACTATTCACTGTGAACAGTGAAAAGTTCTTGGTTTTTCTTCAATGAAGAAAAAGAATAAGACACGTGGCTCCCGTGGCAGTATGCCCATTCCGTGGTTCTCGTTTAATTGTGTTGGTTTTCGCGTGGCACTCATTTGTCAGTGTCAGAATATTGCCCATTTCACACTGTAATCGCTGTTGATTTGGTGACTCAGAATGATGATTTATGAAATCATTTCGGCCTGTTTGTGGCGCCTGACGTTTATCTTGCAAGAGGCCTGAACTGCACCTATACTGATGCAGTGAGCTACACAGTTACAGCGATATTGAAGAGGTGGATATACTATGTACTCGACTGGGACTGGTGTTCTGATATTAACGTGCACTAGCGCGTGATATTTCCGCGAACTTACCATGATAACAATAACAGAAGAGGGGGCCATCAGTAACTATACCGAGAGAATACATAGAAATTGTTTTTTTTTTATCTTCAACAAGGTGGTTCTCTGTTCAGTCAGCTGATTTTCATTTGTCATTACCGCTTATCATTGTCTATCGTGATAGCAAAGAGTTATTTTGCGGAGAGGATTGCTTGGCTAATAGTCACTGGGTGGTTTTATACATGTGCTGGACCGTGGGCGGAGTCGACAAGCGCCACGCACTGACATACAGATGGACACAGATCACAGCTGACCTCATCTATCATCTGCTGCCTGGCTCTCTGTCTCTCGCCCAGGCCTTTCAATCTCGGCCACATGTTTCCGCCGCTTGCTCTGTTTAATCCGTATTTTCGCTTAGTTCCTCTGAGTCTCTTGTTATCCCCCTTCTATTTTTCTCTCTACATACCTACTCTCGAATGTTCAGCATCGTCGCATTCAATTTTGCGACTGTTCTGTTCAACATTGCAAACGTGCCTTGCTCGAGTGAAGAGAGTGGGGATCAAAAACGAGAGAGAACAGAAGGTTATCTCCTCATAGGCAGTGCGTGACCCGATGAGGTCGCAGACGAAAGTAGGCCGATGTATGGTATAAAAGGGAGACGTTTTTGGTTGGATGGGTCGCAAGCGGGTGGAGTCGCCTCTGTGCCCTTCCCTTCGGGAGGTACCCGTACCCATACGTGGTCATTTGACCTAACGTGTATGCTATTATGCTACTATACACACGGGTAAAGTGCATGTGCGCGTGGAAAAGTGTATTTTCAATCATTCAGTGATTACCGATCGTCGAATTGGAATTGGGAGAAAGGTACCTAGGGCTAGATGAGACTCTACTCGCTAAGTCGCTATGCTCTCCATCAATTTCCCCAACTGTCGACCGCCAATTACTATCTTCTTGTCATCGAAGATGACCTTTTCGCCCATCTTTCGATCTTTTGAACGGGAATTCAACCTGTTCTTCAGTTCTTCTCTCTCGTTTCGGTCTTTGGTGATATTTGTTCGCGTAATGAATCAAAAATATCTTCTCTCTTTTCTTGCTTCCCTGTCACTTTCGTCAGGCTCAGGCAGCATCTCTAGCTCTAGCCCTCTAGCACACTACACTGCACACTCTTGATTTGATGATTTGCCAATGGATTTCAGTTTTTCTGCAGGTAACGTAACATGCACAACTGAAAAGTCACTGAAGTCTGTTCAAGCGACAATCAACTGTCGTTATCGGTTAGTGAGAGTGAGAAGACAGTAAGGCTTTAGTTTGGTTACCATAATCAGCGCGTAATTACGTAATTAGCTAGTTACTTAGTAAGCTGTGCTGCTCGGTTTCAGTGTCATGTCATTTTGTCGGAACTGTGGTTCCAGTCGTGATGAAATTCAACTTGACCTTTAATCTTTAGAAAAATACGCCTTTATTTCCTCGCCATACCCTCTACCCTCTCGGCTAGATGCTGCTATCCACCCTCTTTCGTAGAGTCAGTGTCAGTCATACGTTCTACAGCCGACTCACCACCCTTGTCTCCTCGACCTTTACTCGGGAATTATGAAACCACCACTCTGAGTCAGAGGCCAATAAGCCAATAAGCCTTTGTTTAAATAAACTGGGAATCTCGCAGAACTCAGTTCTTGTAAGTGGTTCAGAACCACTGGGTGGTTCAGATGTCTAGGTGTGGGATATAAATCTGTCTACGGTGTTTTGACTGTAACGCAGTATAGTGACGATACAGTAAACGCGCGAAAACACTGATACCTAATAGTTACACTATAGGTGTATTATGGGGGTAAAGCGTGTCTTTTCTGGGCTTCTGGAGGGTATGAGGTTGTGTTGTCAGTTTGTGGAACTTATTTTATACTATAGTGTATACGGGTAACCTGATCGTAAAAAGCAATACGTGTCCATTCGGTCGTGACTGAGCGTGAGTAATCGTTGGATAATTTCACGTCGCTCACAATTTCAAAATTAAATAGCTAGTCGATGATAGCGTGCCGTGCGAGTGATTTTGAAAATCGCGTGCATTATGCCACGTACTCGTACTACAACGTAGTCGGCTACAAAATGATTTCGCAGCTATTACAGTTATTATATACGATTTGGATAGACATTGCTCATTGCCCTGTGATGGCATTACTATTCACATTTGCAGCATTTTGAAATCATTCAAGTGGATGTATACTACTACAGTAAGCCTTTTGGTTCCGCATGTCTATAGACCAGAGTGGTTTCGGTTTGATTTCAATAGAGGGCTTATGTCCTTATGTGCACTTGTATAATACGATATCGTCCACTGTCAAGGGGTTAAGCCGTAATACTTGGTTTCATGGGTATGGGTATACATTTTCACTATGATACTTAAAAAGTCAAGTGATATCCAAAACTGTAGCTAGGCTATGTATGTTTCATTTCAGATAGCCAATTGAAATTTGAGACAAATGTCAGTAAAAATGGGAATTGGAAACATTTCAATGCTGAATGGTTTAGGTTGATTTAGTGGTATTCAGGTATTCTTAGGATAAGCTGTAGGATGTAAGGTCTTTACTTAGATAAAGATAGTAAATTGTGCCAATTGACAGTGGTAAATTCGAAGATTGTCAGTGATAAATTGAGACTAGAAGCTACGAGATTACCTTTGGCACGAATTCTTGAAACTATGATTTATTATGAGTGTTAGAGCGCCGCTTAGACTTTAAACTATACGGAATTTTCTTAAGACCAGATGACTGCTTCTAGTTTGTTTTCGATGATTCAGTATGTTGTGGCTGTTGACTGCGCAACAAAAAGCGTTCGATGTGGTGTGGTATGACGAACGACGGCTAGAACACTAGACTTTCATTTATTTTATTACATTTGAGGTTGAGAAAGTTAAGGTGGAGATAGTGTTGCTTAATCTTATTCAGATAGCTTGTGCAAGAGTGCTTCACCGAGTGTTTGTTCCTTAGTTGCTTTACTCTACTCAATACTCTGCTTTCTCCTTTACACTTTTTTTACCGTAGTACTTCCTTCCGCTATATATATACGTGCAAGTGCTAAGCTTATTTTACGATTTGCAGATTATTGCCGGTATTCAGCAATCAGTATTCACTACTATCAGTACAACAGTAGTAATATTGAATGCAAAATGCAATGTTTGTTTTCCTCCGCTCTCCCAGCCTCTCTCATACGGCTTACATATTATGTACGTAAATTTATGCGACGGAAAACTCCATAAAAGGGAAATGTTGGACGAGGACGAACCTAGAAGTTTTAGAAATAGTACAATACCCTATAATGTTTATATTTCAATGCTGTACTAGACTGTATGAATTATAGCGTATTCGGTAGAAGTATGTATAGGTAGACGCTGTAATGAACCTTAATTGCCTAATTCTCACTAAGTGTAAGCACATGTGCTAAGAACGTGATTTTAAACTGCTCACTGTTCTACGGAATTGACTGTATGGGTGTTCTACTTGTTAGGGGGAAATTACTGAAATACTAAGATGAGTAACAGTCTAGACCTAGACCTAGATATATGGGCGGATATGATAGGCTCACTCATTTGTTAGGCTCGAGAGGGAGACAGGGAGATTGTTAGCGCGTGAGAATAAGAGCAGGTGGAGAATCGGTGGATTACATAGAATATGAGAGTGCGAACGTTAGCCGATGGCAGACCGGCAGGTGCCCCGTTTTTGGTCCGGGACGCTATATATAGCTCCCAAGATCTTCGTTTCCACTCGGGACTCCTGAGCCTGGAGTCTGTCCTTTTTTCGTTTTTAGTACTAGCCATTTATCCAACCCATTTATCCAAATGAGGATCAGTTTCATTTCGAGGTTAATCCGGATATTAAGCAGAATCTTAAGGCAAATTCTGGCAAATCTACACGTGGAGCTTAGAAAAGTCAAAATCCGTACATCCTATCATTTGTGGTTTACTTCCTTGTTTATTTTTAAAGCCCTGTAGGAGTTTTATGTTATTTGTGTTTGGAGGAGTGCATGTCACTTGTGTGCCTGTTTTTTTTTTCAAACATGCAAATTTCGCATGTTTAGTATACATTAGAGTGTACTACTTTATCATCGAGTGTCTATATCATGCTGTTGAACGTCTTGACTTCTCAGTATTCTAATTCTTGGCTCTAATTACCGCTTAAAAATTTGCATAATATGCTAATTAGGTTCGGTAGGTATAAAGTGATATCTCCTAGTCTTGTCAGTGCCAAAATACAACACAACACGTGCTTGAATTTTGTTTCTTTTTTATGTCGTATGTTTATAGTTGATTAAAGCGGTATATTTTGAAACGTATGATGGGCTGTGATGTGCATTTCCATGTAACGTTGTAACGTACGCAAATGACTTTCATTAGCATACAAATACAACATTAACATATGGGAATGCACTTGTCCAACATATGTTTCAAAAGCCGGTTCTTATATAGCTTTAAATCATTGTTAATTTCCCGCAATTTTTATTATAATTGAAGCGTCTACTATATTTCCGGTCGAATCGTCGAATGGTCGTGGTCTTGTGGTGAATCTAGTCTTTCGTTCTTTAGAATCTTCAGTAGTTTTTGTGGTCTCATATTGCTTGGGGGCATCAATTACGTCTACATCCAATACTGGGGCTAGACCTAAACGAAATCTCAAACAACAAAGAATTCTTTTTTTTCATTCAGGACTCAGGACAGGATTGGATAATAGTTAAGTACTTAGTGAATAGTTTATTCATACATATATCACTTATAATGAAATCTTGATCAATCTGAGCTTCTTGCTTCTTCCAGCTTCCATAATTTTATGATGTATGTTATCTTGTTATCAAGTATAGGAGATGGGAAGTATTGCAATTGCAGGATTGGGGATGGTTTTATTTTGCACTGTTATTTTCTCTATCATCAAGTGCTGAACCCCAAGCTCTGCCGTGCCGGCTGTTCGTGTTTTTCTATTTTCAAGCTGTGATGAAGCAGACAGCCGAATAGAACAGATGTGCGAACATCTGTGCATCGTTGGATACTCTTTTTAGCTTTATATATTTTGTTTTGAAAGGTTTGCTCAGCTCGCAATATCACTGTTTTGTTATGTGTGAGCTGGGAGTTTGCATTTGCACGTAATACTCGGACAAGTTTGATTCTGGACGTAATTCAGAAATTCAGAGCATCACTCGAGAGGTTTTGCGAATTTATATTGAATGAAACATTTTACTGTTTTACTCTATGGTGCGGGCACTGAGCTAAACGGTCTTCGTCAATTTTACGCGCGGAGTCTTGCTTTGATTTTTGGCGGGCTCATATGGAATATGCAGAATGTGCCTATGCACTTGGACCTTTGAGGCAGTCGGGAGGGCACAAGGGCAATACTTTCTTTCTTTTTCTTACTTTACGGGGAGGAAGCGAGAGAGGAGAGAGGGGGAACGAGGGAGAGAGATCATAGAGAGAGAGCGCGTGTGAAGAAAAGGAGCAAGGAGAACGAGAGAGAAGAAGAGGGAGAGAGTGCCCTAGACCTAGACCCACCACAGACATGTATCCATCCCCACCCTCTATATTCTGATCCGAACGCGTCAGGGGCCCCAAGTCGGCGTCGAGATTTTCTTGCTCTTTCCGGTAATTCATTATGGGCCCTAGACTCCCCATTCCTGCTTATCTCAGGGGAATATGTAATGAGTATTTCTTTAACGAACGCTGTCTTTCTCCTCTTGCAAGAGTAAGAGTCTGATTTGTTCCTCACACAGCTGCCAGGATGTTTGTCTCGTTTGGCAGAGGGTCTCTCTCTTTCTTTCCTTCTCTCTTCCTCCTTTTCTCTCTCTCTTTCACTTTCTCTTTCACTCTCTCTTCTCTCTCCCTCGACTCCTTACTTAACAAGGAGGAGGGCACCTTGCCTCCACCAACGGTGCTGGTCTGTGTTGTGTGTTCTTCCTGGAGATGGATTTCCCCAACTTTTGCAAAACCCAGACCCAAAATTTCCCCTTGCTTGTCCTAACATATCACATCTGAATGTAAACAGCAATGTCCTCTGATACCACCGATTCCCCATTACGACTGATTATCGTTCGTGATTTTTATGGAACAGAAGTGGAACAGAAAAATTTTCGAAAAAAATTACAAACAAAAATGTTCTAAAATAACTACAACGCAATACAAATGACGAAGACGGGATTAATTGTGCTTTGTTTAGCTTGGCAAAAAAATAAAACGCATGGTTTTAAAAAAGCAACAAACGCACAGCCATAATCCCGCCCTTTCATTGTCCCCAAACAACGGTAGCGAGAGCGCGGTTTATCATGCACCACACCCCATCGACGACTATCGTAAAGATGGTACTGGAGGGCTATTTTTTGCTCCATATTTCGTTGGAAATAATTTTCTGCCAAGTTTGTTTTAGTTATTCTGGTAGATACAGACACGGGGAATCTAATAAAAATAATAACTTTTTTGTTTTCTGAGGTGGACCTCACCCTTTAACATGAACATGTTCTGTGAGCCCAGAGTCGATTATAGGTAGTATATCTATGTCGGTATGTCGTGCTTCTTGATGTTCTTATCTAACGTTTTTGCGTGGTTGTTTTAAATTTTCCTAGTTTTGCATGTGCTGTTTTTCTTATCGAATCTTTCTTTTCAGACCTATATGAAGATAGCCCGATGATGGACGCATTCCCTTTTATTTCACTCCTTCAACCAGAGACGTCGACGTCTAAAGGAAAGACGACAGAGGCCAGTACGCCAACGACATCGGTTAGTCGTAGTTCAGATGTTCAGAACTTGAAATTGGCTTCTGGAGTCTTTGCTCAGAGACTCCTAGGTAGAGAGTCGAGAGAGAGAGAGAGAGAGAGAGAGAGAGAGAGAGGCAGGCAAGGAAGGAGGGGAGAGAGCTTGTAATGGAAGTTGTCTTGCGTCGTGGATGTGGCCTTAGTAGCACAATTGGATTTATGACCTGAACTTTGTCTATTCATGTCTGGCATCGTAATGCAATGCCTTTGTGCAGCACAGACTGCACAGACATCTGACAGGCACTTGGTTATCTTCTTGTGCTCTTTTATGAGAAACAGACGCATAGTACAAGGTCTGTCTGCTACTCTGCGTCTCTCCAGTCTCTGTAGTTGTAGTCTCGGAATCTCCATGTCTCTCTACTTCAGTCTCTGAATCTCTATGCGCAACTCTCGCTCTCAGCCTCTTCGGGAAGAATCGAAGAATTCATCTTTTGATTTTGACCTTCCTCCCGTCCTTCCTTTATTGAACCCGTTCGGATCGGAACTCGGAACGCTCCGCACTTGGCACCGGGGAGTTTGTTTGTTAAGAAGTGGTTGTAAACACTGTGTTTCTTGCCATTTCCATTTCTCTCTAGTTCTCTGTCGCTCTCTCTCTCCCTCTCTGTCTCCATCTCGGTGTTCCTTGGTGTGGATATTTATGAACATGAATCTTAGTGCCTGCTGCATCTGGTGAAAGTACTATTTTGTCCGGTGTTTGACTAGTCAGCTATCTCTCAACATTGGTATTGGTATTACCGTATTACACTCTACTGTCTCTCTCACTCTCTCTCTCTCCCTCACTCTCTTGCTGGACTGGGACTCGAACACACAAGTCTATTCCTCTTCACGTATAAGTGTGTCTGAGAATAGTACCTTGGGACGCTTGGGACTTGGGACCTTTGAAGCCTGAAGCTCAACAAGTTGGGAAATCTGTGGAAATACCCCTTCTTCGTTTTCTTGTAAGGGCAGATACATTATCCAATCCTACACTGCAGCCTAATTGAAACTAGGTTGTCGTGATTTTTTTTTGGATCACGATTGGTGAGATTTTATCGCACTAAATGGTCGCCAGAGAACTGTTAGAGATATGGATAGGCGTGGCGGTATTGGCTTGGTAACTTGGCCAATGACCTCAAACGTTCTTTCTTATTGTTGGCTCGGTGCCTAGTCGAGGCAGATACTGTGAGAGGGGGAGCGAGAGGTAGAAGAAATTATTATTGAGCAATGGAGGGAGAGGAAAGGAAAGGAAGACTCGGCGCTGAGAGAGACGAGAGAGAGATAGCCAAGCGCTGCGCGTTAGTGGAATTCCATCATTCCATGAAGTCCATTGACCTTCGTTGAGGCATAGCTTGGGCTAGACTATGTCGAAATTAGTCTCAGACACGGAGATGCGAAAACCCTCGCATTTTTGAGTTTCGCACAGAAAAGTGCACTTTGGGTTTTTATTTGCCTTTGCGATGTATTTCGAAACGTGTCGTCTGGACCGGGTGTTCTTTTTCTTTGTACATCAGCTTTAAACTGTGAATTATTGGGCTTGTGGTCTTATTTTCGAAACCGAAGCATAGCCTAAGCCACCCGGTGAGCTCACCGGCCAACCACCGCCGGAATTAGAATGTTCAACATGAGGAGTTTATTCATCATGAGGAACCGAAGCCGTACTACGCCGCAATGATATACCCTTACGGTCGTGCAGAGTGCGCCACAGAGGGCTCTAGTGGTGAACGGTTAACTAGCTAAAGAATAATGTCGTAGATGGCCCACCCATTCTGTACACCCTTGATCTGCCCGTGCCGTGCCGTGCCCTTTATCTGAGTTAGGAAAATGTATTTTTCTTAAGAGCATGTCACACTGCGCTCTTAAAAAGTTACGTTTTTTTCTGTGGACATTGGTGTACCTTTTTTCGTTTGCTATGCGAAAAGACTAATTATCACGTAGCAACGAGACTGTACATTTTGCAGATGCACTGATAATAGTAAAAAATTTCTGTGCTTTCCAAGGTCGAGGTCACAAAACATGGCGCATAACCTATTAACAACCCGGAAACGAAGCAGGAAACACGTACGCTTTGGTTCAGGGGGGATATTGAAATTAAGTGGATTGCTAATTATATCTAGCTAGATTTTGTGCTAGACTTCTATTGGTTCGGTCACAACCTATATAGGATGATGAAAAAGGCTCTTTACTACACTTTACACCTGTAAGTTGATAGTGCCAGGTATATGTAACCATGTAGTAACGAGACCTTGATAGAATATTAGATGTTAGATTTATGGTACCAAGGTGTAGAGTTGTACCCTTGCACCCTCGTTCGGCGCGTGGGAATTTCACACATATATTAGTGGATAGCGTTGAGTGGTACGTTGAGAGTTGAGATCGATGTCACACACGCACTTTGTTAATGTGAACCTTACCTACTCAAATTGTTAACCCTAACGTCTTTAAACTATCCTGTTCTTTAAAACCTTGCTTTGAGCAGTTTATTTCTATGCCTACGGACTATTCTTGAGTTCATTTTCATTAACGTGGTAGTCACATGATTTATGAAACCTAACCTGAGCAAAACAACTGCATTTCTGTGCACCACACATTGGATTACAGTAAACATCTCGCAAACAACGTACCCTACCGCTTTAATTTAATTTGTGAAAATCGGCAGCTGCTGAGCACTGTGACCGGGGTCTTGCACGGGAAAAGCAAACGTGAACTCTTTTATGTCCACTCGGGTTTTTTGCGTGTGTGTAACTGTCCGGGGAAGAGTGCGAAACACAAATAATACACGGAATTGAACGGGACCAGGATTGGGTTGGGGAACCTTTTTTTACTGTATCAATACGTTGCTAACTTCCAAAATATTGCACTTTTTGTATTTTTATATTTGAAAATGAAATGTGGAATAGGCGGGAGTTCGGTGTTTGGTTATGGGGGTTGTGTTTTGGTGAAGTTGGGGTATGAGGAATGATCTTATCTAGCTAACCTTCTACCGTAGCTTAGCTACTTAGCTTAACTAAACTAAGCTTACCTTACCTTACCCTACCTTACCTCTTACCTTAGCTTAGGGATGTAAGGTAAGGTAGGAATACAATGCTGTGCATACATATATATATAGGCTAGTTTATCGCTTTATAGCTGTTTGTTACTGGGGAAACATGAATTTGATTTTCTGATTTCCGCTCTAGATCATTGTTAAATTGGTGAAGGTCGTTTGTTCAGTCATGTTCGTTCGACAATGTTTGCTCGGTTTTGTAGAAAAAGAGATTTAATAATGCCAAGTACTTCCGTTCGAGACAAAAAACAAGTGCATCGTTATGATAATATTGAATTTTTTTAAACTATATTGTTTAGGGATTCGTAGCTCTTGAAACTGTACTTTTTTGTCTTTTGTAGTTCTTGCAGTGAGTTTATCTTTTAAACTAAACTCTAGTATTTCAGAGTTTCTCCGGAATGGAGGTTTCCGCGGCAGCACTGCAACAAGCCGCCTATGCGCAACATTTCTACCAGCAGATGGCACTGCAACAACTATTGATTCGACAGATGAGCATGCAACAGGAGACAGCTGCGTCGCCCACGACGCCTGTGTCGAACATGCATCCGTTGCTGGCGAGGTTTGTATGAGTTTGTGTGTATCTGCGAGTTCCAGAGGGTTCGTTTTCGGTATGTCGATTAGCTGCTGAGCTCCAAGCAAGTCTCATATATGTATTAGGCTGAACCGGTGAACAAAGCCCGTATTCACCAACAGGCAGGGCCCCTCCCTGGCCTCCCCAGAGAGCTAGAGAGTGCGAGAGCAGAAGAGATTCACAGCTCTCGTGAATCTAGGGAGGGCTCCTTGCGTGTTGGTGAGTACGACCTCAGACCTCCAAGCCCCAACCCCTTTGTGTTATCAACATAGGATCTAGGATCATTTTGCAGTTGTTACATAATTCCTTGTTTAAATACTTTTGCGTGGAGCATGAGGCCCATTTATAAATCGCCACCTTTTCAGCTTACAGTCAAACTTCCTGTCCAGTATGGCCTCGTCACCGTTCTTCTCACCGAACACATCATCACCGTCATTTCTCCCCTCGCACACTTTCTTGCCGTCCCCGATCGTGTCGCCACCGTCGTCAGATGGTGATGCTTCGTCGTCGTCGTCAGCCTCTTCGTTGGCGTCATCGTTGACTTCGGCAGATGTGAAGCCGTTGCTGATGTCGACGGAAGTGAAGCCGTCCTTGATGACAACGGAAGTGAAGCCGTCGGTGACGTCTTCGTGGACGTCGACGGAAGTCAAGCCGTCGGTGACGTCAACGTGGACTTCGACGGAAGTCAAGCCGTCGGTGTCGGACGCTTTCACGACGTCAGCTGCGGCGGCGATGCCTATTCAGGTGACAACGCCGACAGCGCCCAGGGCAGCAACGCTACAGGATATACAGGTGGTTATTTTAGTTTGTAGGGATGTAGCAAGTGGGTGTTCTTTGGTGTATTCCCCTTGTTGCGCATAAAACGATAAAACGAAAAAAAAAACAATGTTTCAGTATAGTTTTAAGTGTGACCGAAGGAAGTGGGTGCGTTGGGTATGTCCTTACTAGTAATGCATTCTGTAGGCTTTAAAGCGAAATACGGGCCGGTTTTTGAAACGCCTCTCAAGTACTTGCATTCCTGTGCATTTATGCGACGTGGGGTCTAATTGGGTTCCAGTTTTTATTCTATTTTTTTTTGCTCATTTGCATATGCTGCATGAGAAATCAGGTGTACACAATGCGTTTCAAAATCCGGCCGTATTTCGCTTTAATTCGGATTGATGTGTTGTTATGTTAATTCGATGTCGATATTCAGATGCTTCTACCCTCCAACGCCAAGCTCGTCTTCATGAACGCGACCCTGACGCAAGGAGGTGATAATCCGACAACCTCGTCAGCTACCGTAATCATTCCGACGGTTGCTGTGGCGGCGTCCGAATCGCCCAGCACGAGTAATGGTAAGTATTTTAATAATATAAATTATTGTTGCTATATATGTGTGTGTTCTGCGTTAGCGTAAGGATCCGCTACGTAGTTTGGTTACAGTAGATGGATGTACAGTCTATGTACCGTAGCAATGGCGGTTTCTATATACTTCTCTTTGTCTCGAGCCGTTTTGGTTTTGTTCAAATATTACCTTTTATCATAAGTGAAATGATCAATGGAAACAAGTTTTTATTGATATTTGTGTCGATTCTCGTAGGGTAATTCGCCAAACGGTTAGTGGACATGATCGCTGGATTACATGACTATATCACGTGCCGAAAGTGCTGAACTTTTAAAAAACACATCACCACGCGTCATACGCTCTGTTGTGTTTTGCCTTTTCAAATTTCAACACCGCAGTGCAAAGGTTATTGCTTATTGCGCGAGACGATCTCGAATTAGATTCGAGAAATGTGATCTTTGAACAGATAGCTGTTGTTTTCTTAGGGGGGAACTAGGCTGGGAGCAGGCTGTTACAGTATCCAACACATACAGAGTTAGCAGCAGCACGATTTATGACCTGACGTAATTTTGTATTCTAGAGCGTAACTTGCACCATACAAAATGGAAATAAAGATCCAGATTTATCTGATACTCCATAACCTACATCAAACAAACATACAAACAAAGATCCCATCTATATTTCTAGAACCGGCACGTGTCGCATCGTCTACTTCACAAGAAGCTGACGACGAAGATGAAGAGATGTACATTGATGTCGAGGGCACTGAGGACAAGATTAGTGGAAAGAATAGGAGACGGGCACATATCGAGTTTTATAGGAAACTGAAGAGCATGAGAGGAAGGTGAGGAGATTGAGCATTATG
This sequence comes from Pelodera strongyloides, assembly GCA_036852015.1. Taxonomy (NCBI): domain Eukaryota; kingdom Metazoa; phylum Nematoda; class Chromadorea; order Rhabditida; family Rhabditidae; genus Pelodera; species Pelodera strongyloides. Next base: position 212,828 of record JAANDG010000083.1, read on the forward strand.
GTTATTGAAATGGAAATATATTTAAAAAAATTGTAATCCTCTAATACGTGAACCAATCAGACTATATAGACAAAAACATAGATATGCGAGTGAACTCTGAAAGATATAGAAAGACAATGAAATAGGTGATTGGTGGTGTTTATGATTGGTGGTATTAGTGACTAGTGTTAGGTGATAGTGTGATTGATTATTCGGGAAGGAGCAGAGTTCCTTTACACCTTATTATCAGATCAGTGTAAGTGTTAATGAAAGTATACGCATATGCCTGCCCTTAGACTTCAATTCGTCTTTATTTGCTGTACGGTAGGGGATGAGGCGGCTACGGTAGTCTAACGGTCTATGTCTAGTCGAGGCTAGAGTCCAGTTTAACGGTAGTCCCGTGTTTTCAGAGAGAAGAAACTCCAGTGTGTGCAGTGTGATAATATCGTCTTGAACAACGATCATGACATCATTGAGCATATTCAGGAGCACGCGGGTGGAATGTCTTATAGGTATTTTTTTTTATTTGTCCTACTTTGCGGGAAAATTGCCAGGGATACTGTCTTGCGGTACGTTAGTCTGATAGACTAGGTATTTTTTACTGTAGCAACTTGACCAGTTGGGTCGGTCGTCTGCGGTATCGTGCTTCTCGCTTCTTATTCTTTATCAAAACGTAGTACTTTTTGTACGTTTGTTGAAGTAAAGCACCATTACTTTGAGAGTTCTGTTTTCTGTAACATACTGTGTTTTTATTCAGATGTATGATGTGCGGTTGGGAGGCCAGTCAGAAATCGGTCATCTATTCACACATGAAGGAGAGACATCCAAAGAAGGTAAGCAGCTGGTGTTGTATATTCCGTTTCTGGGCATAAGGTTGTTCAGTTTGTTGGTGTAGGTGGTTTTCTTTCCATATTCCTCCTTTTTAAGAAGGCTAGGACATTTAGTTACGAGACATGCGTATCTTGTCTAGTTACTTGACATTTGGCAGGCTAGCTCCATTGGAATATCTACAGTCGTGTGACCGGGATGAGGGATGATGGTTTTGTCTATTCGTAATTAGGTTATTCTAATTCGTGAGGTGTGAAGAATAATTAGCTAATTGCGAAGGATAATTAGTAATTGCCTAAATTTCAGCCTGGCTCGTTTGTCGATCGCCGTGATATGGAGAAATTTGCGACAATTTTGATGGATTGTTTCCCGAGGAACGGTAGCCGAAATAAGATTGGGCTGAACCAGATTGTGGACAAGATGATTAAGTGAGTTAGTTAAGTGATACTGTAGCGCATGTATTACTCCATAAACTATATTTACTGGGTTGATAAGACTCACGTAAGTAGGTGGTCCCCTTGTTAGGAACCAGCATGTGAGCCCTTTCTCTTTATTTTTTTTTTGGTTTCCTGTTCGTTTGTATGTAGTTGTTCGTAAAGATTTCTATATAAATAACCCGGTAATGCAAGCTCTTTTCAACCAAGGGGAACCTTACAGCGCAATACCGGCCGGTTTTTGAAACACATCGAGTAGGCATTCTTATGCAGAGTATGGAAAGGAACGTAAATTAGAATAAAAGTCGAGGTAAATTCGAGCAAATTAGCATAAACCCGTAAGAATTCAGTTGTCCACAATGCATTTCAAAAACCGGCCGGTGTTTCGCTTTAAGATCTCTGTGGAATAAGGAAGTGATCATGTTTAACCCATCAATTAATTCATCTTTGATAATTGTTGTTGCAGAACGTCTGAAGAGAAGTCGCTGACCTCCGTGCGCTGTGATCTGTGCCACTTGGACTTGATGGCCAATAAGAAGGCTGTGATGCGACATATGCACGCACACCCCACATTCAGGTAGTTAGTTGTTCAGTGTTTGCGGAGTATCTGAGCCTTTGACTATTTGTGAAGTTTGAGTGTTCTTTGGTGTGTTTGATTTGAGTTGATTGTTGGATTGGTGGGCTAGATTATGGGCACAACTTGAAGGTTTTAATTGAAATTTGAATTTCGAATAAAGTTTTTTCGTTCCAGATGCAAAGCCTGTCGTTACACATCGGACACCCGAGAGCAACAAGAAGAGCATTGTAAGACAATGCACGCGATTGAGGTGAGCATAATTTGTAATTATTAAAATTTGGTATTAAAAGTTAAAGTAGTTTTTAGTTAATTTTAGTAACATAGACATTACATACGTATTATAAAGGCGGCACAAAACTGTCAGTGCTAATGTGCTATATTATGTTCATTGTGAAACATTTCTTTTAGGGGGTTGAAATAGCTAACTTCTGTCTGGTCATTTTTCTATTATTTTAGCATTGTTAAATTGTTCTTTCCTTTCAGGAAGCCAAACCGACTGTGCATTTCAACACGTGTACGGCGGCTGATGCACTCATTAGAATACTACAGAAGTGCTTTTCGAATTATATTAACTGAACCTTGGATCAACGCCGAGATGGGTTCTTAGCTGTGAGATCAGCCTTGACTTTGAACCTTAATTAGCGCTTCTGAAAGAGGACTGTGTCTTAAGCTTAAGGCACCCCCAAAGTTGCGCTGTCATCAGCACTGGTCTACTGAAGCAATAAGCAACCGAGATTTAGGTAATTTTGATTACAGCATGGGTGGCCAGCCCTGTTACGTTGGCATTCCTAGTTATTATCTTTGATGGTCGAATGATTACTCTTTATTCTTTCCTTTTTGTTTCCTTTTTTTCATTCCGTCACTAACTTTTGCTGCTTTAAAGCCTTGTCATATTTTTATTATGTTTACCTTTTTTAAGTAAAGTTCTTAGTGTTTCTTAAATGTGATAGCTTTGGTTTATTTTACCCTTAATGATTTATGTTAAGTTTTGTTGAATTGCCAAATTGTCTCTCATCTCATATATACACGCACGCGTACGCGTTCTCTCATGTATTGTCTCATTGTCTCTCATGTATTGTCTCATCGTCACACGGGTCATGGACATCTTTCGCACATTGTTTGTCCTCTCGCAATTGACTTTTGAAGCTTTACCATTACGTTTAATATGGACTTAAGTTTCTCTTACTTTTTTTTTTACATAAAAACAGTTTTGTTTAAGTTATTAATAATTAATAATGATGTGCTGGAGATGAGAAAATTGGATGAGATATGTGCGCTCATCGATTCAGTTTTTGAAGAAAATTAATAATAGGGAAGCGCATAGGAGCGCCACGTAGTAGCGGCACGAATATTTTGTGCCATACGAGTGCCGCGCACATACTTCATTCGTGTTTGCCATTTTCAGCTCTAGTTACGATCTGTTCTAAAATGTTTGATTTTTATTATATTACAGTTTAATATTAATATTTTTTGTTGTTTTCTCCTAAAATTATAGTTTTAATAGCCGAATTTCTGGATTGATTAATAATTCTCAGTGTTTATTTTTTTCTCTGCTATTTAATAATTCTATTATTCTATTTCGATGACACTTTAAACCGGAATGGTACGTGGATTTGAAGCATATCGACCACTTCATTATATGTTAATTGTGTGCCCTTCTGTGCCACAATGGCGGATAATGGTTCCATAGGAGTTGGGAACCACGTGTCACACCGCTTTAAGATTAAGGTGTAGGACGATGAATTGATCTTAACTGAGAGTACCGGTCAGTACTGTGCCAATCTATTTGTTTCTCGCACTATTATAGGCTACGTTAATAATGTAAGGACATTAATTTTTGGAACCATAGGTGTTTACCCATTTGAGCCGTTATGTATGGAAAAGAACAGAAAACTATGCAAGAGGCTACTGTAGTGCCATTTTGGTGCCAATTTTTTGTTTTATTTTTAGTAATGACAATAAATGTTTGAGTAGTTTGGATTATTGTTTTTGAGTGCAGACAACAGAATGAAATAAGGTGCTGGACATACACAGGACAACGAAACAATTGTTGAAACCACAGAAAAACCGTCTTTGGCCGGGCAGCAAATGGTTTTCACTCAAAAAGCCATTTGGTGGCTGGTTCGTGAACAATTGGTAACCAAATCACGACGGTTTTAGGGCGCCATTTAGGGGATAATTGGTCGCGAACACGAAAAAACAACAGTGGCCGTTGCGAAATGGCTCTTCTGTTTCTTATATATGATCAATAAATCGATGTACAAGTGTAGAGTACTGTAATTTAAAGCGAAATACCGGCCGGTTTTTGAAATGCATCGAGTGCACCAGCATTCTTATGCAGCATATGCAAATGAACATAAATAGAATAAAAAATCGACCTAAATTCGAGCACATGTTTTCAAAACCCGACCGGTATTTCGCTTTAATGTATGAATGGACCAACCTCTAGGTGTTCGGTACTGGGTAATTTCCTTCTCTTCGGATGATCCATGCGTCGGTCGTCGCCGCGACCAAGCAGGAGTTCTGTGGAGTTGGCCATTGCTAAAGAAGTAAAGTACATTGATGAAGCTCCACGCACCCCACCTAGTGTGCGTGGGATGCGCCAGTGTTGTGCGACACGTGGCGCGCTTTTGAACGGTGCGGTAGGCGCGCCGTATGATGAAGGTGCTAGGTGGGGCGCGCCATATGAGGACGCACCCCACCTAGCCCCTAGTGTGCGTGGGATACGCCAGTTTTGTGCGACACGTGGCGCGCTTTTGAGCGGTGCGGTAGGCGCGCCATATGATCGCCAACTGGAATAGTGCGCGTTTCTTCAGTAAGTCTACCTTTACTTCTAACTTCTTAAAACTTCCTTTGTTAAAACATCTTCGAAAGCTTTGAGAAATCCAATCACCGTAAAACCTACGATCGTCATAAGAGTGTTGAGAGTGTTGCGAATGGTTGAGGGAGATCTTGGAACCATTTGAGTTAACAGCTGAAATTGGTAAAACTGGTACTTTCATGAAGAATTGAGCTTTTTTCCTTTCGACTCCCCTCTGAAAACTTCAGAGATTAAGTCATACGCGTTCATGCTGTATTTCTAGGGTTCGTAGATTCGTCCAAAAAAATATGTCCCTGCATTATTACCGTAGCCTACAATAGTGCGAGAAACAAATAGATTGGCGCAGTACTGACCGGTACTCTCAGTTAAAGCGGAATACTGGCCGGTTTTTGAAACACATCGTGGACAACCGCATTCTTACGTATTTATGCTATTTTAATTTAGCTCGATTTTTTTTATTCTAATTTATGTTCATTTGCATAAGCTGCATGAGAATGCTGGTGTACTCCGTGCGTTTCAGAAACCGGCCGGTATTTCGTAAGGTCACCTAGTCGTCGGTGATTCAACACAAGATTTCGAAGGTTACATGGCAGCTACATTGTTACATATACATGTGTGCAAACCCGTAAACTGTTAGTGTTTAGATAAATTGGTTTAAAAAGATTAAATTCACCATGTACTGTAGTTCGTGAATGTTGTAGTCTGGGACTTCCCTCCACAACGCTGTCTTTCTTCACTACGACTTGAGGAACGACTTGAGGTACTCTGGAAATGGTATATTCACAATTTGCGAGTCAAATAAAAGCCGAGAGAGAGAGAGGACTGGGCGAGCAGACAACTGACAATGAGAGAGAGAGAGACTGAGATAACGAGAGGGAGAGCAAAAAAAGGAAGAAATGACTACAGTACCTATTATCATTGGCAACAATCCATTGTTCACCGGTACTGTAGGTTGTGCTGTGTGGTGTGGCATACGGTAGGGGGAGTGGTCGGCACAGGGCGGCCATCGTACTTCGGATCTGCTCACGCTTTGCATCAGGCTTTGAAGTGCTGAAAACCTGGTGTATTGGAAAGCTAAGCCGCTAAGGCGAAATACCGACCGGTTTCTGAATCTCGTGGACATTTGCATTCACATTTGGGGAAGGTTATGTTCATTTGCATACGATGCATAAAAATGAAAGTGTGTTTTTCAAAAACCGGCCGGTACTTCGCTTTAAAAGTATTTGATTCCACACTCCGTATGACAAAAACATTTGGTGTGTGACATCTGCTGGACTACATGAGTTATTGTTTCACAGTCGCAGTTCCATGTACACGGACCTCTATGTCGTGATTATAATTGCAAATGTAGTATACTGCATACTGTACGCAAAGTGCCCTTATTATTTACCGTTAGCTGGTGCAACAACTACGCGTGCTATTCCGCTTTAAACTCACGTGGTGAGCGGCGCTCTCTTCTTGAGGCAGAAGCGATAGAAGTAGACGACGGTGGTGACTGCCACGAGTCCGCCGACCACCCCCACGACGAGGACGGCGATAGTAAACAGTGGGCGGGATGGGTCCTGTAACGATCCGACCGGTTTAGATACCCAATTTTAAGGTCATCTTTAACTTGGCATTATACACTACTAGCTACGTGATGAGAACCCCAATGCGGCCAGGCAAGGCCAGAGAATTTTTGGGAGAGCGAGAGAGATAATTAAAAATACTTTCGTCTTGAAAAGTAATACCTAGCAAAGCGAGTAGAAAAGAGAAAAAATGTACCGTGTCAACCGCTTCTGGGTCTAATACTGATATGATGCTTATTGCCTACAATATATTAACAATTCGGCATATGCGAGAAAAGACGGAATACTGCCATATCATATTACACAAAACAGCCATTGGGGCTTGGGCGCTTGCGGCTTGGGTAACAATTTGGAAATAAAGGAATAAAGCATGCGTCTCCTCTACTATGCAGTGCCTAATTGTGTAAGTTTGAAGAACTAATTGCGCAATTATGGCAAATATTGTCGAAGTCTGAAGTAACAGGAAAATAAGAATTGTAAGAATAAGCCATCTTTTGTTAGACGTCGTGAAGCGTCTGAAGAACGAGAACACCGTTCTCGTTAATAATTAGGCAAATTACCCGAGCAATTAAAAGATTGGAAAAGAATAGTCATATAATTATAACTAGCATTCCCCAATGGAAGGATAAAATAACAGTCTGACGCTCTCGTCAGGAAATTCTGTACAATAAAGCGTAAAAAAACTGACACAAATTGCACGGCACGACAACTTATTGAACGTACCAGTAGATAACCAACTTTTAGAAACTAGGTACAATACGGCTTTAAAGCGAAATTCCGGCTGGTTTTTGAAACGCATCGTGGACAACTGAATTCTTACGCATTTATGCTATAAGTTGCTCGAATTTAACTCGATTTTTTATTTTTATTTACGTTCATTTGCATAAAATGCGTAAGAATGCTGGTGTAATCGATGTGTTTCAAAAAACCGGCCGGTATTTCGCTTTAATATAATGTAGGGGTGTGGTGAACCGGGGCGAAAAGGACTAAGAAATCCAGTATTACAATTTGGACTTTAAGATTTAGGTTTAAGGTTTAAGATGCTTTCCACGCGCATCTCTTAGGGTGTTTGTATGTACGTGTGTATTTTTGCCCAAACATCGGAATTTGGGCCTCTAGCCCTCTAATTATGCTAATTCGAATTGTGGGCCTAAGAAGCAAATAGAAAGACAAATCTATTTCATTTGCTTTGGCAAGACCACGAATAAAACCTCGTGAATGGGGGATGAACTATGTGACGTCATTATTTAATACAGTGCGCAGCGCAGTTTCCATTTGCGCCATTTGTGAGCGAGAAGAGCGCACAGCATTGAATAAGCGCGATTAAAGTTTTTCAACGTTGAAGAGTGCAAGCATTGATAATATTAAGTGTACTTAGGCTTACGTTATTCAGCTATATGATTCTGATGCTATGTAGCTATAGTATAGCTTGCGTAGGACAGCGTTTTTTACTAGTAAAAGAAACGAAACCTTTCGCACAGCATAGACGTGAGCCTTTCAAAGATTTACAAGGTTTATTTATTAAACGCTACCGCAGTGAACATGGACTTAATTGTTATGGTTATGGTATGGTTTCAATACTACGATCACGAGATGCCCTGACGCAGGATGAAAAATGCCAAAGCGTATTCGTAATTCTACTATTCTACAAAATGAAAGTTCTACTTTGCATCGTTTTTGTTTTTCCGTAAAACAATCGAGTGGATTAGCATTAGGATATGAAACCATACAATACAAGTGATGTCGAATTAATCCGAGGCAATAGTTCAACGTTATCAAGTATTAGTAATACATTATGTATAATTTTTCTGTAGAATAAGTTTATATAGTAGAATTTTCTCAAGTAGCGACTGAAAAAATTGAATTATTATCAGTTACGTGTTTGGTATTTGAGAAAGGCAGCACAGCAGTGTGCGCCGCTAAGCAATTGTGTGAACAAACCATCGCGCCAACTTTTCGCCGCGCACCAACGGCGTTTTATCAGTGCGTTGTCAGAGGCGATCAATTAACCCAGAATACATGGAATGAATAAATGAGTAAGATGAAAAAAGGAAGCAAAAACGGAAACAATTTGCTAAAGTAAATCAATAAAAACTTGGAGGCGTCTATCAGAGCTATAGGACGAGTTAATGCTAGCGAGTGTTTCTGACAGCCACCCACACAATCCAATTCATATATTTGCAAGATGTAGAGGATGTGTTGAATATACTAAACAAGTGAAACTATAAGACGTTGGAGCCGGGTGGTCCAGTGGCCGCGCGTTCGTCTCTAACGCAACCGACACGAGTTCGATTCCGGCACGTGACACCTTTGAAAGCGTGACACCTTTGAATCATGGGCGAAAACTGGTGGTTCGAACCTGGATACCGCCTATTATATACCAGCCGTTCGAAGAGCCCTACGGGCTCTTCTCCGACTGGAGGCAGTGAAGGCTTGATAACCGAAAGGCAGTTGTAAACATAGCACATAGCAGTAATCGTGGTAGGGGTTACACATCTTACATTCGAAACGCAGGAACCCATTTGATGCTCTTGTGGTGAGCAAGTTTTCTCGAAAACCGTCAGCTGGTCACCGAATGGTCACTAAATGGTTCCGTCTTCCTATGTGGGGGGAAAATGGAGTAGTTCTTTTCGTCCTAGTGTTTGCTATGCGTATTTGTATGCGAGCTCGCTAACCATACGCGCACGTAATAAATATTTAATTCGGTTCTCATGAAAATAAAAGTGAAATTGGCTATGTTTATGTGCTATTCGAAACAAGGACATAACATGCATTAGAAAGTGATGGCGCTAAGGGCAAAATAAGAGAATAAAGCATTAGATACGCATCTTTCTATTGCATTTTATTTGAATCTGGAGATTTGGGCAGATGAGAAAATCAATATTCAATCGGCGCGGCACATGCTTTTGAAACGTATTCTGGACAAGGTATTACCGTGTATTATATGCAAGTTGTGCCGCGCAGAACTGCACAAAAATTTGCATATAATACAAGGGACAAGTACAGCAGGATCCAACATACGTTTAAAAAACCGCAAAAAAAAAAGTCTTAAAAAAGAGAAGCAACGAAAAAAATCTTGCAAACTTATTGTTAGAATGGATAATCGCGTCTAGGATTATAACACAAAAAGAGAGAAAAGGAAGAGATATTGAAATAAACAGATTCAAGTCTTATAATTATTGATGAAGACGAAAACATGGGACGTAATAAATCTTTGAGATTTTTTACTTTGACTTAGATTAGAATAGTAGAGACTAAGAAAAGAGAGAGAGAGAGAGAGAGAGAGATAGAGCTAGAGAGAACTATCAAAAAAGAGAGAAAGATAGTAGCAAAGAGAGATCAGATACTAGGGCCACTAGGGGCTTATAGGATGCTTGAGAGTCATGATCAAAAGTAATTAACATGGATGGAATAGTGCTGCTCAGCGAGTTTAGAAATTAGAAATTCCGTCATATCTAATACAATTCCGTAATACATAGCATATACTTTTTTGGGTTTGGACTCACGATATCGTGGGCACACAATACAAATTATGCTACAAAAATATAAAGAAAATATCCTAACATAATACAAAATACAATTGTATTTCTATAGGAAGCACTTCCTTCCCAATGAATCCTAAGGTTCGCCCTTGGGGCCCAAGTCCTAAGGTAAGGCCTAAAGTCTAGGGTACTGCCTAAGGTTTGTAAAAAAATGGTTAACTACTATCTGTAAATACTCCAAGAGGAAGAGAAGCTCTAAGCTCTAAGAACTATTCATATCTTATAAGATATAGGCAAAGCTCATTAAAGCGAAATACCACCGATTTTTGAAACACATCGAGTACAGCAGCATTCTTTGCAGTTTATGCAAATGAACATAAATAAAAATAAAAAATCGGGATAAATTCGAGTAAATTAGCATAAATACGTAAGAACTCAGTTGTTCACGATGCGTTTCAGAAACCGGCCAGTATTTCGCTTTAATTACAAATTACATTTCTGATCTAGTAGCACCGAAGTGCACACAAAAATGAACAGGTGATAATAACTAACAACTAGTGCCAGCACTTCTCCTGTCCATGGAAATCAGTGTGCAATAAAACAAAAATGAATAAACTAAGACGAAATATTGTCGAAGTTTATTGAAAACAAATATATTTTGCTTCCCGTCGAACTTTTTCAAAAACGTGCAAAGATTACAAATTACATTTCACTTTGATGTAAAAAAACATATACGAGGCGAACTCTGGGTCGCGGCGCAGCGTGGCGGTTCACCTCTTGGGTGCGAATGTGTGCCGGGGTCACGGAAAATGTGTAGAATCCCCGCTGGCGCACCTATAGCTCACTCGGGGAGCGCCCGTCCAAAAACCGCGCCATATTTACGCCTTTGGAATTGTACACCATTTCGCGCACCTCTGGCACGCCCTCGCTCCTAGCGTTTTAAGCGAACTTGAGCGAAGTATAAGGATAGCAGCCCAATATATATATTTCAGCTAATAAAGAAACAATGCTAAGGTAAGAGGAAGCGGAAATAAAGTAACTCAATGTAAAGGCAATTCAATTGCCGAATGTTAATTAGAAAAGGAAAGAGAAGTGGGCGGGCGCTCATTTGCATATACACCATTAGTATTCCACACAAGGGACATCAAGTACATAAATGAGAATTATGGGGTTTGCAAGTATGCCAAAAACCGCGAGTTTTCCTTGCAGGTATCAATTCGCAAAATCGTGTGCTTTTTACACCAATTTACCGTAACTTTGACACATCCACACTATAGAAAATCCGCCAACAAAGCAAATCATTTGTCGGACAAATGGTCCCGTGGCGATCGGTCGCAAAAACTGCCTGTAGATATGTTCGTGTAGTGCCAAGATACGGTGAATTTTTCGATACTTGCAAGGAAAATCGGGCATACTTGCAAACCCCATTAGAAATTAGAAGTTGACCTCGGAGTAATTAAGGTGCAAATTTTCAAACGCAAATTATCAGATGAACTTGTTTCGATAAAAAAATACACAATAAATCCTATTGTAACGGTCGTGTTGGCTAATATAATTATTGCACTTTGACCTTATAGAAATTTTTTATCTACATTACTATACCAATGTCATTATGAAGTACATTTATAGCGCCCATAGGCAACATAACTATTACACATGTGGCTCCCTCTAAAACTGATGAAGCACAGCGCTATCACTGCGCGCAAGAAGAAGGACCGATCTGCGCAGAGGCGCTAAATTCCAGTTGGCGCACACATTTTATGGTAGGCACGGCAAGTGCGCCAATTGTGTGCCACGGGTGCGCCTCTTCTCTTGCGCGGCGCTGATGCGGAGTTTCACGTCGTAAGAAGCTCACCTTATCACTAGTGATGGCTAGTGGCGTAAAGAAGAGGAGCATGAGTATGAGTAGCATACAAGAAATAAGGACATGTTCCACCAGATCGAACAACCAATAATAGACTTTATAGAAGCCGTTTAGGATCAAAACTCCCACCACACATAACATTATGAGAATACTGTAGGAATATATGTAAATTGCTTCTTACAATTAGATTACTGTAGAGAGATATTATTACTGATTATTTGAATATGTAAATTTATCACACTGGAAAGAACTCAAGGGCTCTCACAATAAGCCTTGTAGATAGCGTACAGGAATGACCGCTGCCCCTAGTGGAATTCAGTAGATACAGTATATTCACAGCCTGCCCAATCACTGTATTACAGTAATAGAATGTCGATTACGGTATTTCGCTGGAAGAACTTGAATTGTACGAGTCAGCCGTTCTCTGATTTCGAGCCGAGTTAGGAGTGAATAAAAGTTTGGTAATATTTAAATTTCCCAAAAGAAAAAAAGATTTCTTCTGTTGACGTCCAATCAGCGTCAGGGCTTAAAAGAAAAAGGACCGGAAGAATATCTATATATTTAGTGAGACAGGAAAAATATCATTATTGCATAGCGTTGTCTTTGTCTTTGTCAAAACCAAAGTAAAGTAACCCCACGCACAGATTATATAACAAATCTGGTTACCTTCATTAGGGCATGCACCAAGGAACATACATAGAAACATGCTAATAAAACAAAAAGGGGAAAATGTTTCTACGAAGCAAAGAGAAATGAGTTATAAGTGAACTAACAAAGTGAGTATTGGGGAATATACTTTTTTATGAAACTCGGTTGCGCGGCGAAAATCTGGCTCTAAAGAACCGCGAGGTGAGAGCCAAACGAGGATTAAGGGCACTTCGCCCTACGCCAGGTTCTCGCCAAGAACTTGGCGAAAGGCTCTGGCGGACGTTGGGCCAAATGTGCGACGAGGTGTCGGCGATCGGGGATTCTCATAGTATATCAATATTTGTAAATTAACTCACCCACACTTCGGATGCGCCATTCATCCGGATTTGATTGAGAAAATGTGCGATCCAAATGGTCTAAATACATTTACAAATTTTCCTCACAAAAAGTAAATAAGCATCACAAACAATTATCAATGGATTGTGATTCTTTGAAAAAAGCTACGACACGTGTTTGCAAATTTACGTGCACTTTTGCATACTTTCAACACATAACGGAACAATATTTATCAAAAACGACGTGTCATACCTCTTTAAAAGAAGGCAGTCACTTCAAATTCAACTTTTTTTATTCGATTTTTATTAGATGCAAGAAGATTTATAAACAATATGCAGCCAGAAAAAGCCACATAAAAGCGACCTCAGGGAGAGAAATCAATGAAAATGGGTTTTGGTAAATGACCGTCGCCGGTGCATATATGCAATTGCCAAGGGGTACTTGGAGAGTAGCCTGCAGTGTTACACCTGGCGCTTGGTTTATCTCTGCAGGGTATTTATTATGAAACTCTATACGGGCAATTATAAACTGCGGTATACTAGTAAAACTCATACACATGGATTTCTCTCCCTGAGTTTGTTTTGCTGTACTTTGGTGCTTGAATCGTAGTTTTCTTCACGTATTTGGATATTTAACGAAAAGCGAATAAAAAATACGCATTTGTAGTGACTGCGATCCTTTAATTTGCTAGTAAGTACGAAATTTATAGAGCAACTATAAGCCGGACATAGGACTGTACCACGAGTCAGGATAAATGACCATAATGCACAACCTGCAGGTATTCTAACTAGAAAACTAATTCCGTACTCTTTCCTCCCTAGCCTTTCCTTTCCCTTATACTCTCCCATTTTACTTTCTCTAGTCTTCTCTCATTGTCTAGCGTCCTTGCACTCTCTCACTTCCACATTTAACATGACCCTGGCTTCAAGTAACAATTGGCGAAAATACTTTATACTCTAATTACAAATCACCCATTCGGGCTAATTATCGAAGGATCGCTTATTTAAAGTAATTATCTTTAAAATCTCTAATTGGCGCGCTCAAAAGTCTTTATTCCGATGTCAAAAAGGTGGTCATCTCAGTACAATTAAGCACTCGCTCTCTCCAAATTTTCATCCTCTTCCTTAATTAACTTGAACGAGAGACGGCGGCAAAAATTACACGCAAAGCCCGTTTTCGTTTTCATTACCGCGAGGGCAGACCTAGGTCCTAGGCATTATGCCCCTAACAAAGGGAAAATAAGAACTCAACAATAAGTACACTAAGAGGAAAGTGGAATAACTGCCGAGACCATCAAAAAACCATTTTATGACTGGCTACTGACCATTTGGCGACTGCTTGATGACCGGTTGCCGTCACCACGAGGTCGCCAAGTGGTCACCAAATGGTTTGGACCGCGGAAAACACGAGAACCATCGCCAAGTCCCCCCCCCCCGTTTCCTATGAATGTTCTCTAATGTTCAACGCTCTGTGAAATAACAGTGAACACCAACCGAGTCATAAGCAATATCATTGCATGTAGTTTTAAACAAGGAACATCAGTAACGACAAAAAGGAACCCTACGACACATCGCTTCATACTTTTTTCGGTCAAGTGCGCAGATTGGAATCTAGTACCTCGCGCACAAATTGCGCACCTATATCACATCCCACGGACCCGATGTTGGAAACCATAATTTTCCGCGCGCCGATATTCCGCGATGTCTCAGCTTATTGCTAATTAGAATAACAGATACCAGGATAACAAAAAAATTTGGTAAAGTGCAATTGGCTACCTAGACAGACGATTGTATCATTTAACCGAAATTGAAAAGCAGAATGAGTAATTTCTTCCCAGACAATGGAGATATTTCAATAGATGGCGATTAAGAATTTATTAGGTCCGACGTGATAGATAGGGAGGGCCATGGCCATGGACCCGGCTCTCTGTCTGTCTCCATCTCTCTATCTCAATGACAGGTGTCTCACATTAAAAATTACCTAATGTTTAATTCCTAAACATTTTTTGGTGACCAATACTGTGTTCAAATGGAGGTTCGGTGTTTAATTTAAACCATTATACTATTATACACCTACTTTCCGCTATGACAGAACAAAAAATTAAGGGACCAACATTGTAAAAAAATGATTTATTCTCACAACTCGAAAATCATATAATCATTCATCTCGCACAGATAAAAACTTGTGTTTATAAACATAGGTTGTACAAAATTGCAATTAAAGCGGTATGTAACGTGGTTTGTGAGACGCACAAAGAACACTGCATTTCCATATATTATACCAAACTTCTGTGCCCTGGTGGGCACTTCGAGCACGGAATGGAATACAACGTTTCACAAACCACGTGTCATACCTCTCTAAACTTGAAAATAAGTACTCCTCAAATATCAGTCCTTCTCCCAATAATAACAGAGAAAGTTCACTATCACAGACGCATTGAAACATTGCCGTGAAAATGCAAATAGTTAAAAGAAGGAGCATAGTAAATATACACAATAAATACATCATCGGTCGTCATCAGCAAAAACAAATAAATTAATCGTTTAATTCATTAAGCAATTTACAGGATAAAAGATAAAACCAGTTAAAACTTCACCTCTATTATGCATAAACTAGTTAACTAGTGTCAGCACATTACTTATCCTAGTGCACACGTGATAAACCAGCTTGGAAGCTCGAGTTAAATCTAATGGGTTTCAAATTTCCAAGTAGGCGAGAAACCTTGGGTTTTTCTACACTACCGTATTTTGAAGCTAGACGTGAATATTTAATACAAGTTATAAAATATTCTCGTATAGTTCCGAAATACGGTAGATTTTTAAGCATACTTGGAAAACCCATAAAATTCCCAACAACAGTTCGGTTACAGTACTTATTTCTAAAGGTATCACGTCAATACATGCAATCATGCAGGATGACACGCCGTCATGGATGGTGACGTCATGAGATAACCAAAATGACGTCACGACGTCAACTTCAATAGATAAAGCTCGGCATATTGATCTCAAAAATATCCTTCGGCTTCGGCTTCCGACCCGCGTCCTTCATCTTCACAGTGTCCGTGTTTCTGAAATATATTTATTGTAGAACATTGCGTCTTATGGTACAGTACATTTGGAACATTCATGGGAAACATACATAAACCATCCACACCACATACACATTGCGACAACTCAACTAACGCAAAATGTGTGGAAAAGTAATGTTCTTCAAATTGTCGGTCAATATGAAATAAATGCAAAATTGAAAACCCCTGCATACCTGGCAAGAAGTCGCGAGATACAGCGAGAGAGATCGTACTCCTCGTTCTGGCGGCAAATCTGAACAAAAATAGGTTTAAACGTACAATTGCAAGAATGAGCGAGAAAAGAACGGCACTTATAGCTAATAGCCATATAGAGAGGGAGTACAGCGAAGAGAAGCAACGTATATATCTAACTAATAACTCGAACTAACTACAGTATCATATTATATCCTACATACTCACCTCGTCAGCGATATCCTCAAAAGGTCGATTCCTCAAGTTCTCGACCACTTCACGCGTGAATTCCTGCAAACGAAATAGATACTGAGTTATATTAGTAAAGCGGTTTGAAACAGACGTAACATGGAGTTTCCACGTCCAAGTATGGCCGATGTTCATCCCAAGTACAGAAAAAACTACCACATTTTGGAACTACACGAGAATATTTACAGGCAATTTTTGAGGCACGTAGCCACGGAACCATTTTTTCAAGAGTGCCATTCTCGCCTCGTTTTTGCTTACAGCATGGCGCATTCTCTATAATACGGGTAAATTTCAAAGGTGTATTTCAAATCATGGTAGTCTGGCACACTATTTTGCGATTGATACTTGGAAGGAAAAAGCGCGGTTTTTGGCATATATGGGAACCCCATGAAAAAATTACTAAGATATAACTTGTAAATCGGAACCAAAAACAGGGCACAAACCTCGCCGGAAGTCAGGAGGTGAAACCACTATGACATATGGTATCACGTATCACCTCCGAGCACGGCATGATTAAAGGAGGAGGCTCACGAGAAATAGGCCCTATATTTCTTTCATTTTATCAAAGGACGATGGTTCGAACTTCCATAAAACTCGGATGTGGTTCGGTGGTTAACCACCATTAGAACCAATCACTCACCGACTGTCGCTTCTCTTCCTCTGCTGCATCAAGCGGCGAGTTCGCGTATTCACGGAGCGTGTTCACGTTGAGCGGAAGACCCGACGAGAGTAGATGGGATTCTGAAGCACAGTTCGCATTCACGGGATAAGGCTTACAATTAAGCATAGGCATGGGTATATGCCTAGGCTTAAGATCTTAAAGCAGTCCTTATGATCACAGTATTTAAGGTTCATGCCTTACGGTTATCGTAAGCACGTTAAGTCTGGTCGGTCGGCAACAAGCTTCATTGGTAAACAAAAATAGCACGACAGAATTTGGCAGCGAAAAGTTAGCGCGTTCTGGCGCTACCTAGTCACTGGACTCATGGAAACCCCATTTTTTTCGATATTTTTGAAAAACAAGAATATTAAAATAAGAGCTAGGTGAAAACAACTCACTATTCGGTACCGGTGCCACGGAGAATATGGTATTCCTTCGGCTCATCAGCACACTTTCTGGAGGACTCCAGTCGAAGGACAAGTCGATCGAAGTCTAAATACAGAGCTTAGGCTTAGGCTTAGGATGGGGAAAATAGATTCTCCACTTATTTACAGGCTTCAGCCACTTTCAAACCAATTCAGGGTTTCTGAACTCCTGAGAATTCACCAACACCAGCAGGGTGCCCTCCCTGGCCTCCCCAGGGAGCTAAAGAGTGTGTAGAGTGTAGAGAGTGCGAAAGCAGAAGAGATTCAGAGCTCTCGTGAGCATAGCGAGGGCTCCCTGTGTGTTGGTGAATACGTCCTGAAGACGACGCGAAATTTGCCATCGGGAATTCTTCGTCCACTTTTCTCATCACTTTTGCGTTACTTGCTATAAGGTTTGAACACTGTGGTAAACCACGCTTGCAGCGTAAAAACAGAGTCTACGGTTTAAACTTAGACCTAGGTTTAAGCTTGACCACTACCTCATCCACGGCCATCTCTCCTCCATCCACGACAGTCAGTCCATCGTCGTCCGAATCATTATTCTCCTTTCCGATCACAAATGGAATGTTCAGACGGGACACGTCCTTTCCAGAGGCCTGCAATTATATAAACATAATAATAATAATAATAATTTATTATTTATTATTAAATTATATTAAATTATAAACATAATAATAATTTATTATTATTTATTATTAAATTATATTAAATTATAAACATAATACTTTTTATTTATTTATAATAATGACCGGAAGAGCCTCCCGTCTGTATACATCCATTATTCAGTTAGCTTGTTTAGGCTCAGGCTTACATAAAACATAGGTTAGTCTAGGTTGAACATGGTAGCCAAGGCTCATAACTCAGGCCGTTCAAACAGTGAAGCCTAAGTCAGGGCACAGTCTATAGGCTTCTGGGATGTATTATCACATGAACCCATAACAATACAAAAAATGTAACCCCCCACCTTCAAGCACTCGGCAATCGCATTCCTATCAAAGAGGAGCGCGTCCTCATCGTCCAGGTTCTCCATCTCAACCCGGCCTTCGGAATCCGCATTACCTCCGGTCGACAGAAGATCCAATGAGATCGGACCACGACCGGCTCGAGTCGAAACAACCTTCAAATGAAAGGTGTACCCTTTGCCAATGACTGATCAGTTCTCTTCTCGGGAAACTTCTTTAAAGCGAAATACCGGCCGGTTTTTGAAACGCATCGTGGATAGCTGAAACGCATCGTGGATAGCTAATTTGCTCGAATTTAGCTCGATTTTTTTTTATTATAAATTATGTTCATTTGCATATGCTAGATAAGAAAGCTGGTGAACTCGATGCGTTTCAAAAACCGGCCGGGACTTCGCTTGTTCTTCTCGTTTTGCAGATAGATTGTCGAAGAATGGTAATCAAAAGTCAACCTGTTGCACGTGTTGCTGAAGGGATGGAATGGCCAGCAGCTGACTGCTCAGGTTCAGATACTTGGCGACAGCGTTGTGGATCGCCGATCTCTTTCGGTCGGAGAACGGTTGCGCCGGGTCGACGGCAAGCGCCTGCATCGCCAGAGACACGCGGAAGAGTTCGAGCACACTCTGGAGTGGAGATGGGTGATTAGTATACTAACATACAGTAGTCTAGTCTCACAGTACAGAAATAGTCGATTACAGTAGTCTTAAAGTACAGTAACCCTGGTCGATGTGATTTCTATAGTATGCTGCCCGTTCAAAACCAAGCCAGGGCATAGTTACCGCCAGATATATTAACAATGTTATTAAACTGATCATGAGGTGCAATGTTATGGAAACTCATCCATTACCCGGTATTCCTTAGTGCGGTCAACTGAAAGCAAAAATCCAAGCCTTCTAATTTTCAGCCCATTAGAGCCATATGACATAATGGTTGGAAGGTAAATGCGGAAATTTTCATCACATTCTTCACAAACCACGTATCATACAGCTTTAAAGTAAGGCCACCAGGGCCAGGCACTCACCTCATCATATCCCACCTCCACACAGAGTATCGACATCGTGCATTGGACTGCGTCCGCGTGCTCCAAAAGACTGTCATCATCGGGCAGCAGGGCCATAGCTCTAAATAGGAAACAATAACTGAGGTAATGGAAACCTCCTGTCCCATCTACATCTATTCTAGATACGTCATATTGAATTAAAATCCTAGGCGAACAACGCAATCTAAGGTTTCCGATTCTCATCTCAGCGCGGTCTGGAACCTAACGGACCGACCCAATGGACAACATGGAAGATTATCTCCAAACACTCTTCTCGCTGCAAATTCTTACAACTACAATAACTGGTGCTGGTGCGGAGAAAGGACTTGCTCACACAATCATCACCTAATTTACACACTGGGTGAAACATATCGATAATACCTCCGTAGAACTATAACTCCCTACATAACTTTCCGGTCACTAACCACAAGCCAATTAAGCCGCCACCATTTATTCGCGCACCGGAACTTATACTCTTATACTCATACATGTTGTGACACTAGTTGTTCTGACGCCATCACGTTCCTCCCGAAGTTATCCCGAAGTGTTTTAGGTTTTAGCACGGTGTTTACACCTTGCCATACAATAACAACCACCACATACCTGTACAACATATGCGTGATCTCATTCACGTGCTTCCGCATAAACATCTGATCTGCACGTGAGCACTTCTCCACCGTCAACTGCAATTCGGACACGTCGAGCACGTAGTCGAGATGGTAGAGCGCGTCACAGTTGTGGTGTCTGAATGATAATGATAAGCGAGAAAGCTATGTCCCAATGACGTCTAAGGTAAGGTCGTTAGGTACGTGGACCGCGACGTCGAAACGTCGTCCGTAGCATAACGACTTTTGTTGTCTTCATTATCCAGTAGCGACAAACAAGGCAACGTTTGCGTAATATACTAACCGTATCCTGTCATTCAGCTTGTTTTCCCGATAAAAACTTTTCCAACAATAACAGTGGAGAATTTTGCAATGAATTCGAACGAACACATGGTGGGTAGCACACAAACAACCGATACGTAAGAAAATAAGCACGGTGAAACATTGACCTTTTTATATTTAGCTCTCCCCCTCTCAAGCTCTAATCATCGTCTCCTATATCAAATCTCGCACATAGTACTACGTAATTCGGCCTGAATACAGGTATTGTTCACCACTCAAGTCCCCATGGGGAATTCCCCGTCTTTTTCTCTGCGTGTCGCACATTAGGATGCAATTTTCTGTCTATTTCCCCCAGGGAATCGGAGTGGTGAATATGGCCTCTGAACACTCTCCATATCCACGTCCCAAGAATGTCTAATGGAGTGTCTCACCTATCCAATAGCGTGTGGAATATCTGTTGTGTGATCAGTCTGACTTGTGGATCGGCTACAAGTGCCAGCTGCACAAGGGTGTGCAGGAACGAGTCGCTGAATACGGTGGCCAGGTAAGCGGTACGGTACTTGGTGGCCACCTGTAAAGTTAAAGATTAGAAAATAACTACCCCTACATTCAGCAGAAGGGTAAACTCTACGTTGATAACTACGCACATGAACTACTCGGTGCGGCCGCATTGTTAACGGTTACTCTCTCCAAAGATAAAATATTTATTGGTGATACTGTCAATGTGCAACTGGACTACTACTAATAGAAGAAAAATGTACACGATAAAAAAAGTCAAGAGTATGGGACCCCGTTTCCAGTCGCATACAAGGAATTTTACTATGGTGGGGTCTCATTTGAAAAACATTTCAGAATCCAGCATAACAACAGACGATATAATCCTATAAGCACCTAAAAATTGGAGCAACAACAACGCTTACCTTGAGCAAGGTCTTCACGAGCACATGTTGCAGGAAAGCGTCACCCTCGCGCGCTCTTATCTCTTCCGATAGCGAGGGAATGTTCCCCACGGTGAACATCATCATCTCCACCTGAACACATATGCAAATATGATAGATATTTAGACGCTCGCTTATATCATTCAAAGCAGTATAGTACGGCACGGCCTTGAAACGTATTCTGAAGAAGCTGCATCCCTATGTATCAACAAATTGTGTGCGCCACTTTGAACCGGAAATGCACCACAATGTGCATGTGATACATTGTCCAGCAAGAACTTCACAATCCACGTGTCGAACCGCTTTAAACACGGCGCAAGTACAGATAAAGTGCAGTAAATGTCATGACATACCTTCTGGTAATCGGGAAGCGTGTTGGCAAAGTCGCCCATTGCGTTGATCAGAGTTTCTTGATAAGTCTTCTCGTGCTCGGCAGACGGGCAACTAAATACAAATATGAGCTTTGTTGAAGGGTAGTACATTCCCGATTTGGGTAGTTATACTAACTACACTGGGTACTGGGTAGTATTCTACAATTTTACCCTAAATGCCTCCACTCAATGTCTGGATCAAATAAAGTAGATCCAAGAAGATTAAACAACAAGCAAGTAATGATGCATCGTTTGCCATAATGGACACAATCATTCAGCACTTGTTTTTCACCGTAGTCTATGTCACCCATACGATCGCCTAATTCCTTATATCTGCGGTGCATCAAAGCTGCCGTACATATGCGTAAACATAGTAGCGGACGTAGCGGTAATACAATCGCCTACCGTTTAGACTGTTGAAATTCTACGGACGCGCGTAGATGTTTCAATAAAGAGTTGAAAATCGACAAGAGAAGCGGACCTGCAATATACATACAGATCAGTCAATCTGATGCTAGAATTGCACACAATGGGGTTTGCAAGTACACTGAAAATTTACCGTATCTTGGAACTACACGATAATATTTTTTCAGGTTTCGTGCAGAAATACGGTACTGACAGAATCACACCGAATTTTTGGGATACTTGCAAACCCCATAACGTAGTTGTAAGAGGTAAGTATCTCTTAATAAAATCTTACCAATACTCGTTCCAGCAATAGATACAATACTGCTCAACACGGTCGCAATTCCTATCCTAACAGAAGCATCGGATGAGGACATCGTGTCCAGATGGTTGATCAATTCCTGATAGAAAACGACAAATTACACACCCAAGGTCCCTTGTTAGTATGTTGGTGTTCTTACTGTATTGACAACTTAGGGTTCCTTTTGGTCATTTACAAAATTCACGTTTTGCCTAATCTTCGACCAATAAAGAATTATTATTATTAAACAATGCTAACTATTGATTGATAATGAAATATTACCATGATGAAACCCAGCATATGAATAATGACAACAATAATCCGTACCTGTATCACAAAATAGCTGTTCTGGGTCTGGATCGAGTAAAGGATTGCGCGAAAAACCTGAAAACACATATTGACAGCAGACCGTATCTACTTCCAGAAAGAAGCGGCGAACAAAAATAATATACACTTCTTATTAACTTACACTTTCACAGCGTACTCCTTACTCACCGGTGGTTCACTACAGTTCTACGCAACCCGAATCTACAGTAATATGTCAGGAAACCCTAACAAACACGCAACACGAATCTACAGTAATATGTCAGGAAATCCCTACATCACCCTAATTACAATTACCCGACATCGGTAATTATCTAATACCAATTGTCAAAACCCACTTGAATAGCAAAAGTCGGTGGTGGTTGCCACTTCTTATGCAAATCCAAGTGCTTCAATACTGGCTCAAGCACAGCCCTCAGACTCCCGAATGTGGCCTAAACGATGTTATAATGGTAAAGAAATTGCAGGGGATGTACGATAAAAGTTTCTAAACATAAACTAGCCTATAGCTTACTTTACAAGAACTTCGACATAAGTCTACGATCAGAAAGAAAAGATCAGAGAGAGTTCGGGCTGCTCAGCGATGGTTAGTGACGATCTTACGCATCATTAGCACGCTCCTTTATTGATTAAGTGACTGAATCACGTACAGGTACTCCATGTGACAACATAAATAATTACATAAACATATAAATAAAAAATCCATATTACCTAATAATTTTCTAGTTTCACGTTACTTCCGCTACTATCGCATGAACAACACCACACATACAATGATACATCCGCTGATTCATCCTATGCTTCACTGATTTCATTTTCTCGTACTATACGTCGTATGTGGTACTTAGGGATACGTTTGGTCAGAAGCTATCAGACACAACATAAATCCTTACTTTTCCCATCAATTCCCTCAAACACTGATCTGACAATGTTTTCGGTGTCTCCTCCTTCACCGTTTCGTCGCCAAAAGTCACGTCGAATACAGATGCCTTATTTGGTTTCTCATTCTCTGCGTCAAGTTCGGAATCGTCTAAAATATTCTTTTTCAAGACACGCCATTATTTAACCATTTACTTCAGGGCATGGACATAAACACAAAACATACTGTCGCCGCCCCATAGCTAAGCAAACGCGTTACGTCTGATTAGCCGACAGTCTTACACAACAAAACGTGTCATACACGAAATCCATACGTTACACACCTTCTCCTTGCAGATTATACAGTATACTCGGCACAATCTTGTCCATATGCTGTCGTTCCCATATGTTCGGATGGAGATCATCGGTCACCGACTTCCAAACAACACCTAGAATTACGCAAATTTCAAATTTCGAAGCAAAAGTACCGCAGTCCAACTACCGTACTTTAAATACCGTCAGTAAACTACCGAGTAAATAGTGTAACCCAAAAGTACCAATACAATTATCCCTTTTCGTTTTCGAACAAACATCAAGTTGCGGAAATTTATAATCGTTACAGTAGACACAAAACGAGAACAGATAACGACATGTCATTCCTCGAATATTTTGTTTCGTTTCAAGTACTTGCAATACTACGAAATGTGCCTCGGATAAACAGGTGTGAACATGGATTGTCATCATGGATTGCCCAATGTACGAAAGAATCAAAGTTCACAACATGCTCCCCATCTAAACGTCCCTCTTGTCAATGAAAACCTCCCAACTTACCTCTGAGTCCCTTTAATCCAGCCACTCTAACTCTATTCGAGTCGGCACCATTCGCATGACACATTTGCGAGAACTTGGAAATGAAGAAGTCATACTGTCTCTGATACGAGGGCATGCTCTCCTCGATATTGCAGAACTTCACAAACGAGTCGGTGGCCAATTGCTAAAAAAGTCAATGACACTCATTTGCGTCGTGAAACAACTGCTAAGCGGTACGGCTGTACGGCACCCGGTTTTGAGTGAGCTATTAGTGGACAATTCCATTCCCATGTATTATATACAAATCACAATAGTTGGGAATGAAGACAAACGAGTCCGAGGCGACCGTGGCCAATTGCTAAAACGTCAAGGAGACGTGTTTGAGCGAAACAACTGCTAAGCGGTACGACACCCGGTTTTTTGTGAGACAATTCCATTTCCATGTACGTTTCAAAGCAATAACTTTCAAAGTAATGATTATCATTAAGAGTCGCGGAAGCTTCTTTTTTTGAACAGGCTAACTATTCAGGCATTTAAGAACCTATACACCCACATACTTACCTAATGGAACAAGAAACGAACCATCTTCAGCTAATAACTATTCCATGAAACATGACCAAAAATCCACCCATTCTTATTCTCACATTCTAGACAAACACGCAAAAACTCGAGTTCCGGTTCCAAGTTTCATACTCATTCATATAAACTTTAAATCGAGTTTCAAAAATAGATCAGCCACACTATAGCGTTAAAATTCACAAAAAAACGAAACATCAAAAAAGTAAAAGAAACAACAACTAACACTAAGTACTCAGTGAAAGTGTAAGACTACTCTGTGAAACGTATTCTCCACCTGCTTATGCTTATGTGCAGATGCGCATAATAGATGTGAAGCTAGCGAAGACCGTAGGCCAACAGAAGTCTGGTGTTGGACAAGTTTCAATTCTGCGTTAAGTTTTAACCACACAATGAAGAAGTCAAATGCTAGAGGTAACCAAACAACAAACCTCCATGTCGGGCAGATTGCTTTCCAGAAGTTTCTGCACCATTTTCAAGTGATTCTCTGATAATTGCGGGAGAGATGGCGATGAGTGGCAGCACTTCAGCAGGGAATCCATAGCTTCCACTGCCACCTGAATAAGTCACCATGAAGAAATTATGTATACACCAAAACAACCCATTCATACCGCCTACCCACATACCCCCGGAAGCTGCAAAACGAAGTTTTTTTATTGCAAATCTCTTATGCTTTCCTTGAAACACGTCTTTTTATGGACAAAAATGAAAATATTTTTCCTTCCTTCAATTCAAACAGGACGGAAAAGTTCGTGAAATAGTCAATCACACATCACATATTTAGATGCTTCAAAGCTCAAAGCAACCATAAAAACCACTCACCCTAACTTGAACTTGGCGCAGTCTGTACAGATCCCTGGACAGTCGCAGTACCAGGTACTCTCCTATTCGTTCCAATTTCTCAGGATGTGAACTGGCGTAGAAGGTCAACTTATTCAGATTACCGCCATTCAGACATTCGCTCCCACCACGCGGGTAGATTGAATCGACCAGACGACGGTACCTTAAATAATGTTAGCCTTAGATGCGCCATATTCTTCGGGCAACTCGTCTCTTAATCTTAGTACACACTACCATAATCAAAAAATCCAGTATACTAATCTTCCCTCTACAGGGACCAGTATACTTCAGGATCTGTTTTTGCACCCAAAACCCTAAACCAATTTCATAACATTGAACGAACGAATAGCCTACTTGCCTACTACAAGCGTAAATCAATTATTTATAAGAACTGTAATGCCAAAGTACGGAAATGCATTCAAAACTAAAAAAACACCCACCTCGGTTTGCATGGTGTGCAACAGCACACAAAACCGTTCATTTCGGCCGAGTCGCGTAGGTTTCTAGAGAAATAAGATCGAATTAGCTAAATGACATGTAAACTTCTAAAAAACTACAAAACTACAAACTATAACTGGCTCCCTTTTAAAAACTTCACATACAAAAAACAACTACATGACCAGGGATCGACTATGGGCGATGGTTCGTCCAATAGTCCAAATGTAAATAATAATCAATCTTCACAAAAAAACATCAAATGTAAGACTGTTAAAATAAAACAATACCTGCAAGTCTGTACACAGAACACGTCCCGCCAGTCCCAAGTTGACGCCCAACGACTTTCCGACGAGGTGCACGGTCTACAGGAAAATAAATGATACAAGAAAAGCTGTGATAATGAATAATGGTGCACCGTGTAGGGGTAAAAGGTCTACTCCGCTCGTTGCATCGGAAATTATGAAAATCTCTTTAAAAAAAACCTCTGATTCTTCAAATCCTGAATCGATGGAGCTGGCTGGTGTGTGACAAGGGACGACCGGAAAGTCTGCACTCTTGGACGGCCACTGCACCCCGGACAACACTGAATAATTAATAATAATAAATAATAATAGTAAATAATAATAATAAATAATAATAATAATAATAATAAATAATAATAATAATCAATAGCCAACTAACAGTCGATACTAGTAGCTATGACACACATGCGTGATTCAACCAAAACAATTATGTAGGTGTTGTGAGTCGCCCGTGCCCGCCCCCTTTTTGCCAATAAAAAAAGCTCCCTTTAAAGCTGCATAACACGTGGTTTTGAAGCAAATACAGTTGTATTCCCATATATTATTCAACTTTCTGCACCCTTCGGTCAATTCCATTCCATAGTACGTTTCAAAACCACCTGCCATACCGCTTTAAACTCGCAAACAAGAACTTGCCTCCACCAGTAAACTTGTCATCGTGGACAATAATTCAACATTACATTTGACCGTAAATTTGGCTAGCTCCGGTAAGAACACAAATAAATGTTCTGCAAATCAGGGACAGGTGATAATTAAACAATGTTATGTTAAATGCAATAAAAACACGTACAAGGAAATGAAAGAAAAACGGTGATCTACAAACTATAGTACGTACAAGTAAAGAACAATGAAGTACAAACTACACTACAGTACTTGGCAAATAACAAAGACAAGGGCAGAAAGGAAGTACCGAAACAAGAAACAATGTAGAGACTGAACGCTGGGCAAAAAAATCAAATTTTAGATAAGGCTTTCAGAAAGGTGAGATTGTTCGAGACTGCAGCACTACCGCTCCAAAACAGAACCCAATTGATAATTGGCTGATAAAATATAAACATAATTTGACAAATACATGCCGGATTCGCTGTGTATTCATATCAATGAAAAACAGACGTTTTCTTCAAAACCTTCGGCAAAGACGATACAAAAATCAAGACTTTTACTACGAACCCATACAAAGATCACCAAAGACAATGATCCAATTAAATATTAAATATTTAAATATTTATTAACACATAAAATGTGTGCATCAATATGATGAAAGGTTGACAAGATGAAAGGTTGACAAGTTGACAATCTAATACAACCTTTCCCAATTAGTCACGCCAATTAAGCAATTACTCACTCACCTCACAAGAAGAGCAAAAACCTGAATGAGACCAAAGAAACCTGCAACCTGCAACGGAAAACAGTTGTATGCAGTCGTTAGAGTTTAAGTTTAGAGCATAGAAATTAGACTCGAAAATTTAACTCAGTAAGAATTGAACCTGCGTCATGTGGCTGGCAATACGACGCACATGCCGAGTGCTATGGCCACAATAGTTACCAATGAGTTTCTACACATCCACAGAAAGGCCCTTCCCCCGCCTATTAGGAAAGCCGGTTAGGATTCCAGTACAAGTTTGCAAAACAGTCTTATCAGAACCCAAATGACTAATGAATACTGACACTTACATTGATGAAACAGGCAGTATTCAATCAAAATCGAGAAATGTGCTAAAGCGAAATGACGGCCGCTTTTTTTTTGAAACACCGAGTACCGAGTAGACCAGCATTCTTATGCGGCGTATTCAAATGACAATAAATTAGAATAAAGAATCGAGCGAAATTGGAGCAACTTTGCATAAATACGTCAGAATTCAGCTGTCCACGATACGTTTCAAAATCCGGCTCGTATTTCTCTTTAACATCGTACATTATTAAACTACACTAGATATGGAATAAGCGTAATGCTCTACGACGCTAGGATCTTTGTAATAACGGAGAGGAAGTTGCTAGTTAAGAAACTAAACTTTAACGGCGCGTGAAAAGAAAACTGAAGGAAACAGAAAGTGGGAAACCGAAGCGATTTGATTACATAGAAAAAATCCGTGAAAATGAAAAATAGAGCCCAAAGAGGCGGCAATCCCCAAGGGAAGCTAAATGCCCTCTAAACACACACAGACAAAACTCAGAGCAGACAAGTAGCAGGGCCCCAAATAAATGACCTCCTTATTTCCCACTTTAAAGCGAAATAGCGACCGGTTTTTGAAACGCATCTCAAATAACTGAATTTCTATGTATTTATGCTAGTGGGGTCGAATTGGGTCGATTTTTATGCTAATAAGGCGCATTTGCCTATGGTAATGTAGTTACTTGACACACGTTTCAAGAACCGGTAGTTATTTCGCTTTAACAATCAAGCATAAACAATATAAACGAAATATATTATTATATCAGAAAAAAAGCATATTTCAAATTCGCCTCTTCAAACCCTGAATCCTGGCCTCAGGATACTTCAGAGTAAGTTTACAGAACACCGTGTAATCAATTCCTAAATTCCTACAAATGTAAACATTCAGTACTAACCATAATCAGAAACGAGGACAGGGCAGGTGAAACTATACAACTGAAAGCACAAATACATTCTCTTCAACTTAATGTTTCAAGACTAGTCAAAAAGTTGACGACATGTACTAAGGCCGTTGCAGACCTGCAGGAGCCGAGATGTTACTAACTTACTTACTATATAATAACTAACTAAGATAAACTCCTGGCCGTGAGCGCGCCCTTCATTATAGTTGGCTAGTTGGCAGAGCTTTATTGTTGGTTTTTACAGCTTTTACTAAAAGTGACCTACACTTACACCCGTTAGATCAGTTAGTTACAGCAGTTTTAATTTTGTTAATAAATTTTAAGAGATTGGTACTGCAAAAAGTGTTATTAGTTATCAGGACTCAATGCTAAAATCAACTTCCTAAACAAACCACCAAGTCGGCATTCGGCATTATAGGCCAAGACAATAATGGGCTGGAAATGTGCAAAAAAAGGAAAAGTCGGCCGGGACGCTGCCTAATGTCCATAGAGTCTGGGTCCTGGGCATGGTCCTAAAGTGCATTCCCGAGTAAAAAAAAGAAAGAAAATAGACGCAAAGGAAGAAGAATAAAGTAAAGACAACTATTCAGAAAAGCAGAGAAGGAGAGAGAGAGGGCAAAAGGGAAAACTACTGAAAATGGGAAGAATGGCAAAGAGAGAAAGAAAAAGGAATAAAAGAGAAAGTCTGGAAGAGAGAGAGAGAGACAGAGAGAGAGAGAGACAGAGAGAGAGAGGGAGAGAGAGACACAGAGAGAGAGAAAGAGGGAGAGACAGAGAGAGAGAGAGAGAGAGAGAACATGAAAAAGAAAACGAGCGCCGTAGACACTGCGCAAGTAGTTAAAGGCCTACTCATCGATTCATCCTTGTCAGACGTCTTCTCCTCATATAAACCAGATTCAGAATACTAGAAAATAGCCCATTACAAGGAAATGAAAAGAAAATAAAGAAAACCAGTGGCTCGAAGATTCCATCTTGTCCTAGAAACCACATAGCCACAACTTTTCTAACCTACAAAATTAGCTATTTAGAGCAAACCCTTAACTATATACCATTAGACAATAAAGGATAAAAGACGAAAAACGAATGAGCATTAGCACAAGCTAACAGGTTAAAGGGAATATTTAGGCACTCAAAATGAGCAAAAAAAAAGCGTACAGCTAGGGCGCTATTTTAGTGAAAACAAAATCGTTTTCAAAGTTAACAATGAGCAAAGAAAACCTTATATTGAACACATGGTAGAGACACTTACATTTACCGTGTGAAACATGACAATATGAACTGATTATTGATAACAATAATAAAAAATAGACTATTATTTACACACAACATGCGTATCTCGGAAGAAAAGTAACCGCCATGCATGTACTGACAAGCTACTGGACAAGAAAGAAACCGGTCGGAGTATGTACGTAATGTATGTCAATGTCTAAGAACTTGTTGTCCGTACATGTCCAAATATGATATAGGCATAGCACAGGACTTCAGAATCAGAAAAAGAACAGAAACCTAAGCCTAATACCAAAGAGAGAAATAGGACTAGGAAGTACCTGTCTGTAGGGGGGTTTGCAAGTATGCTGAAATTTTGGAACTATACGAGGATATTCTTTTTAATTTTTCATATTATATATGCACGTTTCGTGCAGTAATACGGTAGTATTGACGGAAACACACCAAATTTTTGAAACACTTGCAAACCCCATAAAGGCAGACCATCATAAAAATGTGGAAAATAGCATATCACCATAGCATATCACCACGGATTTCCAAAGAGCAAAGGAGTTTTTATAGCAAAGGAGTGGAACATTATTAGTTCGTAATTTTTGTCTACGATATATTATTATTATATAAAAGAAGTAAGTTGTTGGCAAATGTTGCTAAAATCGATAGATTTTGAATTTTGATTGAAATATTGGAAACAAAAATAAAAACCCGTAAAAATCGCCGGCAACGGAGATTTGCATATTTTAAAAGCAGAAACCTCTACCACCACTACGTAAACATGAAGGAAGAATAAAACCCAGCAGTAAAAAACATGGGACATTTTGCCAAATAGTCAGTCAAAATCAGCACGATAGAAAATATCGAATATCGCTTTCAATTTTGAATGAGTGGCTTCTACGGCAAAAAGTGGCACAATGCAAGCAATGAAGCAATACAAAGGCGCTCCCCTATATTTAATCAACAACATGGAAACGTTAGTACCACAAAATTCTCTAGCTCTAGGGGTATAAATAAACAGGCTTCAGCTAATTGTAAGTAACAATCACACCGCAAGCACTGTAATACAAGCTCTCAAACTTTATCAAACTTAACTCACTACGAAGCTCATACTTTAACCAGGTAAGGATATTTCATTATGTTGTGCCTTCACCTCAAAACTAGGCGGTTCAAGTGCGAAAACATTAAGCATACGGTAAGATTTCTCCCCATTTACAAAAACCCAATAATCACCATTATAAATCAACTGACCAGAATACCTCAAGGCTTCCCAGGCTTCACATGGCGACTCACAACAACCCCTTTCAATTCACAACAAAAACAAACAATAACAAAGGATACCAAAATTAACCAAAATACTTACAAAACCAAATAATCTCCGCTTGAACGGATATAACATATTGAAAAACTCGCATCCAAGACTGCAACAATGAAAAAACTTTATTACATATAGTATCCAGTACCCATCTACAACCCTAACCCTACACCAAAAATACAATATCACAACTTATTAGAGGTACTACAAAACCTAACCCGATAAAAACCGAAAAGTACACTATTACCAAAAAAATGCCTATGATAAGATACGGTAAGGCGATACATATACTCCGAAATATTACATGGCAATACGCAATACACGACTATGGGCATGGAACATGGACATGGACTAACTTACATCACCTTACTTTAAAGCGAAATGCTAGCCCCTTTGGAAAATTTGCATATGATAAGCAAATCATATGTATCCTATGCTAATTTTGTACGATTGCCGTGGACGATCGTACAAAATTAGCATAGGATACATAGGATTTGCTTATTATATGCAAATTTTCCAAAGGGGCTAGCATTTCGCTTTAAAGCGAAATACCGGCCGGTTTTTGAAACACATCGTGGTCAACTGAATTCTTACCTATTTATGCTAATTTGCTCGAATTTAGCTCGATTTTTTATTCTAATTTGTGTTCATTTGCATAAGCTGTACAAGAATGATGGTCTACCCGATGTGTTTCAAAAAACCGGCCGGTATTTCGCTTTAACTTACTCTAACTTTAACTAACAAAACAAAGACAAAGTGTAAATTCGGGCTGCAAACTAATTACTCAAGCTGTTTATTAAAAAGTACACGAGACCATAATTCATAATCTCAAATTTTGTATGACAATTATACTAAAAACAACACACCCTCCAGCCCAGCGAGTGGTTTAAATGCAAAATTCCAAGTATTAAACAAGTAAACTAATTCTGTACAATTTACAAGTTTACTAATAAAACCTACATTTCACGTTCAATGGATTCTATCAAAACTAATTCTAGGAAAACCAAAAACAAACTCAACTGATTGAAATTGGGGACGTAATTTTGATTACTAAATAAAAGCTCGTTGACGATTAATATACATGTGGCAAGAAGAAAAATTAAAAGTCTATATCAAACATACATCAGTAGAATTCTGTCAAATATACTGTCGTCTCTTTTACATATACTTACTAATCCGCCCCTATAAAGATACACAATTACAACGTGACAAATTCACGCAATAGATTTGTTTTACTTATCAATTTGCCTAAATTCTAAATAAATTATAAAAAAAGTTACAAACCTAGCTATTAAGAATTAGCGCCAGCGCGTGTCTACAAAAAGTTATTAACTTATTATCTTACTACTTATAAAAATGACTACACACGGCAAACGGCTAAATCTATGGATCGATCTTCACATATTGATATTATTAACAAATAATTATTAAAGTGTGCACACAAAACCAAGTACTAACTACAAACTACCGGTCGCTCTTCAGTCTACGTAGTATCGAACTTATCGATAGCGTAACAAAAGTCTTCAATCAACTGGGTATAAACCTTGTGGCAGGAACACATTGACTTTACAAAGTGAAGATCACGTTTCCTTCAAATTTAACTTTCAAATATCGTCGGATACGTTATGGTGTCCAAAAGTTCTCAGCCAATTGAGCCAATCCCTAAGTTGGGTTGGCTCGTGGTTGAACGTACAGATCTATACCCAGAATCAAGAGCTTAAGATTACTGTAACCTCCTTACTGAACATCAGTATTCTCCTGAGTATTCTGATTCTCCACCCAGTGTCTGATCACTTCCCATCTTCTCGCGGGCGGCGTCCCAAAGAATTTCGTCTGTGTTTCCGAATAACGACGAGCCGGGATGCCCGCATCTCTGAAGAGCAGTGAAACATAAACAATGAATGAATAACAATTTCTCAAGCTAATCAGTCAATACAGTAGATCATCAAACTAGCGCATAATAATTCTAATTAGAATATATGTTTAATAACTTTCACAGTGAAGAAAGGTAGTAAATCGTTCTCCTTACGTCAAAAAAAGACAGTATCTAGCAAGCAGAATATTATGGCACACTTACAACTTACAATGCAAAACGAAGTCGCATCATTTATGGTATGTTGCCTTAAAGGGAGAGGCCCACGAGAAAAAAGTCTTTCTTAATTCATTTGCACAGTATGTCCGGAATTTCAGAAATATTACTGTGAAAACCGCATTTCTTTACGCCTAGAACTCGCAGAGTTATTCCTCGGCAAACGGTTCGGCCAGGTACCGTAGTCAGAATCAATTTTGCTCTTTTAGGGTATTAAAGAAATTGAAAACGTTTTGTTATGATGGTAGCAATGTTCTTCCTTCGTTTAACAGTTATTATGTAGAGAAAGAATGCTATTGGATGCATATAAACCGTAAAAAACCCATTTTAAAGGGAGAGGCCCACGAGAAAAAATCGTTCCTCAATTTATTTGCACAGAATGTCCGGAATCACAGAAATATTACTGTGAAAACCGCAATGCTTGAAGCCTAGAACTCACTGAGTTATTCTCCGGCAAACAGTTCGGCCAGGTACCGTAGCCAGAAAAAATTTTTGCGCTGTTAGGGCATTACTGTATTGGAAACGCCTCTTCATAAACGTAGGTATGATCTTTATTCGTTTGACCATTAGTATGTAGAGAAAGAATGCAAATGAACGGATATCAACAGTAAAAACGAATTTTGGTGTTGCTGACTACGGTACCTAGCCGAACTGTTTGATGGGGAATAACTCTGTGAGTTCTAGGCTTCAAGCGATGCGGTTTTCACTGCAATATTTCTGAAGTACCGGACATTCTGTGCAAGTAAATTGAGGACAACTTTCTTCCCGTGGGCCTCTCCCTTTAACCTTTCTGACTACGGTCCTGGCCGAACTGTTTGCCGTGAAATATCTCTGCGAGTTCTGGTTCTGGGCGTAAAGAAATGCGGTTTTCACAGTAATATTTCTGAAATTTCGGACATCTTGTTCAAGTAAATTAAGAAAGACTTTTTTCTCGTGGGCATCTCCCTTTAAAATGGGCCAGTCATACAGTCAAACGTTATAAACTGAATTCATTTTCAAAACAAATAAATAAAAGTACCCCAACCTGAACCTCGAATCCCTCCAACTAAAATTGAAAAGTTCCAGCGCGTTGCGTGCATCATCCACACTGATCGCCATCTTTGGCTCCAATTCCTGAAATTAATTTTTGTTGACGAAAAAAAAATCACATAAAGGAACATGTTTCACTAGTAGTATAATACGGTAACCGGTCGCAAAAATGTACTGGGCGTGCATCTGCATCTGGAGGACAACGGACCATTCCACAAATAAGCAAAAACTTCACTAATTCAGTATCCCCTATACCCAGCGCACAATTAGCAAACCTTAGTCGTGCTGCAATGTGCTAAGAGGCAAGTCTTCACAAAAAAAACGCTTTTAAATAGTTCTTATTGTCGCGTATCGCTTGTCATCGGACTATTCAATACCTTAAAATCGTCCGGCAACTCGACTCCCGGGAAAATCAGCACCGAGCGGAAGGCAAAGTGCCCGCCGTAAACAGGATGCAGAGACAGACCAATGAACTTCTAGAAAACGAAACATAAAATGATTACAAATGACTTATATTGTATTCCAAACATTCCTTACGAGTAATATTTATCTAGCTAGAGCTGTCATAAAACGAACATCAGTTATGAAGAAAAGATAACATGTTTGTCAACAAACAAGGTCACTAGTCATTAGGGCAGCCTAAACCTTAAACCAATGAGCAAGCCTCAACTATGCAAGCCTGCAAGCTCAACGCCCAACTACCAAATTTACGCATCAAACATGCGGTGATAGATAAATACGCAAATCCAGAGCTGAGCGACCCCCTCAGTGTCACAGGAAACGTTTATGCTCCGGGCCCATATGTGTACACAGAGCGACTAACTAACGCCTAACAATAAGGTACTATTTTAAAGCAACGGAAGCAAAATGAAAAGTCAAAATACGAAAACCTACACTATCTCCTTCCATTGGTCTCGCAGGTGGCCAAGAGTCAGTCAGCAAATCCTTGGGCTGATAGTAATACGCAGCACCGGCCACGTGACCACACGTGCACATCAAAACCTGAAAGTAGGCAAATGAATATACTATAAAAGTAATTTTAGGTATTAGGTAAACATAAACGTCACAAAATTTCACCACCTCTATGAAGGTATGAAGTCTAGATTTGCCAAGTAATAATAAAGTTGATACGCTGACCGCAATGCTACAAAATCCAACTCCTCTTGCAAGCTTGAACATTAGTATTGCAACCCTAACCAAATTACAAACCGACGAAAGAATTAAATACCTTTGGCTTCCTATTAGGCCACAACGAATGATCGTGGATCACTTCCACCGGAGTAGTCAAAGTCTAAAGATGGCATATGGTGATGGCATAAAACGAGAACACATTCAACACAAAATAATAGAAAATAATGTGTTTCAAGCTCCCTACTTATAAACTACAATGCTCAGGGGTCCGATGCTCCGATTTCAGCTTCAGCATTACTCACTCAGTATAACAGAGCATGACAAAACTCGCAATCAGACTTATTTCCAAGTTTAAACTATATATTATGTGTTCATTAATTATTCAGTCTCATAGTACCCGTTCCTAGCTCCCACAACCAACGCTCATGATAGACTGGCAAACTTATCAACATGAAAAGCAAAGCACCTCCCAAACAAAATAAAAAAACTCAAGCCTTACATCGAGAACCTTTGTGAGCCGAGAGTCCATAAACTGCGAGATCGGGTTTCTAACTTCTTCTTTGACATTATCAAAGCCGCCGAGCTGAAAAAGTGGAGAATGTACCAAAAAAGAAAAAAACTACATAACATAATATAGCTCTATTCATCCAGAGATCAATAACTAAATTCATGTAGCACGGATCTACGCTAAGATATTACAAAATCACAACACAAACCTTATAAGAAATTAGGCCGCAAGCCGCATTTTGTTCATTTTGTCCGCTCCACGTTGCACTTGTCTTGTCAATTGAGAGTCGTAAATACTCCACCACCACAATATTTAAAAAAAAAAATGCCCAAAATGTAAAACAAAGCCCCACCTCATTGCTCATCTCCAGCATCCAGTTTCTGAAAGCAACATCAAACATGTCCGGAGTGCTGAGAATCAGCACTGCCATCGTGTTCTTCCCATACGGTAGCTGGAATTCTGGTCCCACCGCAGCATTATAGGCACCGATCTAAAATGTATCAAGAAAAGTAAGGTTATACCCCCCCCCCTTCCCACATTCCATATTCACGAAAGAATTGATCTGTGTGCTAGGACCCACACTTGAAATACACCGGCCGGTAAGGTCCAGCACTATTGTTCTTACCGCGTACGATATCTTCAAAATTAGGATTCCAACCAGCGAATAAAAAGCAACAAACCAAACACCGTCGAGTTCACTGCTCACATCCTAGAAATAAATAAAAATATATAAACCCACTCTAAAAGGATACGTCTCGAACCCCTCTTCGTTCGGCAAGAGGTTTTCCAGTGTACGTCGAATTGCTTCCGCGTCCGCGTCCATACCACCCAGATCTGCAAAAGAAAAAGACGAGAGTAGTAAAAGACAAAATACAAGGAAATATCGTAAGTTACACGAATTAAAAGTACGAATATGAACGTATTTACCACCTAAGTTACTGATAGGCTTCCTAGCGTAACGCTTGTCAAACAAACAAGCAAACTAGCAAACGCGACGCACAAACAAAAACTTAAAAAACAATGAAGACAACTCTAATTCCCAGTTATATTTGGAAGAAACCAGTTTTCGACTAAACAAGAACGAAAACGTTTGAAAAAAATAAATTTTATAAAAAGTAATACAGGAAAACAAATAAGAGATCAAATAAATACACATAGGTGGAAACGTCAAAGTATAATTCAAATTTCAACAAAGAAAAGAAACAAAATAACAACGAGCATGGCCATGGGGTGCATGTACCTAGTACCTACACATAAAGTCTAAAGAAAAGCATGCCTTCATATCAAAAAGTATCACATGAAACAAACAATCAAGGAATCAAAATACCAGCTAAACCTCGTGAATAACCACAGCACATATTAATCATACTGTACAAAACAGAGACAAAAGGACTGCACCGCGGATGAGAAAAGGTTCCGAATAAGCACTAACTAATAAATACATGACTCTTACACAACAAAAAAAAGTCTATCTCAAATTCAGAAACCTATCTGGGACTCTCATCTTCACTTGATGACGACGATGAAGAATCACTGCTCATCTGCTCCACACTGCTCACCGGGGGAAGTGGCCGGGCAGTTGGCGACGTGAAGTTTACCTGGAAATTGAAAAAACAGACGTGAAAAGATTTTTTCGTTTTTTTTTTCAGACCCTGCCTGCTTCTATTCCTTCAGGTCAAGTCCCAACTACAAAACTACGGAAAATTAAGGTCAAGAAAGCAAGGCGACTTTAACTCCGATGAAAACAATGAATGCCTTTACAACTTGTCAGAAACACAAAATTAATGTAACTTGAGTGCCATTCTGTGCCTGAAATCTGAAACCATGCACATCACAGGCACACAATCACATCCAAGTGTCATACCGCTTTAAAGTCATCTCGAGGAGACGCAATGCAACGAGAACACGTAATTCAACTCACCGTCGGACTCGTGATCTGTGGGCTGGCATTGGTACTCGGTCGACGTCCTCCAAACGGTGACACATTGGGCATCATTCCCCTAGACATCGACTGCGATACAGGCCCACCACGTCCACGAGGCGAACTCGACGGCTGACCATACCTAAGAATTAAGGCTGACCATACCTAAGAATTAAGGCTGACCATACCTAAGAATTAAGGCTGTCCATACCTAAGAATTAAGGCTGACCATACCTAAGAATTAAGGCTGACCATACCTAAGAATTAAGGCTGACCATACCTAAGAATTAAGGCTGACCATACCTAAGAATTAAGGCTGACCATACCTAAGAATTAAGGCTGACCATACCTAAGAATTAAGGCTGACCATACCTAAGAATTAAGGCTGACCATACCTAAGAATTAAGGCTGACCATACCTAAGAATTAAGGCTGACAATACCTAAGAATAAAAGTTCCCTGCAATTCTGTAAATCAGGTTCTAAAACTGAATTCTATGCAAAAATTAAGTTTATAGGCGAGAGCCAGATAGGGCACAATTCAGATTGTAAACATACAAATGACCCAATCAAGGTTCATAAATCATGAGTGAAACACTCCGATTTTCATGTGGAAACTTCTAAGTGGTACAAACGAAAATGAACACAAATATAGGACAGAAGATTTAGCAGAGTGAAAAACAAATTAGACATAAGACGCCTTACCACTGTGTGGCTAAACGTTTCACTCAAATATCAAGTTGCAACAGTTCTCCTCCCACTCACCCCCTCGGACTCCAGTTTCTCTGCATACTCCCGGGTGGGAATCCACCAGGTCCAGTCATCGGGGACACGTTCATCCTACCGCCAACGCCCGGTTGTGGGGGAGTGCGAACCTGCAGCAACAAACAAATTAGGATTTGAGCTTCTCTTCTCAAGGTGCAGCACTTACACTTTTCATGTTCCCGTAAAAAGTCAAACGTAGAGGACGTCTAAAAATAAAAAAGCCTAAATAAACAATTTGCACTATTTGCACAAGAAAAAAAGATCTGATAACAAATGAGATAAAGAAAAAAAAAAGGTGCGATAAAGAAATGCACCGGAACAGTTTAGAACATTGCGATTGCGCCAAACACAAAAAATAGTGCGAAGAAAACTATACATACGAACTTTCCGACTACGAGTACTGCTATTCCTCACACTTCCGCTATAAATGGGATCAACTACACCGACTCGACTGCAACCTTAGAGGTTAGAGGGACACAACAACCGGTTTTTAAAACGTTTGTCGTGTCGGAGACAACTGCATATTCCCATACGTTATATTCAAATGAATGGAATCGGACCATAAATGGTACCGTGATTTGCAAACTCAACATAGGGGCACCGAACACAGCACAGCGTCCAACATACGTTTCAAAAACCTGCTGTTACACCGCTTAAAACTCACATTTGGTGGTTGTCGCAGTGGTGGTATCATCGGATGCACTACGTGTGATTGTGGTCGTGGGGCATTCAAATGACTATTACTGAACTCTGGTTCAGTCGGGAACGGGCGCGACGGGTCGCCTATAAAACATACAATAGACTAATAGAAGAATCAGAACACGGTTAACGATTAAAGTGATAAGATAAGATTGGTCACACAGCTCTACAAGGACGCTAATAGGAATAGGAGTCTATTCAAACAAAGAGAAAAGGACCCTTACACCTCGCTCACTGAGCAAATGTGATACCAAAAACGCAAACACCAAAAATGCATCTCAAAAAGTATACATGTTATGTTCCCAAGTTCCCATTTTGTGTACTTCGGTCGTCGGGCAAACGCCCACAGGCTTTCCTATGTATCCTATGCCAATTTTGTACGATTGCCGTGGACGATCGTACAAAATTAGCATAGGATACATAGGATTTGCTTGTCATATGCAAATTTTCCAAAGGGGCTAGAATTTCGCTTTAATATGTAAAGATTCGCCTGTGTGTTTTCGTCCACTGCCAATGAATGAAGGGATGGAGAAAACCTTACAAACAAATCCTATCCTCCCCAAACATTCGTCTAATCTTTAGCTTAGAAGCTACGAGACATACCTTGTTGCCAGAAAAGTGGAGCGGCCACGGCGTACGATTTCGATATTTGATGTGCGAACCTAACCAGCTCTTCTGTGTTCACCGGACGGGCTTCCGATTCCCATACGCTCTTTACCTTCTTGTTTGCCTGAGGAGATAAATGATAAATAGCATTAAATAAATAAAATAACAGAAAACCTAACAAAGAACAAATCCATTAAGATGGAATTTAAAGTCTATTCGATAGATGATAGATTCCGCTGATTTTTCAATGAATTTACGCTACGTGGAATAACCAACCGAAATACGTAAGGTCCTAAGAGCGTGCTTCATAAAGTATGAATGAAAGACTCTGATTTTTCAGGCGCAAATTTCTAGTAAGAGAAAGGTCTTCTTAGCTTTTTGGCTTTAAATCCGTATTTATTGCGTACGCGTACGAAGCTTGCGACAGAAAGTAAAAGTTAGAAAGCAGATGATACGGTATAAACTGCCTGGTTTATGACACACAAGTTTATGAAATGACCTGAAAAGCAACCGCCCAAAGTGAATGGAAATAATCAAATTACAACTGCGAAGACACTGGAAGCAGCAGTATATGACATGTTAACGGTGCGCACCACTGATTCTTCCTACTTCGACACCATATTATATAAAAATTACCTGCAAAGCAGTGGTTGAAACAGTATTGTAATTTGCTTATATGATATGCTAACTTGCTAACGGTTCGCACCGGCTATTCTTCCTGCTTTGACACCATGTTATATATTAAAAAAATTCTGGAAAGCAGCCGGTTACTGTATTTTGCAACAGTATATGACATGAATTACCTGAAAAGCAGCCGCCGATAGTGCAAATTCGGCAGCCTTGAGCTCCGCTTCCACCTTATTGATTACGTCATTACGATTCTCCACACACTTTTCCAGTTCTCGAATCAACTCCTCGCGTCTCTGATATTCCTCCACTAAACGATATTTTTGATAAAGCGGTGTGACACGTGGTTTTTGAAATGAACTGCGTTTGCGTTTCCACGTATTATATGCAAATATCGCTCCGTCAGTGCCAAGTACATGCTGAAGGGCAGAGGAGAGGGCGCATATAAATCTGCATATTTGCCGTAATTACCGTACAGATACAGCCGAACTTTATAAGAATACATACAT
The DNA here is from genome assembly GCA_036852015.1 of Pelodera strongyloides. NCBI lineage: Eukaryota > Metazoa > Nematoda > Chromadorea > Rhabditida > Rhabditidae > Pelodera > Pelodera strongyloides. Next base: position 253,996 of record JAANDG010000083.1, read on the forward strand.
AAGGTAGGCGTTCGCTACGAAGCATAGGTCCTCAAACTGAAGTTGGACATTGAATTACGTTGAATAAACCAGCCACCAACCTTTCGATAAATATTCCTTCACTTGTTGTTGTTTACCATCAAAAATATGTGCTAAATCACACATTGTCTCTTCTCCCAGCTTCTTCTTATCGCGTTCCAATAGAAATTCGAGAATCTGAAGGGAAAACAATGAAAATCAACATAACTGTAATATTATAGCCATTGCTGATGGCGTCGCCCCAGTAGTGTAAACGGCCCATAGCTAGTACCCGTGCCATTCAAGTCGAGTGCAACAAGCGATCAGCTGTTGTGCAGGGGAAATGACGTATTAGTATTAGTGATAAAGTTATGATCTAGTCTACCTACTACCTAGGACCTATGGGCCACTTACACAGAGATAATAGGTCGCAGCTATATACACATACACTGAGAAGCCCGTGGTGAACGCTATCTCAGCTTCTATCACGGTTACACGGTTACCACTATCAAGCTAACAAACAAAGCCACCTGCTTAACTATTCCTTCCAAATCATCCGTTGCCTCCAACAAGTAATCACGCAGACTTCTCTCGGACATTCTTGCTTGTTGCCTTTTTGCCTGCCTAAATACTTATTTTTTTTTAGAAAATATAAACCAAGTTAAACAAAAATTGGCGAAAACTAAAGAAGGCTTACAAACCAAATATAAAGGATTCACAACAACAAAAGCATAAACGAGAAAACAAGAAATAACAAACCGGTAAAGAAACGTGCATATACAATAGGCAATAGGTAAAGTAGGCTCAGTAACCCGTTCCATATGAAGGCAGAGAGAAACACTCAACAACCCATGTGTCAGATTTATTGATAACTACAACGTATGATGATAGAGATCGATATGCTTCCGCAAAATTCACAATTTGAAATTACAAATCACAATGTCAGGTCACGCCGCAGATGTCTGCTCCTTTTCTTTATCAGTATTTTCGGATTGTGATGGTCTGCAAAAAAATGAGCTAAATTAACAAATATTGTCAAAACTGTGATCTTGGGAAAAGTTTGAAGGATTTTGGAAAAGTTCGGTTCAAGACGGAAGTTTTCCTGAGCGCAGAAAAGCAGGATACTCCGCTACGTTATTATTAAAGTTAAGAACAGCTGGATTTTTACGTATTTTAGGAAAATACGTAAAAATCCAGCTGTTCTTAACTTTTATAATTATGTCTGTGGTGTGGTCTCTCATTTTTGGCACTATCTCACTTTTCTTGCGTTTAAATCGTGAAACTTGAAACAAACTTTTCCAAAATTCTTCCAACTTCCCATCTTAAATGCGCCTGTAGTTAACCGTTAATCCACCATGCCAACAGAACAAAAAAGAGTTAACTTGACAGTACAAGTAGATATATCGATGTTGTAAGTTGTATTAACGACACGTTTTGACACGACACGACACGTATGCGTCCAAACAGGTTTTTCTTATATCAGGTGGAGTGGACAGTGGACATGATACAGATAAGAAATAAACATACACATTTTCGTGAAGCCTCATACGTTTTCGCAAATAATACTGCCATTGGAGAACCTGAAAACAAACAATGATTCAAGGATAATCAGAGATATACAAATATAATATGGTTCATTCAAGAGACGCTCTCAAAGGTTGACTCTTACATAAAAAAATTCCGTCTTCTTCAACTTGTTCAAGATGCAGACTGCAGTTAATGTCATAGTCATTCATGTTGTTACAACACTTTTAGTCATATTGATGCGCAAACTCTAATAAATATGTTAATAAATATTTACTATGATACCGGCAGTTATTCAATTGTAGATTGTTACTGAACATTTTTAGGCATACTGATCCATAAATTCTAATATTTTAATAAATATTTAATATAGTACCTGCTGATCTTCGATGAACTTTGCACTTGCTGCGGATTCAATATTTTTTCTGAAGTCCTCCTCTTGAATTGCTTCGAGCATGAATAAACACTGGGGGTAGGTCAACGCTCTAAATATTATTACTTATTATTAGCTACAAAAGTATATAACATCCGGTTTTGGCCAGGTATCTTGGATTCTGTACTCAAACGTGGTCTGTGTAAATCACACGCGATATGGATAGGGCGCTGCTTTACAGCTAATAATATTGAGTTGCATGCAAATTTGGGAATGCAGTTGTCCAAAAAGAGCCGTTATATCGCTTTAAGATTTAAACTGAATGCATGAAGCAACAAAATAGAGTTTGACACGAATGACAAAAGCTTACCGTGCGTATTCAGGACGCTTCCAATACAGCAAGTATTTGAGATAGTTCACAAAGTACTCCTCCTTGAAGTAGCCCCGCTGAGCCAGAACTAGGAAAGGAGGATCATAGACAAGCTTCTAACTAACAACACAATAATTTCTTTGGCAGCATACTAAAGCACGGCGACATTTCATATGGGGTAGCGCCGGTAGCGGCTGTTAGCTGCACAAGTAAAGGCCAGGGTTCTATTTCCGTAAAAGGAAACTACTTTGACAGAACGGGATATAATTTTTCATAGCTCGAATGAGCAATACGGAAACTCACAATTCAGATAGTTCGGATTCGCTAAAGATTGCACAAATTCGCACTCAATTTCGAATCGTCTCCGTTGCTCTTCGGGAGGCTCCAAGGGCGTCTGGATAGCAGGACCTATAAAACAAGCATTATGTGGACGTAAATTGTGATAATATTGGATAATTTCGACACAGAAAATGAAAAAAAAATGAAAATTTACGTTTGCCATAGTCCATAACGGTCTATTGTCGATCTGGTTGATTCAGGCGGACACTACAACCGTACAATAATGCAGCAAATACTTTTCTATCCGGTAGGTGGACCCTGACCGATATGAGAGGGGAGCGGCGCGCAGTGGGCGGATATAATTCACCTATGCGTTCACTGCTTTTTTCGTCTGCTGCAAGATCTTCCGGATTTTATACAGTCGATTTGCTATTGGGAAATAGAAACTGGGGTGCAACTGATATAAATCGTCTAAGCCAATGTTTTCTATCTGTTGTCTTTTATTGATTTCAATTAGGCTCCGGCTCGGACTGACAAGGATAAAATGCATCGAGGGGCTTGTTATGGGGTTTGCAAGTATGCCCGATTTTCCTTGCAAGTATCGAAAAATTTACCGTATCTTGGCACTACACGAGCATATCTACAGGCAGTTTTTACGACCGATCGCCACGGGACCAATTGTTCAACAAAAAATGTCTTTGGTGGCGGATTTTCTATAGTGCGGATGTGTCAAAGTTACGGTAAAGTTGTGTAAAAAGCACACGATTTTGCGAATTGATACTTGCAAGGAAAATTCGCGGTTTTTGGCATACTTGCAAACCCCATAAGTGGAAAGGTAATGCACGGCGATTGTTCATGGCTATAGACAGCCCTCACAGTTTACTCCTCTTCAAATTCTACTGATTAATTATGGATTAGCTCTAGTCAGCTGTACACCCCAAAACGTAAAATCAATAAATAGATAATTGCCTATCGGGACATCAAATTTTTTCCATAATTAAACTGTCATATATTTCGTGTCCAAATAATGACTTCTGCTTTGAGTTACTACTGAAGGTCAGAGTTTTGGATGTGCAGCTTGTTTAGATGTCTTATCCAATAGATTTCTATGCGATATATGCATGTATAGATAAATTATACGTGGAAACGTGGAAAGTTTTTTTGTAAGCGTATATAATAAGAGAGCAATGGCGAAAAGATGTAGTAGGTACAAATTACATGGCCAGGTCGAAAGTCCTAACGATTTTGTTCACTTTCCCATTGTCGCCAATATAGTGCAGGCACTTTCCCAGCAGTATATAAAGCGCTCAGGATAGAGCGACCTTCCGAAAACATAAGTTAAATACACAGTCAGGTGCAAATCCAAATGAAAACGAAATGGTAATATACAATTCTAGCTTAATAATGCAATCTTCTACATTGTGTCCAGAATTCTATTACTTTTGAAAGGTAGAAGGTAGAACACACCATTTTGGAGGAAAGTTCGAAAAGGCTCCGGAACTGTGGACAGAAACGAAGTCCGCTTACGTCTGTAGTCCATATTTTCAGATGCCTAAATGACAAGCAAAACATAAAGTTCGTTATTTTGCTATAAGAAATCTAATGCAATCGTAAAATTTCATTTCAAAAAATACGTCAGAGCTCTTTTTGATCTTTCTGTTCAACCCACACACTTGGAAGTAAACTACTAAACGTGCCACGTGTTGTAAAGAAATTTTCATAAAATCAAACAATGGTGCACAAGTGCACACTAACCAAAACTATGCAGCAGCAGATGGTATTCCTCATTGGCGACAAACGGGATGGGATCTTATGTCGAGAAGATGCACCGAGGCCTCATCGTCCAACGAAGTCGCTGAAAACAAAGAACAGCAGAACAAAAACGGCAAAGTACTATCTCTCGCTCTCTATCGTACTTCTAACTAAACCCCAAAACATAATAATTAAATCTCAGATGAATCTCGACTCTCGACAGTCAACTTTCCTCTTCAAACAATGCCAAAAACTCAAGATGCATCAATGCCAATTCCTCGAGAAACAACGGTTCAAGAGGTTGAACAAAGCAGCACCCCAAGTCTCAACATATTTCTAAGCTCAAACCCATGCGACTTTCACACTCAGAAAATGCCAAAAACTCAAGATGCATCAATGCCAATTCCTCGAGAAACAACGGTTCAAGAGGTTGAACAAAGCAGCACCCCAAGTCTCAACATATTTCTAAGCTCAAACCCATGCGACTTTCACACTCAGAAAATGCTAAAAACTCAAGATGCATCAATGCCAATTCCTCGAGAAACAACGGTTCAAGAGGTTGAACAAGCAGCACCCCAAGTCTCAACATATTTCTAAGCTCAAACCCATGCGACTTTCACACTCAGAAAATGCCAAAAACTCAAGATGCATCAATGCCAATTCCTCGAGAAACAACGGTTCAAGAGGTTGAACAAAGCAGCACCCCAAGTCTCAACATATTTCTAAGCTCAAACCCATGCGACTTTCACACTCAGAAAATGCTAAAAACGCAAGATGCATCAATGCCAATTCCTCGAGAAACAACGGTTCAAGAGGTTGAACAAAGCAGCACCCCAAGTCTCAACATATTTCTAAGCTCAAACCCATGCGACTTTCACACTCAGAAAATGCCAAAAACTCAAGATGCATCAATGCCAATTCCTCGAGAAACAACGGTTCAAGAGGTTGAACAAAGCAGCACCCCAAGTCTCAACATATTTCTAAGCTCAAACCCATGCGACTTTCACACTCAGAAAATGCCAAAAACTCAAGATGCATCAATGCCAATTCCTCGAGAAACAACGGTTCAAGAGGTTGAACAAAGCAGCACCCCAAGTCTCAACATATTTCTAAGCTCAAACCCATGCGACTTTCACACTCAGAAAATGCCAAAAACTCAAGATGCATCAATGCCAATTCCTCGAGAAACAACAACGGTTCAAGAGGTTGAACAAAGCAGCACCCCAAGTCTCAACATATTTCTAAGCTCAAACCCATGCGACTTTCACACTCAGAAAATGCCAAAAACTCAAGATGCATCAATGCCAATTCCTCGAGAAACAACGGTTCAAGAGGTTGAACAAAGCAGCACCCAAGTCTCAACATATTTCTAAGCTCAAACCCATGCGACTTTCACACTCAGAAAATGCCAAAAACTCAAGATGCATCAATGCCAATTCCTCGAGAAACAACGGTTCAAGAGGTTGAACAAAGCAGCACCCCAAGTCTCAACATATTTCTAAGCTCAAACCCATGCGACTTTCACACTCAGAAAATGCCAAAAACTCAAGATGCATCAATGCCAATTCCTCGAGAAACAACGGTTCAAGAGGTTGAACAAAGCAGCACCCCAAGTCTCAACATATTTCTAAGCTCAAACCCATGCGACTTTCACACTCAGAAAATGCCAAAAACTCAAGATGCATCAATGCCAATTCCTCGAGAAACAACGGTTCAAGAGGTTGAACAAAGCAGCACCCCAAGTCTCAACATATTTCTAAGCTCAAACCCATGCGACTTTCACACTCAGAAAATGCCAAAAAAACTCAAGATGCATCAATGCCAATTCCTCGAGAAACAACGGTTCAAGAGGTTGAACAAAGCAGCACCCCAAGTCTCAACATATTTCTAAGCTCAAACCCATGCGACTTTCACACTCAGAAAATGCCAAAAACTCAAGATGCATCAATGCCAATTCCTCGAGAAACAACGGTTCAAGAGGTTGAACAAAGCAGCACCCCAAGTCTCAACATATTTCTAAGCTCAAACCCATGCGACTTTCACACTCAGAAAATGCCAAAAACTCAAGATGCATCAATGCCAATTCCTCGAGAAACAACGGTTCAAGAGGTTGAACAAAGCAGCACCCCAAGTCTCAACATATTTCTAAGCTCAAACCCATGCGACTTTCACACTCAGAAAATGCCAAAAAACTCAAGATGCATCAATGCCAATTCCTCGAGAAACAACGGTTCAAGAGGTTTGAACAAAGCAGCACCCCAAGTCTCAACATATTTCTAAGCTCAAACCCATGCGACTTCACACTCAGAAAATGCCAAAAACTCAAGATGCATCAATGCCAATTCCTCGAGAAACAACGGTTCAAGAGGTTGAACAAAGCAGCACCCCAAGTCTCAACATATTTCTAAGCTCAAACCCATGCGACTTTCACACTCAGAAAATGCCAAAAACTCAAGATGCATCAATGCCAATTCCTCGAGAAACAACGGTTCAAGAGGTTGAAACAAAGCAGCACCCCAAGTCTCAACATATTTCTAAGCTCAAACCCATGCGACTTTCACACTCAGAAAATGCCAAAAACTCAAGATGCATCAATGCCAATTCCTCGAGAAACAACGGTTCAAGAGGTTGAACAAAGCAGCACCCCAAGTCTCAACATATTTCTAAGCTCAAACCCATGCGACTTTCACACTCAGAAAATGCCCAAAAACTCAAGATGCATCAATGCCAATTCCTCGAGAAACAACGGTTCAAGAGGTTGAACAAAGCAGCACCCCAAGTCTCAACATATTTCTAAGCTCAAACCCATGCGACTTTCACACACTCAGAAAATGCCAAAAACTCAAGATGCATCAATGCCAATTCCTCGAGAAACAACGGTTCAAGAGGTTGAACAAAGCAGCACCCAAGTCTCAAACATATTTCTAAGCTCAAACCCATGCGACTTTCACACTCAGAAAATGCCAAAAAACTCAAGATGCATCAATGCCAATTCCTCGAGAAACAACGGTTCAAGAGGTTTGAACAAAGCAGCACCCCAAGTCTCAACATATTTCTAAGCTCAAACCCATGCGACTTTCACACTCAGAAAATGCCAAAAAAACGCAAGATGCATCAATGCCAATTCCTCGAGAAACAACGGTTCAAGAGGTTGAACAAAGCAGCACCCCAAGTCTCAACATATTTCTAAGCTCAAACCCATGCGACTTTCACACTCAGAAAATGCCAAAAACTCAAGATGCATCAATGCCAATTCCTCGAGAAACAACGGTTCAAGAGGTTGAACAAAGCAGCACCCCAAGTCTCAACATATTTCTAAGCTCAAACCCATGCGACTTTCACACTCAGAAAATGCCAAAAACTCAAGATGCATCAATGCCAATTCCTCGAGAAACAACGGTTCAAGAGGTTGAACAAAGCAGCACCCCAAGTCTCAACATATTTCTAAGCTCAAACCCATGCGACTTTCACACTCAGAAAATGCCAAAAACTCAAGATGCATCAATGCCAATTCCTCGAGAAACAACGGTTCAAGAGGTTGAACAAAGCAGCACCCCAAGTCTCAACATATTTCTAAGCTCAAACCCATGCGACTTTCACACTCAGAAAATGCCAAAAACTCAAGATGCATCAATGCCAATTCCTCGAGAAACAAAGCAGCACCCCAAGTCTCAACATATTTCTAAGCTCAAACCCATGCGACTTTCACACTCAGAAAATGCCAAAAACTCAAGATGCATCAATGCCAATTCCTCGAGAAAAAACAACGGTTCAAGAGGTTGAACAAAGCAGCACCCCAAGTCTCAACATATTTCTAAGCTCAAACCCATGCGACTTTCACACTCAGAAAATGCCAAAAACTCAAGATGCATCAATGCCAATTCCTCGAGAAACAACGGTTCAAGAGGTTGAACAAAGCAGCACCCCAAGTCTCAACATATTTCTAAGCTCAAACCCATGCGACTTTCACACTCAGAAAATGCCAAAAACTCAAGATGCATCAATGCCAATTCCTCGAGAAACAAGCAGCACCCCAAGTCTCAACATATTTCTAAGCTCAAACCCATGCGACTTTCACACTCAGAAAATGCCAAAAACTCAAGCTGCACCAATGCCAATTCCTCGAGAAGCGGCGGTTCTCGGGGTTGAACAAGGGAGCATAAGGGAGTTGAGCAAGCAGGGCAAATATTCCTTAAAACAGCGCAAAGATTCCCTTGAAAATCGAAATGCAAATGAAACCCACGGCTTCCCATTCCTTCAATATGTGCGAACATTCCACCGAGTAGTGCAATTCCATTTCCGATCGACAAAACCAACTTTTCCTCCTTTCCTTTGGTTTGAACTTTCCGTGAACGCGACAAGCAATGCCTATAAGCAGGGATGCCACACTACACGTGAAATCAAAAAATACACCAGAAGATTCGACTATATGCAAAAGAAATAATATAATGTGACTAGATTACAAAAGCCCACCTTCAACACACCGTACAGCCAGAGAAGACTAGGAATCTTCTAGTATTTTAAAGAACACACCTCCTCTAAACCTCTCATTGCATTCTGATTCATTTTATTGTGTGCGTGCCGTAATATCGTCCAGTACAATTGCTCTTCGTCTGTGAATTCAAATCTAAGGGCGCGTTCGGGATTGATTTTCCGAAAGGAAACTCGGCCAAATCCTCGTTCGGGATGGACATTTTGGAAACGTTCTAATGCTTGGAGAAAACAAAAAATACAGTATGAATTAGCATGGAAAATTTGAAAAAAAAAACGCGGGAAACGTTTTTCGCAAGCTAATTCATACTGTATTTTTTGTTTTCTCCAAGCATTGGAACGTTTCCAAAAAGTCCATCCCGAACGATGAATTTGTATGGTTTCCTTTCGGAAAAACAATCCCGAACGCGCCCTAAACGACGAAAAGTAAGAAATCGGAATTTAACACATGGTTGTAACACGCTACACCTAGAAATACAGTGTAATGCTAGGGGGGGGGGGTAAAGTTGGAAAATAGAGAGAGAAACATAGCGAGGGAAAGCAGAGAGGGAAAATAGAGAGAGAAACCGAGAGAGGGAAAGTAGAGACAAAAATATTCCCACTCTCTCTCTCTCTGTTAGAGAAAATGAGTGTGCGGCCGTGCGACGTCGCGCGCGGCGGGCGGCGTCGCTGCGATGCACCCCTCTTCTAAGATTGCACCGTTTTGTCTTAAGCTTCATGAAGTATGATTGGGCGAGTGAGTAAGTAGTGATTAGTGGCACTGTGAGTACGGCTAGGAGTAAGGGGGCGTGGCTGACCCCGGTATGCTGTTCTTGCCCGAGGCTAGATTTGGTCTTACATGTATGTGTGTGATTTGAATCTAAAATTAGCATTTGGGAGAATTGCAGCAAAAGGAAAAGGTATATTACTGGAAGAGAACAAACGCAGAAACAATATATTGGCTACGAAGTATCTGTATCTGCAATGGCAACCTTTATTTCTAAGAAATATCTATTCAAATAAAAAAGAGAGAGGAGTGGAGAAAGAAAGTAGAGTGACAGCTTGTCGATCAGAAGCATATGGTTTCGACTATAGTTGAGTAATTCAAATATAACCTAATAATATGTAAGTGGTTCTTGTCTAGCTAATTTTTGAAGAAAGATTTTTTTATACTTACACGATTCTAACTTTGAACTCTAGCTAATTTTTGAAGAAAGATTTTTTTATACTTACACGATTCTAACTTTGAACATTTGCGCTAGAAAGAGATGGCTTCGCTGCGCAAACAGGACACAGGACCAAGTTTATTGTAGCCATACAGTAAACTATGGTATACAGTATACGTTACTAGAATGGAAGCCCTAATTACTGATATAAAAGGGCGGGCTTAATCTTTCTATGTCTGGATAATACTATTTTATCTATAGTTCGATATAATTCTCTTAATTCTACATATTCTATATCATAATGCATATTATTCAAAATATTGGGCGCGAAAGAGTTGGCGTCTGTTTTTTGTTCCAGTTCGAGCAACGGAAAGTCTGTAATTTTCGTCATTTGTGCACTCGTGTAGGGTTTTCCTCTGTACTCTCTTACGGACTAATAGTGAGTCTGGGTTCTATTCGTGAGTACGGTACGTCTAAGTTCACTAAAATTTGATTCTCGTTTTTTCATTCCGCCCGCGCCGCGCGCGCCCGCCTATTTCTTTTCCATATATTTTCTTTGATTCGCTGTTTTTGCTTGATTGATAAAATCCACTTCGTTAGGAAACAATTTATATCCAAGTTGGCTTTAGAGGAGCTGTTGACTTTCCTTTTTTTAAATACAATGTAAATCTGAATCTTTTTTCTCTCTGCCATTCAGACTAACAATAAGCTATTCATTTTTCAGAAAAAATGCCGCGAAATGTTGAGATTAAAGCACGTGTCAAGGATTTAGCACGTATCTGTGAGCTGGCGGCGAAACTGAGGTTTTTTCACATGCGGCTTCCGTCAGCTGTGCATACAAAACATATCAATTTCCGGCACAAAGTGGGTATAAGGGGTCATTTTCACCGCGCGCGGCGGCGCGACGAGATTTCGCCGCGGCCCCGCCCCTTTTCCAAAATTGCACACATTTTTGCAAACAGCGTGGCCCGTGGGTGACAAAATATATTTTCACTCTCTCCGTCTACAATAGAGCCATAATCCTCTCACGTGTTAAGCTCTATGTATGGCTGTGGATTTGTCGAAATATAGTTTAAAAAATGAGAGTTTTGGAAGCATAAGTAGGCTGACATGCTAATTCTATGGAAGAATCGAGGCTGCCCTTCTTGTGGGATGCACATAGCTTACTAAAACAAGGAGGGGAAACCAAAAAGATCCAGTGCTCGTTCTATTGAGTTTCCCATGTTTGTGTGTGAGAGAGTGAGGAAAGGACAGGAACGCCTCGGGCCACGGCATAGGAAATTAATCAACCCATTTGGTGACGGTTCACTCTTTTTTGTGGCCCAGCTTATTTGGTGACATCTTGGTGGCCAACTTTCATCGAAAACTGCCACCAACTGGTCACGAACCAGTCACCATATGTTTTTTTAGTAAAAACCATTTGGTGACTGGCCAAATACGGGTTTTCTTGTGGTTTAGGCAAAAGTTTCGTTTTCCAGTGTGTGCGCCCGTATTTCTGTAAAAGGGGCGGGGCCGCGGCGAAATCCCGCCGCGCGCGGCCTGACCCCCTATACCCACTTTGTGCCCAATTTCCAGTTTTGTTTGCTAGGCGCAAAAATCCGGACGCATTTTATATGACAATTAGAGGGGAAACTTGGTTTATCATAACAAATTAAGGTATTCTTGTAATTACGACTTGAGTACCGTAGATGCACATTTTAAACACTAGTACTGTAAACGCAATTGGTTCAAGTCCCCTAGTTGTAAACAAAGAGGAAACTTCCCAATAATACATTATATTTACTTTAACAGCGGACAAAGCGGCAGTGAGATCAGGCAACACGATGTCTTCTACAATTCGCCAAATGGCCGGCTGAAGATGAGAAGTTTAACACAGGATGGCCAGGTTATTTTCTACATATTAGATTTATTTAAGCTTTTATGTTTAAATTTCATAAATCATTCGACCATTCGTCACATTTACTGCGAAGACGCGGGAAGACGCGTTTCCTTTAGTAATACAATACCTTATTTTCAAGTCTCGCACCGAGCTTATCTGGTATGACCGTCCCGACGTGGAAGGACCGAAATTGAGCGACTTCAAGAAGTTTGATCTTCCAGCCGACATGGTGCAACCTACACAGGTTCGATGCTTGTTAGTCATATGAAGTCTCGTATATGTTCCATGTTCTATCTTCTGACCGTAAGCCACTTATTGTGTATGTTTCACTAGGTTGAAAAATCCTTACTTTAGCCACTTTAGCGATTACGGTAAAGCATGCACTCAGCTATACAAATTCCTTTTGAAATAATATATATATATATGAATACTTTATTCAGTGTACACCGAAGTAAAGCTGACGACAAAAAAAAAACGACAACAATAATATAACAACAACGACAAAAAAAAATAACATTGGCTAAACCGTTGGCTAGTAGCTAGTGCGCTAGTACTTTCTCGAATGCAGCTATAGTGTTTAAGTCTAATTGTATTTAATGATTGTTTAATTACCCGTTCAGGATATATTGCGTCTATCTATGGATGTGAAGGGAGATGTCGAGAAAGTTCGCACGCTCTTCTTGTATGACCAAACCCGAATTCATATCGACCACGTAAAAGGATTGGGTGACTTCATGGAACTCGAGGTTGGTACTCTTATTATTAGTGCATAGGCTTATTACATAGGGTCTAGTCTTCGACTTAAGCCCTTCAGCTTAGGTGTACCAAAGACGTGTAGTTAGACTTCATGCACTTCACGATACCCATGGAATGTTTGTACTGTTATGATTTACCTACTAAAGTTGGTAGATTGTGTTACTATTAACTAATCTAACAAACCCTAGTTGAATTGTAATTGTGAACCCCTTCTCTTATATAGTCTTTTGCATACGTTTTTAAACCGGATACTATCCAGATTGTTATTAAGGCTGAAAAGATAAATGTTATGAGGATGTGGTACAGTGGTACTTCTTTGAGTTCACTGGCCTTTCTTGATATCTGGTTATTACCGTATTTGTATTTATATAAGTGTAACTGTAGTTATGTATATAACTGCTTCATTCACAGTTCACACATAGAATCAATCAGATTATCAGCTACAACGTCAATCGCGTGCATGAAGTCATGAAGCGGAACAAAGAACAAAGTACGGCATGTATTATTTAATTATTTCCTTTTGATTTAGGTTTGTTTGAGAGACGACCAGTCGCTGGAAGAGGGACAGTCAATTGCTGAAGATATTCAGAAGACTCTGGAGGTGAGAGATTAGGCTTTAAAGCGAAATGCCGGCCGGTTTTTGAAATTTGAAACGCGTCGTGTGGACACATGCATTCTCACGTGTATATGCTAAGTGGGGTCGATTTTTTATGCTAAATTATGGCATTTGAAGAACGAAAATGAAGGTAAGGTGTCCACGATGCCTTTCAAAAAACCGGTCGACGGGCATATCCAGGTTCTTTGTCTTTATGGCACAACGCTAACGCCGCTTGGCTTACTTTGCTGGTTTTGAAAGAGTTACCAGTAGGGTTGCAAAAAGTTCAGCATTGATACTTCAGGGCTTCAGGCGAAGTAACACTTCAAATCCGAGCCATTGAATTCCATTTTTCCATTTCTCTTGTATACCCTTTACTCGTAGATTTACACTTGCGGAGATTAAAGCGAAATACCGGCCGGTTTTTGAAACACATCGAGTACAGCAGCATTCTTATTCAGCTTATGCAAATGAACATAAATTAGAATAAAATATCGAGCTAAATGTAACTTTGCATAAATACGTAAGAATTCAGTTGTGCACGATGCTTTTCAAAAACCGGCCGGTATTTCGCTTTAACTTTTGTAATGTTTCAGGTCCCCGCTGAAGACCGTTTGACAGGAGCGTATATGGATATGCTTCTACAAAAGGTGTAACTTCGATGGTTAGCGCTCAGTGCACTAAGAGAGAGCATTGTCGATTACAACTCAGATTTTAAAGCGAAATGCCAGCCTCTTTGGAAAATTTGCATATGATAAGCAAATCCTATGTATCCTATGCTAATTTTGCGCGATTGCCGTGGACGATCGCACAAAATTAGCATAGGATACATAGGATTTGCTTATCATATGCAAATTTTCCAAAGGGGCTAGCATTTCGCTTTAAGTTTGTTGAGTAAACTTTCTTATTGTTAGTCCTAGAGAGTGTATTCTTAGGCCTGGGGTTTAGGCTCAGGATTGATTGTTATGCCATTTTGCATACCCTTTTCACGTTGTTGTTTGTTCTTCAGATTGCTCTATTTATTGTTATATTGCATGTTGTTATATGTGATGAAGTAAATTTTAGATCTCATTTTAGTGTAAGCTTCACTGCGTTGGCGTTCTCTCATTGAATTCACGGTTTTTATATTTTTTATTCAACAAATCACAAAATGAGTAATAAATTATAACACCAAAAAGTGTTTACTGTGTCGGGGCTTGGTTTTTGCAAACAAAGCTGCAACTTTGATAATGGGAACATTTTTGTAGAAGTGAAATTCATCAAAAGAGAGACACGTAAATAATAACTAGTGGGCTTTGAAAGACAAAATGTGTAGTAGGTTCAAACGACTTACAAATAGTAGAAAATTACTTGTCTTAGACTACGGTAACGAAGGGATGTTTGCTAATTCGTTATCGTTTCAGTGCGAAATTTGTATAAACTTGTAGTTTGTAGTTGGCAATTACGATAAGTTATAACGGTGTAATTAGCATAATCCACATGTCCTGGCGCACTTTGCGGCCTTCACCTTTCTGTTGTAGAATGTCGATTTACAGAACTTTTGCGTGCATCTGTAAATGGGATCGTATGAATAATATCAATAAAAGTTGTTTTAGGTAATAATCAATAAATATAAATAAGCTTTTTTTATTAGCTCCATTACTTTTATATATCCATTATCCTTTTCCCATGAAGAGTTACGAGCACTGAGGAAACTAAGTTGGTGTGCCGCGCAGGCTGGGCTCACTTTTGGGTGCGCGGCCACTCCTTGGCGCAAAACTTCTCCGCCCAACACCTAAAGTTCTGGTAGAAACTTACTTGGGGAAGGTATCCCGGCACCTTAGTGCTCTGGGAAGCTTCTTGAACTCTTCGCACTTGTTACACGTCTTGGCGCAAGTCTAAAGAAGAAATATATTATTTCTGCCGTTTTTGTCATAACGGTAATTGCCTTATGAACGGTAACGGTACCGAACCGAACATACTTCGTCGTGTTACCATGGTACGACTGAGCATAGGCTCTTGAATGTGAATTGAAGATCTAAGGACCAGTTTCAGAAATCTTCCGAAATTCAGCAACCAGAAAGTAACAGAGTTTCAGGAGTAATATATCATGATCGCCTTCTATTTCCACAGACTTACCGAGATGATGAGTTTCTGATGGATTTTCGAATCGCACTGTCTGACCATTCTCTTGCAATTTGAGTGAACGTCGTAGCACCTGAATACAAATAGCTTTTGTACTTTTGGTCACTGTATTCACATTAACGTTTTTGTATGTTGTAGTCTGTTTTACTAGTAAACGATTCTTCATGCACGTTCGTAAAATCTTTTCAAGGTTAATGTCCACCCTTGCAGGCGAATTAGTATCTATTTTCCACTGCCTTTTCTCTTCCCCCGCGCGGGAAGCTTGGGAGCTTACTCCCGAGTTCGGCCACGCTGCTACAGTATGCTTTAATAACCTACATCAGGTCTTCCTGTTCATCGGTAGTGGTGGACACATTCAAGGTGGTTGATTCGAGATCGCCTCCCTCTGTTGTAGATTCCACGGACGTCGTGGTGGCATTGGCTTTGTTCGTCAGGGTAGTCGAGCCTACGGTAGAAGTCTGCAGTGTTGGATGCGGCGATTGTGTGGTTGCCTGGGATATGATTAAAATATGATAAACCTATGCCCTGATATCTATCTAGGTGATTTATTGGACGGGTGTACTATATACATTGCACTGTTTAAAACTACTAGTGCTAGATTTATTTGCGTACTAGGTAATCATACAATAGTCTACCGATAGCCTTGCCCAGAATATTGTTGATTCGCGAATAACGCGCAGCTTTAGAAAACCTGTGCGAATGGTGAACAGCGAGTTTTTATTTCGACGTGCGCACCATGGACTATGCTTTTTTGTATCCTCAAAAAATTTCTAATAAAATATTATGAAAACATACATCGACCGTAGCTTCTACTTCTGGGAACAGTCTATTCGATGCAGGTATCAGTGGTACTTTTGTACCCGTTGCAGCCCCGCGGTTTCGTACTCCTGGAAGTAATTCATAAGCGTCGTACATAAGAAAAAGTACCTTGGAAGAAAGATATGCTGACTCTTTTTATGACTATACAGCAGGTCATCACCATCTTCATACATATTTAGTAATTATTTTTTAATGTGTGAATAAATACTTCATATTAAACGTGACTGCACTGATGAAACTTGGGTGGTATTGCGCGAAAATGCCACGTGCTGAGTGTCTAGTATCTGGTGAAGGATTAGAAAAACAATACTACAGGACTTCAGGCCGCGCCGTGGCGCTTGTCTTTCAGTGCGCGGGTTGGTATAGGGTGCGGCATAATAGCTCGACGAGAAGTATGTGAACCTTGTTTTTCTTTTGCCGCGCACCACAAACTTTTCAACTTTTATGTGAAAAAAAATGTTTTTTTTTTCGGCCTAACTAAGGTAAGGGACTGTTTTTTATATCGAATTTTTTTAAAGATATTTTTAGAAGCTTAACGAAATACCGAAATTTCAATACGTTATTTGCAAAATACGGTAGATTTTGAAGAAAAACGCATTGATTTTTGGCATATTTGGAAACCCATTATAGAGATAAACGCGTGCTCCATTTGGATTTGAGAGGAGAACGTTACAGAATAGGTAGAATCTTCGAGCTTATTACGACTCCAGGTAAAGACAGATTGGAACCAAATCTTTATGTTGACAACGTTTCACCAATCGGCATAAACAGGACACGGAATAATTACCTCAAACTTGGGTTTAATTACCCAAGTTTGAGGTGATTATTACTAAATTTCTTAGGTATATAAATATTTGGTGTTGGATCATAAAAATAACTATCACAAATATCTTGTACTTAGTGCAGTCTTCGATACAATAGAGACAATCAGCGGGCAATTCAAAGCGAAATACCGGCCGGTTTTTGAAACACATCGAGTACACCAGCATTCTTATGCAGCTTATGCAAATGAACATAAATTCGAGTAAAAATCGAGCAAAATTCGAGTAACTGAGCATAAATGCGTAAGAATTCAGTTGCCCACGATGCGTTTCAAAAACCGGCCGGTATTTCGCTTTAGAGCAAAATAAAAAAGCCAAAAAACTGAAAAATACGTACCAGCTTCATAGGAAAACAGCATTTCATAAGATCCATGGTGTAGTTTTGGAATAAGTGCCAGTGTTCCATGAACCAATAGTAGTACGCAGATAATAATTTGCATGTTGAAAAGCTAAAACGCACTATTATTTTAAAGGGATGGGGTCAATTCAAATCGCCCCTTTGTTTCTTTTTTATATGTATTGTAAACCTCCATGTAAATCACAATCAGTGCAAAAATTTTCCATGTCAAGGATCCCAGAGTTTGTAGTTTGCTGATATTGGATAGACCAGATGACCAGATAGGAAGCTTATAATTGATAAATTATAAATGCAGAATTCAAATGAGAACTATGAATCTAATAAGCATAATATAAATAGTTTTGTTAGGTCGGTTAACAACAGAATTAGAAAGTTTGCAAAAAAAATTGACCAGTGAAGTAGAAAATAAGAGGAAACCCATGAGATAAGAACCTCCTTACAAGGTCCGAGCATACGACTACAGTACTGTAATTCGTAATACAGTACCGCACCCCTACCGTAATACAGTAATACAGTACCGTACAGTATCGTAAGTAAATTACAGTACAGTAATTCGAATAAACAATACGATGATAATGATTTCCTATGAAATAGATTGTTCCCAGAACATAAAAACAAATGAGAGAAATTAGGCAATTAGGCATATGTTTGCCTACTAATCAACCAGTGTTTCTTGAAGGACCCAGGGTCCACCAGGAGAGTGCCCACAGACTCTAGGACCCAGGATTGGTCTTAAGCCTGTGGGCCAAAGCCGATATGTAGGGTGGGACTTAAGACTTAAATAGACCCTCAAGGGTGCGATCTCTCTCACTCATAAAGACAGGAGAGACTAACACAAGAAGCCACATACCTACGGCGCGACACACAAAAATACACACACTCTTGTCAGCGGGTGGTTACACAGATCTCCCGCGGGCGGTCCCCCACTCGAGAGTGCCGGCCAGGGTGCGGATGAGGATGAGGGTGCGGACGGACGGCCAGGACCCGGAAGGCGCGCGAGCGTACAAGGCAAGTCTTTTAGAAAAAGGCGATTAGAAGGAGTTGAGAAAGAATGACAAAAATAAGGATATTTTTAAAGCGATATGGCACGTGATTTGTGCAATGGACACACACACACATCTAAGATGACCGAATTGACTGTGAGGACCAGTAAATTTGGCTATTGAAAACGAGCATCGAAGACCTAAACATAAGCAATTGCTTAGCATTCCTTATCTGAAAGGGACTTCAGAAACCGAGCCTAACGACAGTAATAAAATACATTTTCTCGTATTTATATTTATTAATGTGGTTTCACCTTGACAAAACGTGCGTGTTACATGTTTATACCTTCATTATAAATGTTATGTTATAATAGTAAACCTACTAATTATCAAATGAGAAAACATATTATCCGTGGCTTCAACTCTACATGAGTCGCTAAGGCTGCCACCCTGACAACTAGCCACCCTTGTGCAAAACGTGTGCAATTGCGGACCCTAATTCCTCTAATTGCTCTACTTGCAAGTCTTGACGACAGTGTTCTTTTTAAAGAATCTCTATTCCAATTGTGGAGAAGAACAGCCTGCGGAACACTCGAAATCGCATCGCGGATGGAAAGAAATTCGCAAATAAGTGGTCCAAAACTGCCTGAACAAGAAAACCAGAAAGTCCTCCGTGAAGAACTTCTGGTGAATATCGTTTTACCCGAAAACAATTTACCGACCGGTCAAAGACTATTTGGCGACCACTGAGAGACAATATGGTGAAATTTGTGAGCAGTATTAGAAAAAAAATTAGTCTTCATAGTCCTAAAATGGTTCATAGACGAAAAATAGTACCGCCGTCGCCAAATGGTGTATTCTCCAAATATTTACTAAACCTATAAACGCTAAGCCATTTACATTGAAATACTGAAACATGCATATTTCAACGAAACAAGGTGAACAAGGTGACCTCTAAACTAGGTACACCTGAGGCCATATTCACCACTCAATTCCCCATGGGGAATTCCCCGTCTTTTTCTCTGCGTGTCTCACATTAGAATGCTATTTTCTGTCCCCAGGGATTAGTTCCCCGAGGGAATGGGAGTGGTGAATGTGGCCTCAGAACAACGTGAAACTGAATTTTTATAATTATCATGGGTTCACTGATAAAAATGAAAGTAGGTTAAGTTGAATACAAACTACAAAACCAGTTTTCCGGAAGATTGGGCTCATTTGCATATTAAATGAAAAGTATAAAAGTCGGTTGTGACGTGTTTCTGGACATTTGTAGTTTCTACTGGGGCGAGTAGCCCATTTTCCAAAATGGGAAATGAAGACATCATAAATTTCGAAGAAGGAAAGGTTAGTGACTTATTCGTTCCCGGCAAACCCTAATTTACCAGCCGGCTTCGAACCCGCGTTGTTCTGGTTCTACATAAACACTAACTAGGCGCCCCCAACATACACCATGTTGGTTCAATTTCGAACCCGCACAGTTCTGGTTCTAGGTGGGCACAATCCAATTTGGTTAATGAGTGAAATTTATAGTACCTACTGTTTGGTTCCCCAAGGGTTTACGGTAACAATTTGTCACAGTACCGTTTCGTTACAGTACCTACTGTTTGGTTCCACAAGGGTTACGGTACCAATTTGTCACAGTACCCTGTTTCGCTACAGTGCCCTGTTAGTTACAGTACCCATTTAGTTACAGTACCCGTTTAGTTACAGTACCCTTATCGTTCCAGCTCGTATACGGTCGTTGGAGGGTGATTAGCAAACTCGGCGCCGGCGGCTGTGGTGCCGTGTTCAAAGTGAAAGACGAGAAGAACAAGAACTTTTGTGCCGCATTAAAGGTTTGCATGTTTTTTGTTTGACAATGATTATCTTCTACGCCGAGGGCAGAGGGATTCGAACCCTGGTTGTGTGCGCAAGGGTTGATTTTGCAAGCTGACCATGAGCCTAATATAAATGTGCTCCCTTATTGATGTGGATCTGTGTTTGGCACCACGAATTGGAGCCTTTTCAACCTAAATTATCATATGTTTTTTTTTTGAAGATGCTGTGCCAATAACGTCTCTTATTCTTTTCCCTCCGCCGAAGTGTAAGAGATCCATCGTTTTATTTTTTTATCAATCAAAGCAATCCCTTTAATATATTCAAAAATTATATTCAGGCTGAGAAAAACGACCTTGAAGACGGTGGAGTGCTGAAGTTAGAGGTGGAAGTTTTCCGTAAATTACAAGAGCGCAAACACACGGTACAAATGCTAGGAGCCGGAAAGCGCAGCAAGTATAGGTGACATTTAAGCTTGTTAAATTGTAGATAGTTTTTATTTCTAGCATCCAGAGGAGTTTTTTGTGAAGCAGTGTATCTGTGAAAGTTTTGTTGCTTTGCACCTTTGCTATACATCATTCGATGCCGATGTTGGACTTTAGCTGCGAAAACGGGTGTGACAAGATTTTTACATATGCTAACAGTAGAGGTACTAAGATTGCGGACTCAATTTCTCTTAATTTTCGTCACGTTGGAAACGGCCGTCAAGGGCGCGTTTGGGATTGACCGAAACGAAAGAAAATGTTCTGACTGTCTGGTATCTCTCACACGATCAGCATATTTCAGTTTTCATTTTTTAATTTCTTTTCTTTCTTTTCGCAATCACGAACGCGGCCTCGCCTATTTCCGAAATTCCGTTTCCTTTCAGTTTCATTGTGATGACACTATGCGACAAGGATCTCATGTCAATTAAACGAAATATGGACATCAAGTTTAGTGAGGGGACTATGTTGCGAGTCGGCGTCCATGCTCTATACGCTATTAAACAGGTCGGCGTTGGCGCCTTACTACTCAGGTCACGCTTCGCTGGCGTGCAGTCATTTATGAAGCACGCGTGCGGCATCCAATCCGCTGGCGTGCAGTCCGACGGACTGCATGCGTGACCAGGACCGTCCCGGTCACGCGTGCGGCAGCTGTTTATGCACAGTGCCGTAAACGTGCAGAAACTGAATATTTTGCGCAGGAACCCCCTTCCTTCCTACACATAAAAAGAACAATAAATAAAGCATTACAAAAATAAAACAATGCAAACCACATCAATAAAACAATAATTCATCAATATATTTATTCGGGAAAACTTATAAAGTCAATATAGGAGCAAACAAACAGTGTTAACTGTGAAGCAATCTACTCATCGGTTCGGAAGAGAGCTACTCCTAGGCCCAGAACACAAAACAATAATTGTGAATACCACTTTATTCAGACATACAATCATCACACATAGACTTAAGCATGTAGAATCCAGGGTCCCGTTTGCTCTCGAAGTCGGGGATCTTCATTTTTAGCTCCAATCGAAGGCGGTGTCTCTTAGCCGATGTGTCCCATAGAGTGAAGTAGACGGTAGAAGACGGCACAGAAGATAATACAGAGCGAAAGGTCCGTCCTAAGGCTAGGCAAGGGGAGCACCTTAACTTTATTCCCGACGCCGTGGCATGTTTGCAAGATGGTGGCACTGGGCGGGATTCGAACCCGGGTCGTATGGGTGAGAGACGAGAACTTTGCCAGTGAGCCACGACGGCACATATTGGCACATATTGGCCCAATAAGGCACATATTGCTAAGCTACTAAAGCAAAGAAGGAAAAAAACACGTGATTTGAAATAAATTAGGCTAGGCATAGGCATTTAGTCATATTACGACGATTTCCTTTCTGCTGGTTGTGAATTACTTGTACTATTGTCCGAAAATCATCGCGGTCGCCGCACAGCTGAAAAAATAACATGTACAGTTCAATTCAATCCTGGAACATAAAAATTCATGCGAATTAATTTTAATTCACTATAGGAAACAGGTGATTGTGAAAGCACAATACCACATATGCAGAAGAAAGTTTTTTTTCGAAAATAAAATATAGTAATGATCATGCTACTCCCAAGATTAGTTTCACAATATGGCTAATGATATTATGATATAATATATACTGTGCAACGTATATACGTATACAATGTTGGAAGAATTGTGCATGTTTTTAACAGACCAAAGAATAAAACATATATTCTTACCCATATATCCCTCGATAATTCATAGTGATTCACTGGATAAAGGTCGAGCGGTCCAGCTTCTAACCAAGCTTATGTTGGTTTATGTGCAGAACATCTTTCGTTTTGTTTCCGTTGAAGAGTGGATGAACACGGTCGTCCTACAATAAGCGAACTGAATATAAATTTATCAAGCAAAACTCAATATTACAGAGCGAGATCTACATCAAATTAGACAGCACAACTCAGTATCTCTGCTGTACATAGATAATCAGTCTTATTTTTATCAAGGTTATACATCTGTACATATCTTCAGCGATTTAACAATGTGTGATAACCGAAACCTTTTCGCATCAATTAAGGCGCTATTGAACACAACTAAAATTAAAGAAAATAAATAAAAAATAAGTACCTGGTTTGAACGAGGAAAGTAGGGGCATCGGAGTTCGGAGTGGATCTAGTCGAAGTTCTGAAAAGAAAGACAAAAAATGATTTTTGTCCAGAAAGGCACGTTACTTCGGTGCTTGATTGTTAACTAACGTGAACAGAAATGAGCAGGCTGTCATACGACATCCATATGACAATTATCAATAAGATCGGTGACATTCGACCAAATTTTGCATAAGCACAACAAGAAAACAACTTACGCATAACGAACATCCACTAATTCTCATAAATGGGTCAGGCGGTTACGCTCCGACTGTTCCGAGGCGTTTCACAGCCTAAAAAAACCGGCAGTGTAGTTCAAATTAAAGAGTCGACGTTCATAATTGAAATGTATTTGAAAGTGTGTATACCTCAATGCCTGAAATCCATGGGCAATATTAGTTAAACTCACCAAGAAAACCATTTATCAGCTACGTAAACTGTAAATAAAACACACTTACTGCTTAACATTCATCTTCCACGTCCATTTTCCGTTGTTGTGACCATTGTTGCTCGCTGGCACTTTATATTCGTCGTACCTGCTTCACAAAACATTAGTACAACAATAAATAAGCAAATTAAACCAGCAAACGGAAAGAAATGTAAGAAAACAGCAATTCGTAGAAAAAACGTAAAAAAAATGAAAGCGTGCATTTTCCCAGAAGCGCAAGATGCACGGTTAGTGCGAAAATGCGGCACGCGTGACCAGACCGTCCGCTACCAAAAAAAGCACGCGTGCCGCATGGAGGACTGCACGCGTGCTTTTTGACTTAAATGACCGCACGCCAGCGAAAGGTCAGCCATGTAGTTGGCATACCGAGGCTTCTGTATGTGTCTTTGGTGGGAGCATTCGCCTCGCTGATTCCCATTGTCTCCATTTTCTATTACCGAAGGATTGGAGAGTTTCTCCCCTTCATGCATACTGTTCCTGGCAAACAACATCTCGCCAGACAGTACCGCGCCGCGCTATTTTTGCTATACTTTCAAATAGATTCCATCATTCCAGCTGCACGAAATCGGTTATGTTCATCGTGACGTGAAACCGGGCAATATGGTCATTGGGATGTGTGGGCGGGAACGGAAAATGGTTTTTCTCATTGACTACGGTAAGATTCTGTTGTGTTTTTAATATTTCTCATTGACTACGGTAAGATTCCGTTGTGTTTTTAATATTTCTCATTGATTACGGTAATATTCTGTTGTGTTTTTAATATTTCTCATTGACTACGGTAGGATTCTGTTGTGTTGTTAATATTTCTCACTGATTACGGTAACTTAACCGCGCCACTTTGACTTTTTTAGGCATGGTACGAGGCTATCTAAAGAAAGACGATAAAGGGAATGAAGTGCTGAGACCGGCTAGGAAGAAGGTGCTCCTACGAGGCACACTCAGATACTGTTCGCTGAGTGTGCATGAGAGGAAGGAACAGGTGAGGGGTGCTAACGTGGTCGAGTGGTAGTGATTTTGGTTGGCATTGAAATATCCCAAGTTCAATTCCCGTCGTTCCATCCACTTTTTGCTGGCTTGCTACGTCACACTGACATTAGTATGCACGGTACAAAGTGGTAGTTTCGACAAATAATCATACTAATAAGAATTATTGCGATTATCTGTCGAAACTAATACTTTGTATTTTGTACCGTACATATGTTAATGTTACTGTATTGTATGCTAATCAGTTTAGGGTCGAGTAGATGACCTCTGGTCACTAATTTACATGCTTGTTGAATTGTACAAAGGATTGCCGTGGAATCGAGATTCTGATGAGAAGGAAATTAAGAGGAAGAAGGAGAGCTTGGCCGACGATGTGGTGTTCAAGGTTAGCAAGTCTCCTTAAATGTCCCCTTTAAACTCTCTCCCTCTTTCTCTCTTCTCTCGCTTCTCTCCTCCCTCTCCTCTCTCTCCTCATATTGTAATTTGAATAATCTAAACAAGTTCATTCAGGGTTCACCACCAGAGTTTCTCGAGATTGCGAAGTACCTTCGACCTCTCAAGTACAGCGATCGGCCCGATTACTTCAAGATTTATGAGCATGTTAGTTTCTTTCCCCTTTATTGTTTCGGTTCTCCACCATTGCGACCGAATTTGGCGCCTGCTATGGAAACCGGCCGGTATTTTGCTTTAAGATTCCCAACAGGTGTACACTCGATATAGAGAACAATAAAAACACCATTAGAGACGACACCACAATGTACTTACGCGTTCAAACATCAATCTGATACGTCAATATTCCTTTTATTATCCTAAGGTGTTAATTACCCTAATTATCCAATTCATATCCTAATGTGCTAATTGCCCCAATTGCCCTAATTATCCAGTTGATGGCCGGGGTTCGTCGATGCAATACTCACTTCACGGATCAGTACGAGTGGGAGAAGAAGGACGCCGAGAAAATGGCGGCCGAGAATAGCAAGATGACGGTTCGGACAGATTTAGTTCTCTATTCCAATAACAATGTTTAAAGCGGAATGACACGTGGTTTGTGACACATAATGGAACGTTATTTGCTTATAAAACGTGCTTATTGTTAGATGGTCGAATGAAACAATTAGCACTATAGGTTCAAGTTCCAGTTCCGTCGAAGCCCAAAGCTATTTTCCGAAATTTAATTTAAACAACACAACAGAACTTTGATTGTTAATGGACTTAGAGCCTTTGGGTACAAACTATAAACTTTAAACTATAAACTAGAATGAATACCTAGGAACTCGATTTGGTACACACTTGTGTGGAGCCCTCTGAACGGGAACGTAAGCAGAAGAAGTCAATTCCGGGTTAGTAAACAATTAAAGCGATATAACACGTGGTTTATGGCATTCCCATTAGTGCCTTTCTGGCAGACAGACCACAATCCTTATGGAAAACATAAACACACTGTCCTAACGTTGTACTAAACCCGCCCTAAGCTTGACCTCTTATGCACTAGCAGTGCACTCGGCCAATCCTTGTGCACTAACATTGTACCAAAAGTATACTCATGATGACCTTGCACTAGTCCGGCTTTGTCATATTGTGTACTAAAAAGATAATTTTAGTTTGTTATTGCTTTAACGTGGTATAACATCCGGTTTTTGAAACAGATTTTGAATAATTGCATTCCCAGGCATCATGTGCATGCAAATGTGTGAGATTAGAATAATCGACCCCAATTCGACCCCATTTAGCATAAATACAGGAATGCCGTTGTTCATGGTAAGTTTCAAAAACCGGCCCTTATTTCGCTTTAGTAGATGTTTGTGTTTCTTTCTAAGTTTCATGTAAATAGTCGAGGACTTGACGCTTTGGTGAATCAGTGTCCCATTTTGTTATTTTCTTTTTACCACTATGTTCATGTTGTAGTAAAGCTTTATATAACACAGGCATAAAGATTTGTATATAACACAGGAAAACGTAATAATTGCCGAAACCACAGAAAAACCATCGATGATCGGTCACCAAATAGTTTTAACTGAAAAATATTGATCAGTGACCATTTGGTGACCGTTTTCCTAGGAAATTTGGTCACGAGAAAGTCACAAGTGGTCATCAAATGGCTTGGCCCCGACAAAAACCAGTGGTTCCACCGTTTCCTCTGATAATATAAAATTAATTTCAGCCGACGAACTCGACTACAAGGTCTTTCCGAATACGCATCCGGATTGCTTTAAAGAAGTTATTATAAAGATTTGATGAATAAACAAACTAAACTTACGTTGATTTTTGTTTGACATGCCTATTAAAAAACTGCCCCTCCCCAATTTTCCTATGAGAAAACTACAGTAGTACGTAATCTCGACCGGGGAATACGCAAAAATGGATAAGTTACGGGCAAGCAAGATTTTTTGACATTTCAACAGTTAGCAGCTTTTGAGCACACACACACACACACGTGCACACACACACACACACACACACACACACACACACACACACACACACACACACACACACACACACACACACACACACACACACACACACACACACACACACACAAACACACACACAAACACACACAAACAAACTCAAACACGTGTTTTGGCTGGAAGCCTGCAGAATTTTGTACTATTACATGGGAAACCAAAAACCCGATATGGACCATATCTCAAAAAATCGGACCATATCGGGGTTTCCACTTTCCTGTGTACAAAATTTCCTGTATTTTTCTTGTCATTTTTTTCCTGCTAGGGGTTTCCTGCTAGGCAAAATAGGGGTGATGCTATTATTTTTTCCTGTAATAAACTTGTACACCGAATACATCAAGATCAATATTTATTCAACTCTGTCACTCAAAACTCAAACATGTTACAATATGCAAGCTTATGTACATTGAGCGTTTAGAAGAAAAAAATCAGCTTACAACGCAAAAAAAAACATAAATCAGCAAGATTGCCAAAGGACTATACTCGTATAGAACGAGGGCCGCTGAATTTAAAGCGATATGGCGCCCGGTTTTGAAGCGTATGTCAAATGACTACATTACCATGCATTATATGCAAATGAGTATTATTAGCGTAAAAAAATCGACCCGACTTTGCATAAATACATAGAAATGCAGGTACTTGAGATGCGTTTCAAAAACCGGCCGCTATGTAAACTGGCCGGTTTTTTCGAAAGTAAGACGGTCAAACGCATTCCTTTGCTGACAATTAGTGAGATCGAGATTTTAATCTAATCATTTGCATATGATGCATGGGAATGCAGTTAGTTAAAATCCGTTTCAAAAACCGGCTGTTATACCGCGTTAAAGGAACGCAGTCATGATAAATCATCATTTTTATTTGCCTTTCATTAATTATAGGCAGATATGAAGAAAAATACAGTACCAGGAACAAGTTATAGAAATGCGAACCCAGGGAGAGAAATCACTAAGAATGGGAGTTACTCGATTACAGTAGATATGCAATTGTCCTGGCAGAGGCTCATTATAATATTATAAATACCTTGCAGTGCTACACAATTGCAATATGCTGTCACTGCAGGGTATTCATCGTCGGTCGCAATTCCGGCAATTGCTTTCATGCACATATATTGTTATCCAGTCACTCCCATTTTCAATGAATTATCTCCCTGAGTTATCTCCCTTTCTGTAACTTCAAATTGGCACCACATTTTTTGCACATCTTCCTTTATTCAATGGAAATCAAATAAAAATTGCGAAAATATCGTGACTGCCTTCCTACTGCGCTACGACCTATAAACAAAACAGTAAAGCAATGCTTCTAAAATCAGAATGAGAACTCAAAAGCTTAAAATGTACTCACTTAAAATTATCAACAAAAACAATATAAAGAAACCATAAAACAATATAAAAAGTATAAACAATATCATTAGTAAGGTAAGTTTGGAATTAAAAGAAAAACTATTCTGATATGCAATAAACCAGAGTATAAACCGGTTTGCTATCACATTGTAGAGTACCCTAGTAGCGCAAAGGTTTTGCCGGAATATATTGATATTGTTAAATCGATAATGATAAAAACGTTTATGAAGTAATTGTCCATGTTGCACAAATTACAATGCCACTTAAAAGGTAACGATAAGGGTGCATTGATGTAACTATAGCTACCGAACACAACATCGCTGTAAAGGTGCAGGGAGTTTTGTGGAGCTAGGCAACATCGCTAGCTTCAAGCCAAATCTGCTGGGAAACTGGGAAAACCATAATCAATTGCCCATTATAAGGATAATTAAAGGATAATTACTCGTAATTGCACACATCACTCCTCGATAACATCTACCCAATAGCGAACGTTTTTCGACCACAGTTTTCCGTGCGTGTTGTCAAAGACGAGCTTGTAGACACCGGGCTCAGCGGCTACGACCTAAATTCAATTATATTTATAAAACTCATACCGCTCCCACACAATCATGAGCGATATTCGTTTTGTTCTCTCTCTCCCTCACACACACACACACACACGCACGCGCACACGCGTACACACACAAGCACGTACGCACGCACACACACACACGCACACAAGCACGTACGCACGCACACACACACCCTTAATTTGTAATTACGCAAAAACGTACCTCTCCATCCTCGGGCACATATTCCGTCTGTAGTTTGAACTTTGGCCTCATCACTATGTCATCCGGGTGGTCTGCTGTGACGTCACCTTGTTTGCACGTCGAATAATTAACCGAGAAATGAACATCACCGCTCTCCAGACGCCACCACCAACGAAGACGTCGGTTGGGATTCCGCTCTCCTGAAAGGAAAAGGTCTACGTTAAAGCGGTATGACACGCGGCTTATCCTTTGATAACTGCTACATTTCCATATATTGTGTCTTGTGCCATTCTGTGGACGCAATTTGCATATAATACATGGAAATGCAGTTCGAGTATACGCTTTAAAACCACGCTTCATACTGTGTTATCGTTTCTCATGGCGAAACTACAGCAATCAGAATCGATGTTCATGAAGGAAGCGCGGCTAAACTGCATATTGGTTGCAATAGCTTACCGTACACCGGAACGGGGATAAAATTAGTGGATCGTGCTGAGATCGAGAATTTCTTCAGTTTTTCTTCGGGCAAGTCGTTGGCTGGATCATACCTAAAATAAGTCTTTGTAAGATTGTCCTAAGCCTAAGCCTAAGCCTAAGCCTAAGCCTAAGCCTAAGCCTAAGCCTAAGCCTAAGCCTAAGCCTAAGCCTAAGCCTAAGCCTAAGCCTAAGCCTAAGCCTAAGCCTAAGCCTTCAAACTGCAAGAATCATTACCGACACTTCATGCCTGTACGTTGTTAACCGGTGGTGTTATTTAATAAATAAATACAATATAATGCGAAACTAGCCGTAACTTGCCTGTCCAATTACATTTTGTACAGAGATATGTGTGTGTAAAATATGTGTCAAATGTGGGTTCCGGATGCATTTTTTTGCATAGCCTCCAATGGCGTTGGGCTCTTAAGACTTTGAAATATAAAAAAAAACATTTCACAGGAAGCACACCTCATCTCCGGGGGCACCTTTCCTCCCATCCTCACGTCTCCGTACTCGCTCTCGTGCTCCTTATCACCTCCCCAATGTCGGTAGAGATTCTCAGCTCCGATCGATTCCTGAAGCAAATTTATAACATGACAGAAAATCAGAGAGTCTGTGCCAAAGCCTACCATAGCCTAAGCCTAAGCCTAAGCCGGTAGAGGTTCTCGGTCCCGATGGATGATTCCTCAAGTAAATGTATAATATACGACAAATAAAACTCAGCCTATGCATAAACATCAGTTGCATAAGCAACTACTTTGAACAACTCATTCATATGCATTATATACTAATGACGGCATGACTATACAAAATCTTGGGATGCCGTTAGTCTCCAAAAATTCAAAAACCGGGTGTGCATACGAGTCAACGACTTACCTTATAAAGGTTTATTGATAAAGGTAAAAAACGACAAGGTGGGCGAGAAAAAAAGAAAAAAATTACCCTAAGCTTGTCCTTCCAGTCAGCTCCTAGGAACTGTATCTTCTGTTGAGTTTGTTTGGCCAGACAAGGGGAGATCAATTGCCAGAGTATTTGAATAAAAGAAGGAGCGTTGATGATAAACACCTTCCGAAGAACGTCGGGGAACATTTCCTAAAGCAGAATTGAAATAAATGAAGTGAAACCTTTTCAGCCTTCAGGATTTTAAAGCGGTGCAAGAGCCGGTTTTTAAACAGATTTTGGATAACTGCATTCCCATGCATCACATGCAAATAAGTGTGATCAGAATAACAAATCGAGCTCAATTCGTGCTCATTTATTGCTAGCATACTTTACATAAGAATGCAATTGGCCTCAAAAACCGGCCGCTATATCGCTTTATGGTCCACGGCAACTTCACAGATTCTTATTTTACCGTTTCTTATTGATGATAAATACCCAATACTCACTATCAGTCATATACTGTCAATCACAAAGCGCAAGTATTGATGCTATATGGCTCATTTGCTTTGTAAAACATTGTTGAAACATATGCATGCGCTAACTAATAACTACGAACCTTCAAAAAAACGCAGTACAAATAGCATTAGCTAACTTCAAACTT
This sequence comes from Pelodera strongyloides, assembly GCA_036852015.1. Taxonomy (NCBI): domain Eukaryota; kingdom Metazoa; phylum Nematoda; class Chromadorea; order Rhabditida; family Rhabditidae; genus Pelodera; species Pelodera strongyloides. Next base: position 284,713 of record JAANDG010000083.1, read on the forward strand.
CAAACTATAGACTACAAATACAGACTACAAACTAGAAACTCCAAATCTTAATAAAGCCAACCTGTAGCTGTGAGAGCATTGCGTTGACCACTTTAATAGCAAAAGTGTCAATCATTCCCATGTGAATTCCCTCCAAATCAAAGATTACCGAGGTACCGTACTGCCGACCACTTCGCTTCTCGCACTCTCTCAAGAATTAATGTTTAAAGCGGTATAACAATAGGTTTTTGGACGCTGCACCTCCATGCAGTGAGCGCAAATGACTGCGCGATTTTCTAATTAGGTATCAAAAGGTATCAAAAACCGGTCGGTTCATCGCTTAAATTTCGGTCACGTAACTACTTCGATCACGTGACAACTTTAGAAGGTAATGTATGTAGAGAGAGGGCGGGGTTAAAGATAGAGAGGAGAAAGAGGGAGAGACATGGAGAGGTAGAGGGAAAGGGTAAGAGAGGGTAAGAGCTAGGGAGAAAAAAAGATATGGACATGGAGAAAGAGAGAAAGATAGATAGATAGAGAGAGAGAGAGAGAGAGAGAGAGACGGATAGAGACTAACTATAAGCGTAATCGCAAACCTGATAATATGCATAACACCTTCACTCTCCGCAATTCGCATCACATATAGGTCAGAGTTTCTGGTACAAGGTACCAATCCAGCCGCATCACATCGTCCGATCATTTGAATAACTAACACGTTGCCGTCACGGTCAAAACCAACCACAGAACCTGAAATAGGATATATTTATTCCAATATTAAAGCGAAATGCCGGCCGGTTTATGAAACGCATCGTGGACCACTGAATTCTTACGTATTTATGTATCGTGTTTAGCTCGATTTTTTATTCCAATTTATGTTCATTTGCATAAGCTGCATAAGAATGTTGGATGCATTCCAAAAACCGGCAGGTATTTCGCTTTAACGAGAGATCTTGTGCATGGTACAAAACTGTCCTTGTAAAAGCGAAAAGGCAAAATCGGTTATCTGTGTGATAAAATAATAAATTCATATAATAATAAAAAGTGTAAATGTTCGCGCTCACCTGGCAAATACTGTAGCGCTCGGCTCACGTTATCACAGTACTTTGTGATTTTATCAATCGACGAGAAATCCTCATTGTCTAAACCCAGAGCGTGAATTGCTCTGAGCGAGAAGCGGATTTTTGGGACGACGACATCTGTAATGAGGGAAAATATACCGTAGGTACTAACTGGGGGCATGCTCCCAGTCTCCCAGTAGAAGGTCAGAGAAAGAGAGGGATCACGCGCACCAGCGACACATAGAGACAAATTGTCCCATAACCGGGAGGACTCCCACTGTTTGTGCATACGACCACAGTAGCTGGTTTCACTAACATTTACGTGTGAATTAAGAGCTCGATCATTTTCTGCGGCTAGACTTTTGGGCCATTACGTGGTGCACAGAAGTGTTGTAGTCACATATAAACGAGCCAGTGGGAACCTCCCAGCCTCCCGCGCTCTATCTGTGTCCCTCTGATTCTAGTATAATTTTCACTAACATCCAGCGGGAGGCCTGGGAAGTTACTCCCGGATTCTTGCATACGGGCACAACATAACATTTTTGGAATATTTTTTTTTTCGACACGCTTAGAACAAACTACCTGCTTTCATTCTCGGTACTTCTCGTTGTAGTGAAACATTGCGCTTATGTTTAGAAAGCTTAGAAATGAAGTTACATTACTTCGCCAATTCGGATATAAAGATCAAAGAAGAGGTCGCTAAGAAGGATAGAGAGAAAGACAGAGAAAGAGAGAGAAAGAGAGAGAGAAAGAGAGAGAGAGAAACGGATAGAGAGAGAAAGAGGGAGAAAGAGAGAGAGAGGCGTAGAGAACAAAACTAAGGAAACAAACCAATTTTCCGATCCCAGCCTACAATCCATCGTAGCAATGAGAAGTCATCGTCGTATGAAGGGACTAACTGAAAACGTAGAGTTTACATCAGGAAAATAAGTAATCTATAGTCTGTAGTCTGTAGGTAGCCTCATATATATAAAACAATCATAAAGAGCACCTGTCGTAGCCGAAGTACCGTAATAGACGCACAATATTTTAGGTACAGTAGCTAAGGAATATAACTACTCTAAAGTACCGTAATATAAGCACCGTAATATCAGTACCGTAATATCAGTACCCCGTGGGGGCGTGGTCAAGTGGCAAGGCCCTTGCTCACGCCACCGGTCACTGGTCCGTTCCCGGCCCGGAACCCCCTCACCCCACCAAAGGTGTAAAAGTTGGTAGCTGGGTAAAACCAGCGGAGATAAATCGACTTCCCGAGCAGATTGGCCACCCCGGTGCACCGTTTCCGCGGATTCGGTTGATATAACCGGTTCACTTTATCTTTATCACTTTTTATATCAGTACCGCATTCCGCGATGTAGTTGGTACGTACATAAGTACCCTAATATCAGTACCCTAATATAAGTACCGTAATATCAGTACCTTAATATAAGCACCGTAATTTAACTACCTCAAGGTCTTCCTTCATCTTCTCCCTAAGTTGTGCGATCAATTTCTTATCGGCTTCATTGATATCGTCAATGTGCATCGTTTTCTGATTTGTAGGTTTAAACGGGACCATCCGGGTTTCTGAAAAGAATAAATTTTGTGTTGGTCTTTTTTTGATATTAACCCAAAATTTGGGTAACTAAACCGCTAATACATTTTTTTAAATTAAACCGCTAATATTATTTACAAATGGTGGAATGCCAAATAAACATAAGTTTAAAAGAAACAGGCAGAGGCGATGACCACCATCATACCCCTAGCCATAAATAGCTCGTACAAGATAATAAATTGCGGGCTACTACGCGATGGTGAAGTACGTAACTAATAATAGCTCGCCCGTTCACAGATTGGAAAGATATGATACATAGTAGCATAAACATAACTTATTAACATTTATCTGTTATCAGGATTACACCACGTGTTGCACTTTAATATACAAACAATAAAGAAAAACAAGAAACTTGTCAAACCATAAACAGTGATAAAATAAAATAAAAGTAACGACTATACAGGAAATGGAGGGAACAATTTGGCGTCCCGGGTTTTTCGTGGACGAAAACACACAATATTCGCGTCTGGTGGTTGCGAATCTTTCCGAAAACCGTCGCCAAATGGTCGTAACCGGGAGTAGGTTTTTTTTCTGCTGTATGTGCGTCTGCTAACTTAGCTTGTGCTAGCACTAGCAATAAAGGGAGTGGAGCGCTTTTTTTTGCACTGATATGCTGGTAAATTACCGTATCCTAAATCTAGGGCTAAATCCCTTCAATAACACGAGTTTATTTAAAATAAATAAATTTTAGACGTCTAGACTGAAGGAATAAAAGTGAAAGTCATTTCACAATCACCACTGAAAATCAGCTGAATTATAGCTATAGAAAGAGTATTGAATATACGCAGAGAAAGAGAAAACAAAACCAAAGTGCAATTTTTGCTCGAGACTCTGTGAGACATTCGGTAACACTAGAGTTCATATAATTATTACATTATTCATTTAAAAGTCAAAGAGTGCAAGTTTTTGTTTTTAATAAAAATTAAAGATTTCTTCATGTTCTGATGTATGTCTCGATTTTTTGTTACACGAAGAAATGAAGAAAGTCATCGAAATTCCCACAGAGAGTTAAAGCGAAATGCCGGCCGTTTTTTTGAAACGCATCGAGTACACCAGCATTCTTATGCAGCTTATGCCAATAAACATGAATTAGAATAGGAAATCGAGCTAAATTCGAGCAAATTAGCATAAATACGTAAGGATTCAGTTGTCCACGATGCTTTTCAAAAAGCGGTCGGTATTTCGCTTTAAATCAGAAAATGTAGCAAGTAATAATGTGACAGAAATTCACGAAATCAGAAAGTCATAGAATATAAATAGAATTTATCGGTCAAAACGTGTACGCGATGATTTTGTTGGAAATAAGAAGCCAACGATAAGAGACCAGAAAAATAAATAAGAAGTGACGAATTTTTTGGAATATGCGTAAATGAATCACGGAAAAAAATATCCAGCTCCTTTATAGTTATGATCAATATTTTTGGCATTTTCTGAACAAAAAAAAGAGAGAAAGAGAGCCAGAGAGAGAGAGAGAAAGGAGTGAACGAGAGATAGAGATGGGAGAGAGGGAGAGAAGTAAATAAACACAAAGAAAGAGAGTAAACGAGAGAAATGCGAATAAAGAGACACAAAGAGCTATAAAGGCTAGGAGTCAATTTCATTCTGACGCATATAAGCCGATTTCATGTGTCATGTGTGGCATGAACACATTCGGGTTCATGCAAATCCTGTCCATGACAGAACGAGTGAATTTAGAAGTGGAAAGAGAGAGAGAGAGAGAGTGAGAGAGGTTGAGAGGAAAAGCAGTGAAGAACAAAAGAGAGAGAGAAAGAGATAGAGAGAGATAGAGAGAGAGAGATAGAGAAGGAACGATAGAACTAGAGGGGAAGAGAAGGACAGAGAGAATTTTAGGGGAAAGATGATAGAGATAGGGAGGAGGAGGAGCAAGACATGTAGAGATAGCAAGGGAGGGGGTATTTAGAGAGAGAATCAGAGGGAGTGTTGGGTAGAGGTAGAGATTGAAAGAGAAAGATATTCGGAAAGCAAGAGAGAGAGAAAGAGAGAGAGACAAAGAGAGTTTTAAAGGAATCGCGTTTAAGACAAGAAAGTTTCTAGGCTAAAACGACTAATGCGAAATGGCAGGTTTTAACTTCACCTTGAACAGTTTCATTTTTTGTTTGAAATGTGTTTCACAAGGAAACGCTGACATTTTTTAGCAGACAAAATATTATTTTCTCACATAATATTGATACTCTGCTGGGAACGAAATTTTATAAAACTACTACTATGGCAGATCGAGGTAACTAGAATCAGCTCCTTCGTTAGGAAGGTCTAAACTAGGTATTAGGCTTTCAATACCATAGTCGCATGGTTGAGACGCTTCATATAAATTATTATGTGTTCAAATTTATGGGTGATGCACCACCTCCCAGGATCTTTGTGTTTTACAGTACTCTGGCCCTCAGGCTCGCAGCGCGGAAATGCGTAGCAGCAATCGCGGGAAAGATTGCAAATTTGCATTGAAAAATTCGAGACGCAGAGAAACCTCCTTACCCATGTTAAAAAGCCATATCTTTTCCGCGGACGATGCAACGCATTTGCGCGCTGCGCGCCTGAGAACGTAGTAGCGTAGGTTCTACAAGAATTTGTCGGGGAAGCAGTCCTAGGTCGTCAGATACAAACAACGTAACTTACAACAAGAAATAAACCATTACAAAAAGCCGACAGTATCAATAGCAACTAGCCCATTGTTAAATAAATAGAAAGTGAAAATTTTCACTTTTTTTCCATCTCTACCTTTATTCGCTATTTAATCTGTCAGCGCTGCTATGAGCTATGATGCACTTGCCGGGTTTTTTTTCTTTGCTTAGTGATACTGAAACTGAACTGTCCGATACTTCGTTTGTTTGCTATTGAGATCTACTCAACTTTCAAAGGACGATCAGAAATGGATTAAAATATTGTTAGTTTTTGAACTGTTCTGACTAGGTTTGAGGAAAGTAATGCTTAATAATAACACTCATAATTTACCAAGAAGATGTGCACTAAAAACAGACTGTAGCTTTGGTGTTAAAGCGGTATAACATCCTGTTTTTGAAACGTATCATGGGCGCCGCATGTAACGTATGCAAATACGAGATACTGCGCGAATTTTAAATTAAATTAATTTGCATACAACATATCATGCACTTTTTTACAACACGTCACCAAAAACGGGATGTTATATCGCTTTAAAGTGTGAACTCTGCGAGACGGAAAAGAAAAATTACGAGAGAAAATCATGGATGCTAATTGGGCTGCTAGGAGATTAGTATATTCGACAGCTTAAGACTATACGGTGGCCGTTTTTTGAAAGTACTTTGTGGAACAGCATTCCCGCATGTTGTATGCAAATGAATATAGACCAAAAGTCGCACAGTATCGGGCAGTTATCTGTATACACTACAGCGTCTACCCGGCCCCGCATACTTTTCAAAAACCGGCTGCTAAAGTAGTTTTCACGATACATACACACAACAGGTAGACATTTTTAGTATTATGGCAGCACAGAGACGTCAGGATCCTCGCTGTAAAAATACAGTCTTTCTACTGTTTTCATGTTTTCTCTACTGTTTTTCCGCCCATTTTATGCGTATAAATGTTGAAAAACCAGTTTTGTTGTTTGCTAAACATAGAAAAATGTGCAAAAATATTGAAATAAATTCAGAAAAGGGCGCTGATGCTAAACTTGCAAAGGGTAGAACAAAACACACTATCACCCAATAAAGTTTAAAGAAAAGCTTTATTGGACTCATATTGCTAGAACGATGATAATTAAAAATTACTAAATTTTGTTTCAACCGTCTCTTGGTAACATATAGAGGGAGGTTGAGAGAGAGAGAGAGAGATAGGGAGAGAGAGGGAGAGAGGGAGAGGGAAAAGAGAGACGGAGAGAGGGAAAAGAGAGAGGGAGAGAGAGAGAAAAGAATAGAGGGAGAGAGACATCGTGGTTATTCGTATAGTGGGCGGAAGAGTATGGGGAACCACTAATTGGTTCATGAGAACGAGCTCCTAACCTAATTAAATTAAAGTGTTGCTTCTAATGAAATAACCAAACGATTATACATTATCACAGATATTTCTCAAATAAGATCAATTTTAAGGAGAAAACCCAAAAAGGCTCGTCTCCGGCTGGGGGAGTGGGCTTAGGCGTAGTCTGCCTAAGCCTAAGCCTAAGCCTAAGTAGAAGTATCTCATTTGAATGAGAAACGAAAATTATTAGATATAATAATATATCATAAACTAAAACTCTAACATAATGTAGCAAACTCGAAACAGTTCGTGACCGTTTCTTATCGCGATTAAATTCAGATGAAAACATGAACGAGAATGTGAAGGAGAGAGAGGGAGGGGAGACAGGGAGAGAGAGACCGAGGAACGGAGTGAGAGAGGGAGAAGGCATGAGAGAGCAGGGGGAGACAGATGGACAGAGACAAGGAAGAGAGCCGAGGCGCAGAGTAATTGTGTTTCAGAATTGAAAGTCACAAAATCAAACAAAAATATGAAATGTCTGATAATTCGGTCGTACTGATATAGGCATAGTAAACGCTCCGAACGCGGAGAACTTGACGACGGGCATAGCAACTTGAAATAGTGCTTATTCTGGAGAAACACAAAGATGAAAGGATGTGAGAGAGCACGGGAATTCAGTAGACGACAGCCTAACGACCAAAGGACTCGCGGCTTCTATGAGGCACAAATAAGTGATTTGTGATATAATTGCCACGTGAAGAAAGTCTTTAAAAAAGAGGAATGACAAAGTAGGACTTGAAATTCTGAAATTGACTACTGTTGGGCAAAAGTATTGTTTGAAGAAGGACGTTGACGAAACAAGGATGCTACGCGACGAGAAACTGGCGACAGCTTGGCGAAAAGAATTGTGCGCCGCCTAGGCGCAAAAACAAGGGCAGCACTCCGCAGTTTCTTATATATGTATTATGCGTCGACAATGACGAATCCTAATTTTTATTATTTGTTGATGTTTTTCCTAAAAAAAACGAGGAATAAAAACCCATGAACATGACATTCTATTAATGACGGCCGCTAAGTAATCAGATCCGGTATGTGGGTGACCTTACACATAACAACAACTATAACTATAACTTGCATAAGATAGATGTAGATTACGAAGATCTGAAAATAGCCTCAAATTTTGATCGTTTCTAGCGGTGAAAACATGAAACAATTACGTTATCAACAGCCAAAATACATAACCTCAGCGTGCTATGCGTGTTCTTATGTAATTTTCTGCAATTATCGGCAACTATAAAATCTGAAAATAGTGCCACTATTTGATCGTTTCTAGCGGTGAAGACATCCAGTGGAGGGCAATTACTCTTATTAAATCAAATAATTAGACTAACGGCAATTATCCTACAGTCAAAAATAGCGCCACTATTTGATCGTTTCTATCGACGAAAACATCGAGTCGCGGGGCACATCGTTTGTATTTGACTTCTTGATTCCAGTTATGCCTTTCAAGCACTAGAAAATGGGGCCCTCCACCAAAGACTAGAGCAAACATTACGCGGAACTACGGCAGACAGCCGAGGAGAGAGTGCAACGGAGTACGGAATACAGAAGAGATTCTGGCGCGAGTCGACGAGGGATTCTGAAATAACTTCAGGGATGTGAGAGATTCAGAGGGAAGAGTAGACGGACGTAGAGTACTCCGCAACGATCCCCGGAAACGGTCATCAGGATCAGAGGTATAGTGGCAGTGCTGAAAATAGGTATTCCACTATTAAAACGATATAACGGTGATTTTTGAAATGTGTTTCAGGTGATTATATGCATTTGCATACAACGTGTGGGAATATAGTTGTCCTGTCCTATATCGCTTGCTCTGGTGTTTCTGCTTACAATTAGTAACACAGCTACAACGAGTCTTCCAGCGAATACACGCAGTGGACAAACCATTTCAAAGAAACTCGGATTTCTAGATAAGTATCAGAAATAAACGGAAAACCTCAATGAAACGACCTAAAAGTGTTGTTACTTGGACTAGAATCATGCTAGGGTACTTCTGGTCTTGCAAGCTCCAAGCACAAAGAAAGAAACCAATTTTGTTTCATAGAGATGTATGAGAGCGACTGTACATACAAAAAATATCTAACAGTTCCAAACACAAAGTGTTAGTGAATATGAAATTTCAGCGCTTCAACACTATTGGAGAAAAACTGGGAGCACAAATATGTATTCCAAGATCATAAAGGTTAAAAGTCACAGTTTGTCGATATTCGTAATACACGAAGGTCCACCTAACCAACCACATAGTATGACTCATTTATTTTCTTGCATAAGTGCTACTGTGGAGAGACTAAATATTTGCAGTACTTGTTGGACGTTTTCTTCAAGACATCTGCAACTATTTGTTTCGTACTAGTTCCATACTAACTCTTAGCTAAAATTCTACATCCATAGAAATTTGCAGAAATTTACATGCGCTTGCTCAAATTACTTACGTACTACGTAATACGTACTTACGTAAGTTAAGTATTTACTTAAACACGTACGAACGTATCTTTCTTATATAGACACGGAATTTACTGCGTGGAGACTGTGTGATTTGTGGTAAAAATCAGTAATTGGACTGAAAAATTAAAAATTAGACCGAAGGACTTTAAAGCGAAATACCGGCCGGTTTTTGAAACGCATCGTGGATAGCGGCTTTCTTATACATATAGCATACATGCTAACTCAGTGGGGTCTCATTGGGGGGGGGGTCGATTTTTTTTATTACAATTTATGCTCATTTGCATATGGTGCATAAGAATGTAGGTGTACTGGATGGCTTTCAAAAATCGGCAGATATTTCGCTTTAAACTAAGTATTACTTCAGGTTCCAAAGTTGTGACGTTTCGGTGCGCGTGCGACGGCTGACATTGTACTACAACTTACAAAAACACTACTACCAAAAAAACGTGCGCGATTCTTTTTTCACGTTTCGTAATAAATGTTATGTAGTTATGTTATGTTATCTGGTGAACTCGCAGGCACTTCTTCGTATTTCGATAAGCCTACGCCAGCTTCCCGCCGGTAACTAATTGCGAGCGAGATGCTCGCTGCGCGCTACCCGACCGAGTTTCATCGCTGCAATTGCTACAGTAAGTTCACGCACAAGTCTCCATAATCTCAATATGCAAACGTCTACCATTTTCTGTTATTTTCTTTTTCTCAGTTATCACAGTTACATTTCTACAAAAAAACACGAATTCCCTAGTTTCTTACGGTAGTTTCTTTATTTTCACAACAATTTATGGCATGTCTCTTCCTTCTGTTCTTCTGTAAAACTTCAGGTCTTTGCTATTATCATCATAGTCGATTAGGTCCAACTTCTACTTATTTTCTACATCTATGTTAGCGCCGGTCGCAAGCTATGTTAGCGCCGCTCGCATACTATGATGGCGCCGGTCGTAAGCTATGTTAGCGCCGCTCGCTAACAAAGGAACTCTCTATAATTCAAACGTCCACAATTCCTGACATATTAACTTTCATAGTTTTGTTGAGATACGATCCATTCATTATACGAGAAGTTTATAGATAGTCAAGGTAGATCAAAGTCGTAAATGCTCGAAGATCTACCTTGACTTTCATAATTTTCATCACAATCGATCATAGAAAGGCAAAATGAGTCAAGCTCCTTTTTTCCGTCGTCATTCAATACGCACAGTCAGCCTCTCGGGGACAGCTCTGCAAATTTGAACGAGGAGTTTTTGTTTTTGGGGAGCAACACCCTGATGATGAGGAGTGTGACGGCTTATAGACAGAAAGGGATCTCCCTCCCTCCCTCTCCTCTCTCTCTCTCTCTTTGCCTCCATCTCTCTCTCTCTCTCTCTCTCTCTCTCCTTCTCTCTTTCTCTCCATTCCATGGATCATCCTCCTCCAAACCTCTTATCTACCACCTAGCATCGTTCTTTTCTCCACTGTGTTCCAAGTGAAACTTTTTTAAGATCACCAATCCTCCCTCACTATTTCAGCGAAGATCGTTTTAATGAATTGTATCAATATATTTTTTTTGGAATCCTCGACTTTTTATGTTATCGCTTGGAAACTATTTTATATATATATATATATATATATATTGTAGCGGCGAGTCCGCTCGTTTCTGTTGTGTTCCGCGTAACCATGAGAAGGCTTGGTTCGAGACCACAGTACATCCGAGACGCCTTAGCCTTAGCCTAACATAAGCCTAGGCCTATTCCTAAGTGAACTCCTAAGTCTAAGTCTAAACCTAAGTAAGCAATACCAATCAATATCGTTCCTGAAAACTTCTTTTCCCAGTTGTTTCGTAATAGTTTTCCGTACACCATTCATACTTATGTCATCCATATTTTGCCAGCAGTCTCTGGACTCTCCGAGGATAACCTTTGCTAATCATGATCCTTCCGATGTTCTCTCTCTGGGTCTCTTCTGGTCACTGTGATAGAAGCTACCCTCTTTATCTATTCTCTATCTGGGTCTCTCTGTCCCATTGTATCAGAAGATACCCTCTCCTGATCCTCTAACTGATATCTTTTTACTTGTTCTGTGCTTCTCTTTTACACATTTTTGCGTCAAACCGCCAATTGTGCCCTTCGGCGTGAGAATCAATCAATTGAAATGGTCGAATAAAAGTCAAAAAAGAGATAAACAGAGGGTGAATTGGACAAGTGCCGACACTAGTTGACACATTTTCATGACACACCCTTAGTGAGGCCCGAAACCGCGTGCCAATAAAGGGTATCTGTTAAGTTTAATGTTTAAGGGGTTTGTGGCCGTTCGTTGTTGACAATCGGGTCGGAATTTTATGTAAAGCGTTAGATCAACGCTTGTGGATAGCTTCATTATATTGATTCTGGTGATCATGACTGACCTATGACATTTGTGCATGTGATTGCGGTTGTCCAGGTCCAGCATACGTTCCGCGAACCACCTGCTATACATCTTTAAAGGATCGCAGTCCCTACAAATTCGTATTTTTTATTCGCTTTTCATTAAATATTCAAATATGTGAAGAAAACTACGATTCCAGCACCAAAGTACAGCAAAAGAAACTCAAGGAGAGAAATCCCTGTGTATGAGTTTTACTAGTATACCGCAGTTTATAATTGCCCGTATAGAGTTTCATAATAAATACCCTGCAGTGATAAACCACGCCCCAGGTGTAACACTACAGGCTGTTCACTCTCCAAGTACCCCTGGCAATTGCATATATGCACCAGCGACGGTCATTTACCAAAACCCATTTTCATTGATTTCTCTCCCTGAGTTCGCTTTTATGTGGCTTTTTACTGGCTGCATATTGTTTTATAAATCTTCCTGCATCTAATAAAAATCGAATAAAAAAGTTGAATTTGAAGTGACTGCCTTCCTTTAACCTTGTTTTAAAGCGAAATATCGGCCGTTTTTTGAAGCGCATCGTGTACCCCAGCATTCTTATGTAGGTTATGCAAATGACCATAAATTAGAATCAAAAATTGAGCGAGGTTCGCAAATTGGCATAAAAAACATAAGAATTCAGTTGTCCACGATGCGCTTCAATAACCGGCCGGCATTTCGCTTTGATCCTTTTTACGTACGTGGCAATAATAATGCACCTTTCAGTTATATTCTCCAAACTTTGCTCAATATTTAAAGTGTATCGGATGTCCTTAAAAGAATACAGTCATGCTGGACGACAACGAAGAGAAAGGTGAATTTAATTTAATTTAATTTTAATTGTATTTATTTTTACTCTTTTGTTTTTCACTCTTTAATTTTAATTTTAATACTTCTTGTTACAATATTTTGTTATGCAAAGAAAATATTATTTTGTACTTTATTGCTAGTTATGCTCATTTGATCCTCTTTCCTTTCGCTTGTCATTCATTTTTTCATGAGCATAACCTTGTCATTTGTTTTGACAAATATCCCCTCTGAATTCTGAGCTTCATGATTTCGCTTTCATTATTGAAATTGTAATCGAACAGCTCACTAGTAATTCACTGATCCCGCTACTTTTTTCCTTCGATCGGCCTGTACTCTATAACTATAGGTTCATTTTTTCCTTTTTTCTTTGTACGTTTCAGAAGCAACATATATAACTTCAGTAAACGAAATGTATTTTGTTAGAGGTTTCGTGTGCTGTCAAGTCGTGTCAACTCCGAGAGAGAGAGAGAGAGAGAGAGAGGAGAGAGATAGAGATTGAGAGAGAGAGACGTTCAATGATCGTGACATCGTTACTACCTATTATTTTCTTTGAATATTAACGAGGCGAAGTTTCACTGCAACACAAAAAAAAGGACTTTTTCGGTGAAAACCATTTGGTGACTGGCAACATATAGTTTTTCTGTGATCTGGGCATTATTCCGTTCTTCGGTGTAGTTCGTGTTTATCGCCTCTCCGGACGACGAGCTCTTTTCAGAGTCGATTACGATCTAAACATTCAAACATTTAAATTGTATACAAATACATCCCTCAATATCTCTTTCCATTTCCTCACCCGCGTCATAGCGGCCACTTTGGCAAGTAAAAACGACAGTAATCGAGATATTTACGAGGCGAAGTTTGACTGCAACACATGGCTCAATTTCTGCGGCTGTTAGCTGTTAGTTCTATTTCTCATTGTGAATACTATATCTAGGACCCTAGTTGTTTAAGGGATTATTTTCTATTTTTATTTACACTGAAATAGTATCTGGTACATCACACTTCTCTCTCTCTCTCGCATAAACTCTAGTTTTTGGGTTCAGTTGGGCGCTTTTTGCCACATATAAAATGTTACAGTCGTAATTTTTATCTGAACGCGACCAATTTATATCAACATTTAAAGTGATAAACTTGATTATTATAATAGTGGTCAATCAATCAATAAATAAACAAATTTCACGTACAAGACCCAGCATCTATTTTTTCACCTATCTGACCCGTTCCTGTTCAAGAGTGTAATTATTTACTTGTTAGTAGAACACATACGTTCTCATAACGAATGAGGGGCGAAAAAGAGTTCTTAAACAGCTGGTCAGAGAAGTTCTCCATCTTTTACTAAAGGAGCCGAAAACAAAACAGAGATGTGCATAACAAAGCACAAAACGAGCTGCTGAGGTAGTTTTTACCAATGAAGAAAACATTGAGATGCCATATTCACCACTCAATTCCCCATGGGGAATTCCCCGTCTTTTTCTCCGCGTGTCTCATAGTAGAATGCTATTTTCTGTCCCCAGGGACTATTTCCCCGATGGAAACGGAGTAGTGAATATGGCCTCAGGCTAACTTACTACTGGGACAGGCCTACGGAAAAAAAGTTAAACCAGTAAATCGTTCGCTTTTTGAAACGTTTGCTGGATAACTTCGTTCCCATGTACGGCTTATGTAAAGTGATCTCGAATTGAGCTCGTTTTTTATTCTAATGATATACATTTGCATATGGTGCATGGAGTTTCAGTTAAACAAAAATCCGTTTCAAAAACCGGATGTTATACTGCGTTAAGATCTATCCACCGTATCTAATTTCAAATCATCGAATATGGTAGCTGTCACCTGCTCACAATCAGCTCGTGATTTTCACATCGTTTTTAGCGGTGATGCACACCCAAAAATTATCTCTCTCGAGGCTGGTTTAGGGTCCCTATCGCGGAGTTAAATTTTTATGAAACCTCATACCACACCTATCAGTTCTCCCTACCCTACCCTCCCTAAGAGCCCCTAGATATTATACCTAGACAAAAGATTCTTGAATCTTGTGTACGTTCAAGGGAATTCCATGACTAAGCACATGTCAATCGATCGTGAATATGATATGCTGAAAATAGATACTTGAGTTACAATTCACTCATTTCACAGGTAGACTTTAGCCGTTCAATAATATCCTCTCTTTGCTCTCTCTCTCTCTCTCTCTCTCCCTCTCTATCCCTTTCCCGTTTTTTTCTTTCCGTCTGACCGTATAATATCGAATTTCGTCATAACTGAACACATAGCTATTAGCATAGCACAAATTGCAGTAATGATAGAAATCGGCCCTTAATGTACATAATTTGCGAGTCATCATTGCGCTGGGGCCATGCTAATCTTTTCTTTATTCTTCCAATCTTAGTATATGCTCATAAATAACCCATTCTTGTTATGGCCCTTTTGAAATCGAGCCCCACCTGTGCACCATATTGGCCGGTGCCCGGGTGCCTGATTTTGGCCGCGCGCACGCGTGGTGTATTAAAGCGATATAGCAGCCGATTTTTGATACGTATCCTGGAAAGCTGTATTCCCATTCCCACACAACCGGCCGTTATACCGCTTTGGTAAAGTTAAATATGCAAATTTCAGATACCCGTGCATCGCCCTTCACACTGGACAACATCAAGCTGCTATGGAGGACGGCTTTGAGAAAGAAGAGTAAGCCTTTTTTATTTTTTTTTTTGCTCTTTTTTGCAGTCGTATATTTCTTTTGCAGCTTTTGCTCATACTTGTTATTTTGTTGTTCTATTAATGTTTGAATTCCACTTCAACTTCCGAATCTCATTCAATCTCTCTCTCTCTCTCTCCTGTCTTTCTCTCTCTTTCCCTCTCTCTCTCTTTTTATCTCTGTCCGGCATCTCCCTGTCTCTCTATCTCTTTTCATTTATCTCTCTCTCTCTCCCTCTCTCTCTCTCTATTCCTCATGATGCCATCTTTCGGATTGATGTGGGGGTACTGTGTTTGCTAAACACTCATCTCATCCCCCCTTACCACAGTAGACAGTAAGCCATCGCGCATCTTTCCTCGTCCTATAGCTTGCAGATGAAATCATTCTAAATATTATTTTTAATTCGACTGTGTTCATATAACTACAGTGTAGTTTTTGGGCAGCTCACGTCCCTCGTGCTATCTTTCTCTGTCTCTCTCTGTCTCTCTCTCTGTCTCTCTCTCTCTCTCTCTCTCTCTCTCTCTCTTTCTCTCGTCACTGTGTCACCTTTATTATGTGCATAGGCATACTGTATATTATTATAACTTATAACGACTTACATCTATGTTAACTGTGATATTGTTGACTTACATCTATGTTAGTTGTAATATTGTTGGATACATTTGTGAGTCTCCCCTAATGATGCTTTGTATGTAATATATAAACTGCGCTTCCAGTATTACCCATATCACCTTATTTATTACATTCTGCAGATTGTTGTAATGATAATCAAGAGAGAGAGAGAGAGAGAGAGAGAGAGCCAAAGAAAAAGATGATGTAGAGACAGATGGATATAGACGGAAGAATTCGAGAGACTGGTTATAGTGAGAGAGATAAACTCATAAACTCCCTGATAACATGCTAAGTAATTGCAATGGTTAAAGCGGTATGGCACGTCGTTCGTGCAACGGATTCTGGACTGCTTCCATATGTATTATATGCAAATTATGCTTGATTCCGCTGGAAATGAACATAGGAGCACCGAAGTTTGTACATAATGCACGAGAGTGCCGTTGTCTAGTATTTGAGAAACCACGTGATAATGACTTTAATGACAACATTTTTTTGGTGCGGTCACCCCCCCCACAGGGGGGTTGCAAAATACGCAGCTAGATAAACATGTTTGCAAAGAATATCGAAAAAAACGTAGAAAACTTCCCAGCGACTGTATAATATAATGCTATAAAATGGTATAGCTATCTAGTATCCAATGCTAGTTCCTCCTGCTCACCTTTTTACTTACAACTCTATTTAAAGCGAAATGCTAGCCCCTTTGGAAAATTTGCATATGATAAGCAAATCCTATGTATCCTATGCTAATTTTGTACGATCGTCCACGGCAATCGTACAAAATTAGCATAGGATACATAGGACTTGCTTATCATATGCAAATTTTCTAAAGGGGCTAGCATTTCGCTTTAATGTATCTTTTACCGTATTCGCATTTTACCCAATCACACACCAGCGGAGAACTTTGAAGTGCTGTTTTTCTAAACCTTTCTTTAGTCCTCCACTATTTTGTGAAAACTTTTTTTTCAATCCACCCATGAGCACATGAGTGTTTCGAAGGTGTGACTTGATGTGATGAAACGTCGATGGCGTGATCAGGTCTGCAAGTGTTAGAGCCAGGTTTAAGACCAACCTACGACCCAGGGCCACAGACCAAGACTCAGACCTCAGACCCACTCAAGAAGGCCGAAGGCCCATCCACTCCGCACCCACTCTAAAGCCCTAGAGAGCAGTCCTTCACGCTCAAACCATTAGAATTTTTTTGAGAAGTGATGGGAAGAACAGAAAGGAAGCACATAGTAACTGTGCGTTTTTGATAAGATATATCCCATCTTTGTGAAGTTTGTTCCGATTTTTTTAAAGGAATCTAACTGGCGGTATTTGAAACGAAATTTTAGACAATAGCAGTTGCATGCAAATGAATTCGACTAAAAAGCGTGCAGTACCGCGCTGTTTGGCACTTCACGGTAATTCAGCATGCAATCACATCCGTTTTAAAAACCGGGTTTACACCGCTTTAAGCGCGATAATCATAGGATTAGGTAAGCATAAGATGAAAAGGGTAGACTTCTTTCTTAGAGGTACCGCAGTAAAGTTGAAGATCCTAAACCCTATATTTGATGCAAGTTCCCACTGATTTTTGAGCCATGAGTGAGTTTTCCGAAGCGGTATGGCGCGTGATTCGTACTGGAATGCGTGGCAGTGTTATCCACAGTTCGGTTCGCAAAACCACGTACCATACCCACTTTAAACTTTAAATTATATCCAGCAGTAGCTCACCAAGTCAATAAATATCAAAAACAATGTTTACTAATTCCTTACTTATTCGATTCCAGAAATGCTATATTTTTCCTTCATCCCCAGAAGATTTGTAATTCTAAAAAAATTTTTTATTCCTCCTAGAAATGTCTGCTTCCGAAACCCTTAAATTACAGACGAAACATGAAAAATGTCAATCTTGCGCTTACGAAAAATGCGAAAATGCCGTAGATAAATAAATATCCATTCGTCGGAAAGCTTCATTTATTTCGGCGCGAAGATATGCATTTACAAAAGGAAAATACTGAGAAAAACGAAAAAAAAAGAAGGAAAGAAGCGCGATTTCGGCACCTAAATTAGGAACGCTGAGATATATGTGTATCACATCCTTCTCTACTTAGTGTATTATTTTACAACTGAAGCATATATTTTGTTGGCGACATTTCTCTTTATTTTATTTAATACTTCATGCCTCATAACTCATCTTTTTTTAAAGACAGAAGGTAATACATCAAGCAGTATAAATGTCATGTCTAACAACTTTCCAAAACTAATATACATGTGCTAGTCTAATTCACGGATAAAATTCGCACTGACGCTGTTCGCGGCGTGCGGAAGTGTTGCAATCCCAATCGGCGCATCTAAGTGGCGCACGTTTGTCGCGCTCGATTGCGCCGCAGGACGTAATTTGTCGTCTATTGGAATTGTAAGCCGCCCTACTCGCACCCGCGGCGCACTCGCCGCGCGGCCAATCCGCATCCTAGGTGTTCGCTCGCAGAGCGGCGATTGTGCGAAGACGCGTTGATTTGCATAAACTCCTTTTTATTCTTTGCAGTCTTTGTTTATGGGGTCTAGATGTATGGCAAAAACAGCGCATTTTGCTTCCACGTATCACATGTGCATCTCGTGTATGAGTTTGCATACACCTTTGAAAGTTAGAAAATACACCATTGATAATACTAGAGGAGGCGAAAATGCACAGTTTATGCACGCTCAAAAAAAATAGTCCTGTGGCTACCGCCGCGGGACTATTTTTTGGCGGTCTGTAGATGTTCTCGTGTAGTGCCAATCTACGGTAATTAAAGCCATACTTGGAATCAAAATCCGGCATACATCGAGACGCCATCAGTGTGGCCTAATTAGCATACGTATGGTGCTCAATTGCTACCTCTTCAGCCATACTTAGCCTCCTCGCAGGCTTCATGTGGGCCTCAATTTGTACATAATGATCCAATTGCCTAATTAGCACAACTCGTCCTTGCAGGTTTATCCGAAGGCAACCTGCCCACCTTCCCACCCGAGGAGTCATCCAGTGAGCAAGTGCTCAGAGAGTTCGAGGAAGAGATGGCCGCCCTACAGAGCAAGGTGGACGAGATCGATAAGACGAACGAGGAGAATGTGAGTTACTGATTTATTGACTGCCCAATGTATTGATCTATTGTTCTATTGATCTATTGATATATTGATAAATGTATTAATTTATTGATCGAACCATTTGTTTGTTGATTTTGACCGTTGCTACAAAGTGGTGCGGTGCGTGGTTTTGAACAGTTTTAGACAGCTTTACAGACCGCGGACAATATCACTTTAAAATATTAGCTAGGCGCCACTTTACTTTGACTTTGAAATGTTAGGTTCGTGTAATTTTATATATGAATATAGGGATTATAGAATATAGAGGTGAATTCAGAAAGGTAGGATAAAGTTGTGAATCTTGCAGCCAACGCACCGTTCCGCGCTACCCGGAAGACCTCGGTCACATTCTCCTAATGTAAATTATTGATTAGTTAGAGGGCAATTAGCAATTGTACAGTAATCTCATTATCTCATTAGGCAATTAGACTAGAGTACTAATTACACTAGCCCTTTCTGATTAACCTGCAAAGCTAATTGTATTAGAGGCTGACCTTGGTTTTTTTTTGAGTTGCTTTATTGACTGCGCTTACCACATTTTGTATTTTGTGAAACGTATGCTGAATAACTAAATATATTACCGTACATTACAAGCAAATTGTGTTCCTGCGTCGAAAACGCAAAGAAGGGAACACAAAATTTACATATAATAGATTGGAATTGAGTTATCTAGCATACGTTTCAGCAACCACGTGCATATCAGCATATCGCATTAAACATGTTTCAGATCTCGCGGCGATCATCTTCTCTGCGCGCTTCAGTGCGGCGCAGTCATCGCACCTCATCAGCTATCGATGCCATGTCTACCGGAGAAAATGGGGACCTACATCTAATTACAAAGGTTAGCTTCTTTAATTATCTTTTGTCTAATTAGAAATGTTAGCTTCTGAAAGTGTCTTTTTCTCCAGCTAGTTGCAATTATCTTTTGCACGTATGACAATTAAAATGCCATTTTCGCACTTCAAGAGCGAGTCCTTTTATGTTTACTGTATTCAAAGTTCAAAGCAAAGCCCACAACTTGTTCCGCAGGATACCTGAGCTCAATTCTTCTTCTTAGTTAGCTTAAACTTAAACGATCTAAAAAATAATTCAAGGCCTTTCGCGAATGGCGAGAGCGTTGGGAGAAACGAGTAAGGAAAATATAGTTAGGAAGTTTAGTATGGAGTTCGTAGTGTGATTTATAGTAAGCATATAGTGGTAGTAACATGCAGTTTGATGTTTGATAGAGATTTCTAACATAAATGCCTGATAATGTGAATTATGCATACACGATAGTTCTTGTTATCGTTAGATAATTTTTTTCTTTATTTTTAGTTTCGGTGCAAAAAAAGATAAAGATAAAGACAAAGTGTACCAGGTTATATTAATCAAATCCGCAGTGACGGTGCACGGGGTTTCCTCCTGTCAAGTTCATTTCTGAAGCCGGAAAAACTTCCCGCAGGCCAATTTTTCCGGGAATCCGATTCAACTCCGCCAGTTTAACCAGCTACCAACTTTACACCTTTGGTCGGGTGGGGAGGTTCCGGGCCGGATTCGAACCAACGACCGGTGGTGTGAGCCAAGGCAGTTGCCACTGCACCACCGCACACTTGGTGACCAGTTGCTGACGGTCACCAAGAGGTCACGAGTGGTTCCCCCTGTTGTCTATGTAATTGAGCTTTTCAGCGTCGTCCACCCATTGATCCGTCACAGCTTTTTAAAAAGGTTTCAAAATGACAAAAGTGACCATTTTTGGGAATTTCTACCCGGGGAACTTAACTTCTAAATCTATCTCTCTATCTTGGCTATATATGGCGATCCATTCAATTACCCTACTATCGCCATGAAGCAAATGAATACTAATTCTTCTAAGGTGGTATGACGTATGACACGGTGGTTTTGAAAAATATGCTGGGCAGGGACAGGTAATCAGTCTCTCCTGAAGCTCCCGGCTCATTTACGTCTCTGCGCGCTTTGGGTTACTGTAGTTAGTGCCTATTATTTAAAGGTGTATGCGCGGAATTTTACTTGTTCTACCGCTCTGTTTTGCTCGTTTGTCGTATTTTCTACTCTTTTGCCCAAACCTTTTTTTATTACTAGTATTATTTGCTTATTTTCTGTTGTGTTACGTTACACTTAAGACTTTATTGTCAGTTGTGGTTTGCGCGGCATGCGCGGCATTATTTTTTTCAGGGAAGCCAAAGTTTTGTTTTGGATGATTGGGAATTTTTCAGTGAGGTATAAATTGTAACAAATTCTATACAAACATATTAATGTTACAATCCCATCAAATTCAAATAAAGTGCTGCTTATTTGCCATTAATTGCGAATAATCAATGCATTGCCAAAAAAAACTTTATTAATTTAGCTACCCATACCATCATTATGAATAACCGATGGTTGCAAACACTTTATTAATTGTAACTATCTAACCGTTGGTTACCTCAAACGGTCAAAAACTAATTAAAGAAAACTAAGCAACTTTCAAAGTGTTATGCACAAAGCTATGAACAAAACTAACTATGAAACTGTACTCGGCAATAAGAACTACGAAATGGGCCATAAACAAGTGACCAACTAAGATAAAGATGCTTGTACTTAATAAAAAGACTGCTGAAATGAACAAACCAACAAACAAAATCACGGTGAAACATAACAAGTAAACAATTGTCGTGATTTAAATTCACTATTTAATTAGCTTTTCGCCTATACTATTATAGGCGTTCAGAACTCGACGTTGATTAATTCATCCTCGTTGTCGTTTTCAATAGGCTGCAGCACCTGAGTGTCCCGGAACATCTGGACCTTTTCAGAAGTCGCTGTTGGGCAGTTCTCTGTAATGAAATTAATTATAAAATGACCCAATCGTTTTGACTAATAGTTAAAAAAGAAGCTGCTATTTAATTTCCCTCCTGGGTCGCAGGGAAGTGGTAAGCCCAGTATGGTAATGGCCCTAATTTTCCAGATACCAGGATATGATCAAGCTATTTCTTACTTAAGGACGCCGTAATTTGAAACACGTACTATTTAAAGTGACACACCTGAACTACTCTTATTGTTTCAGATATTAATAAAACCGGCAGTTCATTCGCTTTAAACTACTTTACATATTTGGTTGATTCAATCTTACCTTATCATGAAGGAGATGGGCCAGACGTGTAAATTCCCAGCTGGAAATTCTTCGGTACAGTCATCATCAACGCACAGAAAAAAACTGAAAGCAGCAAAGATTGTTACGTTCATTACCATAAATTGATACGTCGGCCTAAAAGAACATCAAATTAGTGTAAACAAGTGTAACGAACATCAGATTAGTGTCAATTAATGTGATATTAACAATTAAACAATTATGTCCAATATTGTGCTCAGATCTCATACGCGAAAAGTTTACAAATTAAATTCAACCTCATGAATAAGTTTCAGGGGCCTACGCATTGCAAATGCTTTATTAAAATGACGATTACAAATAGGGCAACTGGTGTCACCCCTCTTCACTGAAACCGCTTATTGCATTAAAATAAAGCGACTATAAGCAGGACAGAAACCACAACTGACAATAAAGTCTTAAGTGTAACGTAACACAACAGAAAATAAGCAAATAATACTAGTAATAAAAAAAGGTTTGGGCAAAAGAGTAGAAAATACGACAAACGAGCAAAACAGAGCGGTAGAACAAGTAAAATTCCGCGCATACACCTTTAAATAATAGGCACTAACTACAGTAACCCAAAGCGCGCAGAGACGTAAATGAGCCGGGAGCTTCAGGAGAGACTGATTACCTGGCAGGGACTGTCATGGATCGTATGCAAATTTCTGTAGTCGGGTGCATACGGTAATACATGGATGGTCCTTCCGCAGCATATCTATTGCAAAACCACGTGTCATTTTGCATAACTCCAACTAACCAAATTCTTGGCCTTCTTGGTGTTGTATTAGTTTCGGGCATACTATATACATAATGAGATTCCTGCAAGTTGACACCCGGTTTGTAAAACATATTTTGGACAACTGTTTTCCCATGTATTATATGCAAATTTCTGTGTCAGTCTTTACGGTCGGTCGAACTGTCACCTATCAGGGTCTATTTTGTTCTGGACTGTTGCAGACTTACACAAATTTGCATATAATACATGGGAATACAGTTGTCCAAAATATGTTTCACAAACCGTATAGTGCCGGTTGGGGACTGTATTATTCTAGATCTAGCCTTGACATACAATTAGTCTTACAATTAGGTTTACAGTTAGGCTTACAATTAGTCTTACAATTAGTTATATAATTAGTCTTACAAGCATGTTGTGCATTTTCAAGATGGCACCTTACTGCTAGATCACACAACAAATCTCAATTCCTACAAAATAATACATTTTAGGCGAAGAAAACCCAATCGGTGAAGGAGTATGAGCCCGGTTTGCGTTCCCTGTTATATGGACTCACTCAGAAACAGTACGTTTGTTTACTTTTGACGTTTTAAAGCTGTATCGCGCGTGGTTTTGGAATGAAGCGTGGGCAACTGCACTTTCATATATTATATGCTAATTTATCTGTCGTCCTGCGCACCGCCAGCGCAATTTGCATATAATACCCCAACATGTGTGTTTCACAAACCACCCTTTTCATCTGATTCAATAAAAGAAAGAACCTGAATCTGAGGCCATATTCACGACCACTCCGATTCCCTCGGGGAAATAGTCCCTGGGGACAAAGAAGCATTCTAATGTGAGACGCGCAGAGAAAAAGACGGGGAATTCCCCATGAGGAATTGAGTGGTGAATATGGCCTCTGAATAGATTTTTTATAATTTTCATCTGCAATTATTTTACAGGAAAAAAGAGGAGGAACAAGCCAAGAAGCGAATGAAGAAACAATTGAGTGCGTTTATTTCTCGTTATCTTTTTCTTACAACTGGCCTGTTTCATTATGTACCAGTTTTCTACTACGCGTGCACGGCAAGGTAGGAAGAATGATGCTTGATAATTTGATACTATGTATATAAAACACCGTACAAAGAAGACCTATAATGTTAAGTTAAAGCCAAATACCAGGACCGTTTTCTGAAACACATCGAGTACACCATCATTCTTATGCAGCATATGCAAATGAACATAAATTAGAATAAAACATCGAGCTAAATTCGAGCAAATTAGCATAAATACGTACGAATTCAGCCATCCACAATGCGTTTCAAACACCGCCGGTATTTTAGAATTGTTTCAAGAAATTGTTGCCTAAAATTACAAGTCATTCTTGTGACGCTTCTTTGTCGCAACCTGCACTTTATACGCACCCTGTGCCTGTACTTTACACAAATAGTACAGAGTAATACAAGGAATGTATTCCATTTACGTTTCAAAAACCGGCCGCTATTCCGCTTTAATGTATGCGGTTAGTGATGTGTTTCGAAAGATTCTTCGTTATTATTAATGCATTGTCTTTTTGCCCGCTTAGAGCACAAACGACTCTCTTGAGGCTATTATGACTAATAATTTTTGAAGACCGAAGCTACGCTACACACGAATGATACATTTTGTTGCCAAACATTTCTAGTCTAATTTACACTTACGATTTTCTTGTCTTAAAGCGAAGTACCGGCCGGTTTATGAAACGCATCGTGGACAACTGAATTCTTACGTATTTATGCTAAGTTACTCGAATTTAGCTCGATTTTTTATTTAAATTTATGTTCATTTGCATACGCTGCATAAGAATGCTGGCCTACTCGGCGTGCTTCAAAAACCGACAGGTATTTCGTTCTAAAATTAGTATCGTGCTCATCAGAGCCTGTCCGTCAAGGCGGTGCTGCGGTATGTATCTAATGATACGATTTTCTTTTAAGTTTAAAGCGGTATAACACGTGTTTTGACACTAGCGTTGGCTTAACAATATTAATCATAAGAGCTTGTCCGTCAAAGCAGTGCTGCGGTATGTATCTAAGGATACGATTTACTTTTAAGATTAAAGCGGTATAACACGTGGTTTTGAAAAAACATTATATTCGTAAACCATGTACCGTACCGCTTTAAGGCGAAATGCCCCTTTGGAAAATTTGCATATGATAAGCAAATCCTATGTATCCTATGCTAATTTTGTACGATCGTCCACGGCAATCGTACAAAATTAGCATAGGATACATAGGATTTGCTTATCATATGTAAAGTTTCCAAAGAGGCTAGCATTTCGCTTTAAAGTTTAAGTTCACACTGGACAGCCCTACTCCACGAGAGTGTATTACCCGTCTTTTCTCCTTTTCCTTCTGAATTTCTCTTCCGACAAGTTTCATGGTCATTATGTGCTCTTCCAGCACAGACTGGTACATATAGCTTCTCAAATCACGTGTCATACCCCTTTAAAGATTTAAGCTCAGACTGGACCGCTTCCGCCTCCTTGAGTATATTATCCTTGTTGTCCTTCTTTTCCTTTTGAATTTCTCTCCGGACAAGTTCCCTCAGTAATCGGTCTTCAAAAGGGGCCCCTTTTCACTAATCTTTTGACCGTCAAACGCGGCCAAAAACAGCCCCTACAACACGTCTCTCGTTTTTCTTTTTCCTTTTTTTTCAAAAACAAAATATCCTCCTTTAGTTTCCTTCTTGTTTTCTTTCACTCGCAGTGAACTATTTTTATGAAATATTTTGGCATTTTTATCTGCACTCATGGTCATGGGGTCATGGTGTAAGGGCTAGTGCTCTAGACTGCGACGTTAACGATCCGGGTTCGGTTCCCCCAAGGTCCCGTAATTCGACGAGACTCATATTGTAGAGGAAAGACGCCTTCTGGAGTATGTTTAAATACCTATATTCATACGGATAAATTTTGCTATTTATTATAAGATACAGCCGTTGTTTAAAAAAAGGTTGTTGAAGCTTGGTTAAAGCGGTATATGATGCGTTCTGTGCGACGTATGCATTCCCCATACACTATATGCAAATATCTGCAGCAGTCCAGAAAATCTACCGGAATAGATGACACTTAGCGAGACAGTGCAGACCTGCAGAAATTTGTCACGGAAATTGTCACGGAGACGGTCACGGAAATTTGCATATAATATGTGGAGGTTTCACAAACCGGGTGTTATGCCGCTTTTAGTCCGTCCTTATGCACCTCTATACCGGTTATCAGCTTTCCAATCTTTGAAGCCCCCCCCCCCTTGTTTCCTAAGGGAGCGCTTCTCTCTAACACCGATTCATAATACGTGACGTAGGGAAAACTCTCCTTCTCTCTCTCTCTCTCGCTCTCTCTCTCTCTCTTTCCTTCTCTCTCACTCCTTTGAGCTACTCTCTCTCTACCTCTCTCTCTCTCTCTCTTTCTCTCTCAGAGAGTCTTCTGTTTGAAAATCGTCTAAATAACCGGGGCTCTTTGATATTCCGTATGTATTCCCTTATGTTGGGGATAGATTTAGAAAACCCATAAATTCTCCCCAGCCTACCACTTTTTACGGGAAAATATTTTTTTTGGTTAAGATATTCAGAACTTATTTAGACCTACGTCACTGTCACCATCTTTAAAGCGGCATTGTACGTGGTTTGTTGAATGTATGTTGCACAACTGCATTCACATGCATTATATTAGATGTGATCTTCATGCACCGCTGGCACAGAAAATTAGCATATAATACATGGGATTACTGGTATGATATGAGTGTCCACATGTCATACCGCTTTAACATGTCATACCACTAAACCACATGTCATACCGTTTTAAATGTCCGTTTCTCGGACAAGTTGCAGAAAATCATAAAAAAGAAGTAATTCTTATGCTAGTATTTTTCCTGCATTCCTCTAGCTTTCTATAAGCAATTGTACAATATTATTGAGGAATTTTCACTCGCGTTGCTATTCGGAATTAGTATTGAGCTGCAAGCTTTACAGCTTACATTTTGAAAGATTAACCATGTTTTCGCTTTGCATACAGCAGTTTTTGCAAAGATTTAAAGTAAATCCTCAAATATGGACCTTTACATCTGTTCTACACTAGAAGAGCGTCAACTAAATCTCTTGAAGTTGTCAGCTAAAACTTTTTTTTTAGTTGTTTTATTCATTTTATAATAAGTGGCTTCAGCAATTATTACACAAAACACCATCTCCCTTTCCAAGTCCTATAAACTTTTCTCTATAAATATTTATCGAAATAAATGTTGAAAGGGTGCTTAAGATTAGCAGTAAAATCTGAGCTTTTGGCTCATTTCTGTCCAATCGCATCCCATATAAGTACGCTTGATTGTCCAATAGTCTATAGTAGTTTGCGTATGTGATGCCTAGTTACTTCCTTACTAGCCCTACCCTTTTTCCTAAAGACATCCTAACACCCTAACCCTTTTACTCCTTTACAATTTAGCATCAAATTCAGTTTTCTTATTTTCATGTTATTTCTATTAGTAAAGTCATTTTTCCATTTTATTACTCCTGTAATTCTTTTCCTTGGAACTTTGGGAGCATGACTTCGTCAAGAATTTGAGATCATTGGTAATATTCGGGCTACTAATTTTTATGCAATTCGCCTTGTGTTGGTTCATTAAATTTGATAGCATACGCACACTATGCGAACAGATTTCCGGATAACTACTACACTTACAAATGTTTTCTGTATAAATTCAGCATACATTCAGCCTAACTCCAACGCTGCTGTTCTTTGAAATCTGCATTTAATTTTAAAGTACTGTTTAACGTCAAGTAAAACTTGCTTGAAATATCAATTCAAAAATCAAATAATTTATACCAAAATTTGTTCAAACAAAACTTTCTGATTTTCAGAAAAAAATACAAATTTGTATGAGACGTCGGAAAAACCATCTATTTTTTAAAAAATAAATATGCTTTCTAGATTCTTACTATATTTTAGATTTTTACAATTCCTAGTAAAACAAATTTTTAAAGCACTAGCAAATGCAAATCGTAGGTTCAAGAAAAAAAAATGGAAAGTAAACAAGTAATTGTGCTGCTGACGGCTTTTATTTATCACTATTTTTGTAATTGCCCATATTTTTGAATTTTTTTCTAATTTCTATATTTACATTTCCTCAAACTCCTTACTAGTTGTATTTACTGTTACTCAGTTAGTATTGTATAAATGATGCATAATCTTGTCCAGTCGCATTTTCCTAATTGGATTTTCACTTTTATTTTACTAATTTACCAATTTACCCCCTACTAACCCTAACTCTTTCAGTATGCTGCTGGGATGTCCAGTATTCACAGATCAATATCTACTTCTCCCTCTCTGACTGTACCACGTACCCCAATATTGGTTACCTCCAACTCCCTAGAGGTTCCGTCCGATACCTCCCGGGAACTCCTTGACTCCCAGGACCATTCCCACGATGGTCCCGTCGCTGCTAGACGCGCCCTAACTCGCCCACCACGCTCCCGCTCCCTTAATCTAGCAGCTCTGAGGAGGCGGTTATTCAACTATCGTTCTCCCGTCCAAGCCTCGCCCTCGCTAGACCTCCCGCGCCCAAGGAGTTCGTTTCACATCCCGGTTACAGTATTCCCTGACTCTCAGGCTACCGTAGATGATGCATCTGGCGCACCATCTGCTCACAGGCTCCGACTACCCAAAGCCGCATCCTATGACCCAATCCTGACGCGTAGTGTCTCGGTGGATGTCGCAAGAGGCATTGTCGCAGGAAGTTTGCAAAGGTCTCTCGATGTCGCGAGCGGCGTCGTTGCGGCTCCTCCTGGAGTTGCCGCAGGAAGTGGGCGGCGCGTGGTGCGGCGTTCGGTCACCCAATCACCCGGGAGGTCTTCTTCTTCCCGGATTCCACCTTCGTCCCCCACAGAAGAATTCGTCCACCAATCCCGTGTCACACTGATGAAAAAGTCGCTTTCGGATTACATTATTGGATGTGGGTTTTTGTTCTGTAGTTTGTAGTCTAATTGTCTAAATATCTAATTTTCCAATTACCAATTTACAAATATTTGTCGCCTACGTTTATACATAATATTATATTTACTTCTACGCAATTGTGGTTTACAAATTGAACAATATTTATTTTTCCACATGAAACACAGGTGTTTTGAAATTTGAATTTTACATGAAATACCGTTTTCGAATTGAAGAGCGAGGTAAGTCCACCTGTAGAGTATTTTGTGCGTTAGTTTCTAGAGATATCTGCATATATACTTTTAATAGTAATCCCAAAGCCATGATGTTCTTCGTCTTGAATGTAATATGATACAATGATACTGTACGTTATGCGGTTATACTGGAAAAACTTGGTTTCGATGTATTATAGCGAAATGCCGGCCGGTTTTTGAAACACCGAGTACACTGTACACCAGCTTTCTTATGCAACATATGCAAATGAGCGTAAATTGGAATAAAAACTCGAGCTAAATTGGAGTAAATTAGCATAAATACGTTAGAATTCAGGTGTCCACGAATCCACGATGTGTTTAAAAAACCGGCCGGTATTTCGCTTTAATTGTCAGACGTCCAATAGTTTAACTCTTAAGGGGTCCTTTAAAGCTTAAGGCGACCGAAAATCACGTAAACTTATTGTTAGTGAATTGTTTGGTCTCTCTCTTCGCCCGTGCAGGATATTTCAACGCTAGAGTCCATCACTATGCTGATTGCATTAGAATTGACTAGGCGGGCGCTCATTCTTTTGGCACCCCTTGATTCCCACCCTTGCCTGCACCCTAGAGCAGACACGTGCGGGCTTGCAATATAAAAATATAACATGCAAAGCATACTTTAAAGCGGATTTGCACGTGGTTTTGGAACGTGGTAGCTGCATTTCTGTGGACTGGATACAAATATCGGACTATGTAAAGTGTAAACAAATGTGTAGGGGCTCATGCAGAGCGATTTAGTATGGATAATTTGAAGCGGTAGTGGCCGTGGTTTGTGAAATATATAATGGACAACTAAATTGTCATATATTGTGCTCATCAGACGAACACAGAAATTTCAAACAATACATGAGAATTCATTTGAGAAGAATACCTTTAAAATTTATCCTGGAACTCTGGAAATCTACTAGATTTTCCAGATTCGTATCTATCTTTATATTCGGGCTGTAATATAACCGACTTTAGCACATCCCTCATTTTTATACAAATATACCAAAAAATGAAATGAAAAATAATATAAAATTCACGGGCACCGAGGTATTTGCTTTCTATCTGGTGAAATTGATACCGTATCTTAGTGCATGCACGTCTTAGGATGACTATACCTTGTTTTAGTCCTAAAGTCATAACAATACTTTATTAATCTAATTTCCCTTAATTATGTAAATGTTAATTGCCTTTTTCCGAAGACGCTCCCTTGTGTGTGTGTTTTTTCGGACTTGTAAACGGTGTCAAATTTCACCATTTTCTTTGAGGAAATTGGAAAAATGATGCACCTCAAAAAATGGGAAAAGCCGGGAATTTAACGTGGTAGGATGATGTATCTGTGTGCATTTGTGAGATACCCCCAAATTAGGGGATAGTGTTACGCCTAAAACGGTGGCCCTGGGTACTGGGTCCCGTGGTCCTGGGACCTCAGTCTTCAGTGCAGTCGGATAGAAACACCGTTAACTACGCTAGGAGACTAACGACGTTAACCTCAGCTAGAACAAATGTGGAGAGCAGGTTTGATTGTTTTATTTGTGGTATTTGCGGTTTAAGTTTAAGTTTAAATGTTGAAAGTTTACAAACTTATGAGTAGTTTAGAGATATATATATATATATATATATATATATATATATATAGAGAGAGAGAGAGAGAGAGATAATAGATAGATATATAGATAGAGAGAGAGCGCATCAAGGCATCAAGGGCGCGTTTTTTATTTTGTATAACTTCGCAGTTTTGGGTAGTAGACTGCAACATGATTCGTAGGTCGCCGAGTTATATTCAAATTGTACTTATACGTTTCTAATGGAAGATATATTAATTTTTTTCTGTTACGAGTGATAAGAGCGGAATCTCCATTGATAATTTTTGTACTGTTGTTTTCTACCAATCTACAGATAGTCTTCACCAATGCAGATAGCTTACGTTTAGTTCATAGAAGGGATGTCGTTTAGAAATTCCCTACGATATCTTACTTCTGTCCCTCTTTCCCTCTCTCCCTCCCTACCCCCTCCCTCTCTATCCCCGGGGAGAGATCTCGTCCTCTGGGAATCATATTCGTGAAGCGGGGTGTCTGTAAGGGTTCAGGGAGGTAACCTTATCCATGTGGGGTCCTACACAGCTGCCTTCTCTAGGGACCTAAGGACCTAAGACTTCTTTCCTTAGTTTTCCTTCTTTCTTTGTGCACATACAAAACGTGGTCGTTGTCCTAAGCTACTCTCAC
This sequence comes from Pelodera strongyloides, assembly GCA_036852015.1. Lineage (NCBI taxonomy): Eukaryota > Metazoa > Nematoda > Chromadorea > Rhabditida > Rhabditidae > Pelodera > Pelodera strongyloides. The sequence goes on from JAANDG010000083.1 coordinate 315,660, forward strand.
TACATTGTAAAGCAAAAAAGACTAGACACGTCTAGCAAGCGTCTAGAATCGATCTATTGATGTGCTAATCTAATTGGACACGTTGCATTCTGTTATTCCGTAATTCCGTACTCGTTGTACAGTCGTACTGTACTAACAGCTCTATCGTTTTACCCACTGCAGCTAGCGTAATCAAAGACTGATTCTACTACGGTACCAAAGTCGTCCTGGGTGGTTCAACAGAGCACCTAGGTACACCACACTGCTAGGCAATTCATACTGTAACTTGGGCTGCCTCGGTAGTTGGACGCCATAAACCTGTGTGTTCTATGGTGACGGTAAAGATTTAGAGTAGAAATTGTACTGTATTTTCTCTACTCTCTAAACCTGTGCGTATTCTAATGTTGTCATACTGTACTACACGCGGTAACGATACGCCGAGGTGACGATGCAAAGCCTGTACCAATCGTATTGTGCGCTTCGCGAGCGCAGTCCTGCTATGGACTATATTCCACACGTGATGACTACAAGTCTCAGAAGTCTCAGCTCGACGGCCTCTTTTAGTAATAAGAACAAAAGAGAGAGGTTTAAGAAGAGACAGAAGACTTTTGAAGAAGGTAAGTACCGTACTTAATTTAATGATATGCAGGCAATTTGAATGTTGTCGAACAATGATGTTTAGGAAATTTGAATATTGTTGTCGGTCTGTAGAATAAGTAATGATGGGCAAGTAAGAGCTACGTTGAAGTACAATTCCGGCAGTGTTGACTATTTTTGTGTAGTATTTATGGTTTATGAACCGTGTGTGCGGGAAGTTTTTCCGTTTTAACCATTTTTGAAAATAGCACGGGTGATGAGGTCTACGTTATGACATCCCGCTTTGCGTGCTAATTTTAGGAATTATTTCTTTCATTTTTCCCTCGACACCCTCTCTCTCATACTCTCTCTCTCAATAGCCTTCTCTCTCAAGCCTCTCTTTTTAAAGAAAAAAAAGATGATAAAGACAAGGATAATGACCGGAAGTGTCATTTGTATCCGGTTTTCACAGCGAAAGAATTACTTTAAGACTAAGCTTACGGAGACTTTCTTAAGTACTTACGTATATGACTTACGTGCTGAAAAGGCGTATCTAAGCAGCTCAAAAGATCCAATCCAAGGGTTAAAATCGCTTATTAGAGGAAGTAATTTTTGTTGAATGAAACCGGAGATAGTTGTGTTTCAAAAAGATAAACAAGAAGTGTTCAACTTTTCTCGAAACGAGGAAGTTTTAGAAATATGAGCGGTTTCCTGTCGTGTACAAGAACAAGATTTATGATCAACTAGAGAATCAATCACTCCTTCATAGGAAATGGGTGAGCCCGTTTGGTAACGGTTCACTGATTGTTTCGTAGGCTTGCCCATCTGGTGACCAATACGTGACCAACTCGTGAACTCGTGGCCATGTTTCATCGAAAACATCAGTTGGTCACTAAATGGTCACGAACCAGTCTTAGATGGGTTTTTTCGGTAAAAACCAGTTGGTGAAACCAGCCCAACGACGTGTTTTTTTGTGGTTTCGGCAATTTTTTCGTTTTCCTGTGTAGAGTTACGTTAGGTTGAAACAAGGTAATTTAGCTTTAGAACCCTCAGACATGAGCTTTAAAGCGAAATACCGGCCGTTTTTTAAGACTCATCGTGGACAACTGAATTCTTAAGTACTTATGCTAAGTTGCTCGAAAATAGCTCGATTTTTTGTTCTAATTTATGTTCATTTGCATAAATACGTAGGAATAATAATAAATCTTTATTGGTCGATGGATAAGGCAAAGAAAAATGAGGCAAAAACGTGAATTTTGTAAAGACCAAAAGGAACCCTAAGAATACCACTGTCCATGATGCGTTTCAAAAACCGGCCATTATTTCGCTCTAAACCCTTTTGACCAGAAATATTCTAAATTTATATTTATATGTAATCAACTCAAGATACATTTTAGATAGTAAATACAATGTAAAGAATAAACCCAGGAAAAATTAACTCCTCATTTTTCTACATCTAGCAGAGTCTTCCACTTTTTAACATTATTTATACCTCACATCGTGTCCCTCTCCCTCTCTCCATCTCTCTCTCCCCCTCTCCATCTCCATCTCTCTCTCCCTCTCTCCCTCTCTCCCTCTCTCCCTCTCTCCCTCTCTCCCTCTCTCCCTCTCTCCTCTCTCATCTCTCCCTCTCTCCCTCTCTCCCCCTCTCCCTCTCTCCCTCCCTCCCTATCCCTCTCTCCTTCCCTCTCTCCATCGCCCTCCCTCTCTCCCTCTCCCTCTCTGTGCTAGGTATGATCACATCGCTTGTATCAACCCAAACCCGTTGTTATTTGTGCGGTTGTGGGGTTGTGACGCTTGGGTTGGGGTGGCTGTTCTCTAGTGAAGAGTAGTGAGTGCGATCGGGAGCAAACCCTCTCCCCAAATATCGATCGGTCCCAGTGTGCCCACACTTGAGTCCCAAATTGTCCCAAGAACTCACCCAGACCAACCCGAACTCACCCCGGGATGTCCCCGGCGCTTTTGTATGCAACCGGGATATATTGAGCATTTAATATCACGTCTATTTCTAACCGAGCAATCTATTTTGGGATCTCCCGTTTGCTATTCTGTTGCTAGATCGATCCTGCATTGCAAAGTATTTGTTGTGCGAAGAGACAGAAGCTTCATATAATATTTAACAATCACATTCAAAAGGCTATTTGACACTTGGCCAAAGTCATTATATTGTTTATTGGACTGGTCTCGGTGACATTGCTGCGATTCGTACTCACTTTGATCTAAAACGTTTTCCGTTTTCCGTTTTTCATTTTCTATTTTCGCCCATCGTTAGTCAAATATTAATAATTCATTCAATAACTGTTTCTCTAAGCTCAATTTTCTACCGCTAAACCACAAATCGAGGAAACAACTTCCCCTTACCATTTCGCCACTTCTTCCATTCCACTACAGTTGCTAGAAACTATTTGCCCAACTTTCTACAGTACCCAATGGCCGGCTAGTTGCTCCACCATATGGACTATCTCAGTGTGCCTGGGACACCACAGGTTCACCGACGCGGTGACCTGCCCCACGTGCTGGAGGTCTTCAAGAGGAAGAGCCTCTCCGAGCTCAGTCTTGTGCTGGACGTGTTCCGCGGGAGTCCCTCACCCTCCTCATCTGAATACTTACACCCCGAGAGGTTAGCTCGGTCCACCGGTAATTTACCGACAGATAATGCGGCAAAAAAACACAGAAGGCGACGTCGAGTTACCCACACTTGGAATGCGTTTTATCCAAGCACATTGCAGAAAAATTATTATTTGGGTAAGTGTTTTTTCTTCTTCATTTTTATGAGTTTCTACATAGGAAATGGGTGAACCCACTTGGTGACAGTTTGTTTTCGTGGGCCAGCCCGTGACCACTTCGTGACCATGTGGTGACCAAGTTTCATCGAAAACCGTCATCAACTGGTCACCAAATGATCACGAACCAGTCAGCAAATGTTTTTTTCGGTAAAAACAATTTGATGACGGGCCAACGATGGTTTTTCTGTGGTTTCGGCAATTATGTTTCGTTTTCCTTTGCAGTTCATTTTGTATTAAAAGTTGTTCCAAATTATGCTTGTGTATTTTTTTCTTAATCTATACGAGATTCTCTCTTTTCCTTTAAATATTCCCTGGAAAAACTTCCGGGAGAATCTGTCCTTTGGTAAGCTTTCCCTCTTTCCCAGCCCAGTCCAAAGACTAAACCCAGTCAGTTTCCCGAGTATTTTTTATTACAACCATTTCGCACCTTTATAATATTTTCTCTGGAAGCCACAGCCATATACCATATTCCATATTGGTCTAAATGTACGTTTCAAGAATGTTTTATATGAGGACATAATTACTTGGGAGTAGTAGATGTGTCGTCTGACGGATAATGTTAGTTTGGGAAATAGGCGTATACCAAATGACCATGATATAAGTGCGATTTTCACGTCCATTTTCTGAAAATTTACATAAGAGATTTCGGAAATTAAAAATTCATGGCAGTAGGATGATTTCACTTAATATTTCTAAACCAACCACTCACCAGATAGAAAAAAAAAATTTTGATGACAAGCCAACGATAGTTTTTTTGTGGTTTCGGCAATTATTTCGTTTTCCTGTGTTACAGCACTGATTTTTCTGCTTGGTTCTATTCCTTTTCTCTTCGACGATACGGCTCCCTTCCACCCTTTTGTGTCATGTCACTATTTTCATATTATCACAAATCTATTATGGATTAATTGTTCAATCTCTCTGTTTTTAATAATATTTTAACTGAAAAAAAAAAACAGGAAACGTTGATCGGGAGTAGTAGCTTTCCGATAGTTTTATGCTTCCATTTCTGAGCGTCTTGACTAACACCACTGGGACTGGGGACCTTTCCCAACTGTAGAGCAATACGAAGGGATACGACACGTGTAAGAATAACACGTTGTTTACGGAGGATGCAGTAGGTTCTCAGACGCGCTATAATTATAGTAGTACAGTGCACGCTAGAGGTAGGAATATTATACCATCCAGACAAAAAAAGTGATATTGTGATAGGTACGCTAATAAATCGTTTACTCTTCAAGAGCGTGCACCTTTATTCAAGGGTGGTACAGTCAGTTTCACAGTGAACTTATGACTTGTTTCGCAGGGCAGGGGTCCTGAGCATTATTCGACGAGTTCCAGATGACAAATTGCTCGACGTCTTCGGGCTAGTAGTACAGAGTGGATATATAATGGCGAAACGATAGATTTGTTGAAATAGGTCGCTAGAAGCGGTAGGTAGATGACTGCTGGACGCTGACTCCTTATTTAAAGATGTTGAGAAACGCCGCCTCCGCGCCCGCAAACGCAACAGTAAAGATAGGAATGCAACATTCAGACTTTATAAACTTTTGCTTAGACCATTCAGACGACATATCAAAGTGATAATGTGATAGTTACGCCAACAAGTTACGGTAATATTATAGACAGTATAGATATTGCTCTAGATACAGATGATAAGATAAAAATTTGCAATGAGCATTAATAGACGGTTAATGAAGAGTGTTTTGTTGAGGTTTCAATTATTGAATTTTGTTGGTGAGATAATATGAGGGAGGATAGAGCTGGCAGATAGAATGTGCTTCAAAAAAACTTTTGTGGAATAGGATTTCGGCTTGTTGTTCCGTTCTCTCTTCTCTCTCTCTCTCTCTCTCTCTCTCTAACTCACTCCCTTGCTTATCTCTCTCTACCTCTCTATCTGCTTCTCACACACTCTCCTTGTTAAGTCTGGAGAGAGAGACGATTGACAGAGTTATTGGTAGAAGGAGAGATAATCAGAGAGAAAGAGAGAAAGAGGGAGAGAGAAAGAGAGAGAGAAAGAGAAGGAGAGAGAGAAAGAGAGAGAGAGAGAGAGCAACTGAGGATCAACTAACTTATCCTCCCCTCATTGAACAAAAGTTCTCCCTCAAAACGGCGAGAGCAACAAACTCCCAAACTATTGATTACCTAATTCTCTAAATCACCGGGACTCCTTTCCTCCTCTATCACGTATATCTTCTCATCAGAGAGAGATTAAATACACACAACACCGAAACATTGATTGTTTCCCCCCAAGACATCACTGGATAAGCGGGAGTCTTGTCACTCGGATAATCCTCCCAGAACTTCCTCCCTGGGTTCCGTCCCCCGCTACCTACCGCCACCTACCGCTATGCTAAACTTCACTCATTGCTAATTTACCGGTACCTCGCTATTAACTCTGGTATTGGTGTTGAACGAGCTCCATAGCGGCATTTTTGTCGCTATTTTTTTCAGGATTATTCGATCGACTATGATTCGAAGCTTTGAGCTTTTGCTCTATATAAATTTACCAAATTAGTGTATTTATACTTTACTCCGGTCTGCTTTTTGATGGGCGCCTGCCTGGGCAAGGAGGCCAATTGCGAGCAGGCCTCCGGAAAGCCCACCCTAGAACTCCCAGTGAATGGGGTTAAACCTTTGGGGAAGACACTCCCAAGGGAACCCTTCCTTCCCAAGGGCAGCTCCCGGGTGTCGAGGTTCGTCGGCAAGGTGTCACCGTCTGTCAGTAATTTTGTGACATCGCTGGTTGATGCACCGCCAAATTGCTATGCTCCTGAAGAGTCGGCGTTTGAAAATGTGACTTGGATCAATACCAGATCTGTATTTGATTTTGGTGTCACAGCGGCTAAAGTACGCCATCCGGCTAAACTACAAAGACTGCATTTGAGGAGTTGTGAGTTTTGGAATTATTAATTTCAGGAGATATTTACATATTGTACAGCAGAGTATACCGTTCCAAGTAGCAAAACTAGTAAAATTCGAGGTACAACACTTTTAATTAGATTATTCCTCATTCCGTGATTTGTATGCCACACAAGTAGATATTCTTGGACCGTCGTACTATTATTACAGTACCAGTAGAGTACAATAATAGGTTAATTTTGTCTATGCCATAGTTATAATGAAAAATTCCCGCGTATTGTCTTTATCGAGTTTATTTTGAAGTGAAGACCCATCCGACGTTTTCAAAGGGCCTAAGCCTAAGCCTAAGCCTTTTATATAAATTGTTCCTGTCTGGTAACTGGTAAGTAATTCACATTAATTTTTTTTTAATATTACTGAATTTGGGACCTTGCTTGCTAAATCAAGGCGCTAAACCACTAGATTCACTGAAGTGCCTTGCTCTATTGTTTATAAATCTTGAACAGATGTGCGCGTTTTCTTTCGCTGCACGTAAAACGAAATGCGACATTGATTTAATATTTCGGCCATTTATAGCAAACTGTTAAGTTTATATATTTTCTGCTAATTGTAATTAACTATCCGACTAAATGATATATGGGAGCTTCAAGTCGTAAGATAGGTAAGGTTTTTTTAGCTAAATTTTCTTTTAAGTTATGATGCATGAAGAAATAATTTTTAAGAGAAATAGAGAGAGTTAGAAATAGAGAGAAATAAATTTTTAAGAGAGAGGGAGAGAGAGAGACAGAGAGAGAGAGAAAGAGAGAGTTTTTTTGTAAAACCAACTTTTCCCAGTTTTACCCGTTTTGTTTGTGTTACTCATTGTCAGTCAAGTGCTGATCTTTGAAGCACATAGTTTAACTCTGTGGTTTGCCTATCTGAACATGAACAGCTTGAAAATTGAGTAGGAATTTAAAATCACATGTTTTAACATTCCTGACTATATCCACCCGAGATGGGTTCACTCCCAATTAGCCGGGTAAGTGCGCATTTTGTTGTGGGTCGTGGTAGCGTAGTGGCTAACGCAGTGGACTGGTAACCCAAATATGCTGGGTTCGACTCCCTCCCGTCCAACAATTTTTCGATCACATTACAATTTATGAAATGTTCACACCTTGTCTCGTGAAACTTCCAGACAGCGCGGGAGAAATTAAACGAAATGTGTCCTCGTTCTGGATACCTTAACTTACAATTAGATACCTTAGGTACCTTAGGTACCCTAGCCCTAGCGACCCATCTCCATCAGCTTGGGCAAGTCGCGTGGTCTCTCCCTGTCTTACGATAATATAGGAAATATTTTTTTTTAATTTTCAAAATATCGACGAATTCCGCATCGCAATGGGAAAAAAGAATCATATGCGTCGCCGATTTAAAAAAAAATCAAGCACCTAGTTATATGTGTGACTACATTGTAGTACAAGCTACTGTTTTTTAAATATATCTTATGGTAGGTTAGGGTGATATTATTTACCGTAATTATGCTAATTACCTGCTCAATTTCAGTCCAAGAAGAGAAGGCGATGCAATGTGTGCCCACGGAGCCTATAGACGGGGATAAATTTGTGGCGTACGTAAGTGGGAGACGGAAAAAGAAGATCCTATTCAAGGGAGAGTATCTGGTGGGTGGACTTTTTTAATTTTTACTATAATTAAAGATAAAAAAAAATTTGAATTTAGGGAGAGTAAGGTTGGTGAACTTTTTAGGTAGAGTATCTTGATGATTTAATTATGGATAGGGAGACGGTAGCTGGGCCAACTTTTTGTACTCTGGGATTCTTGTATTAGATGTATCAATCCCGAGCGTACTATTTCGTGGTATATCATTGCCCTTGGTTGGATCAGCAGTAGATATGATATTTACTTTTGTATGATTATGTACGACTTCGTGTGTCCTGTCATTCTGTTAATAAAATTTCGTGCTCACGGAATATCCTATACAACACAAATACTGGGAAATTTATTCAGTGTATTCTTTTTTCATGAGCCTTACCGTACCTTACGGTTTTGAGATACGGTGCGACAATACGGTATTGAGGTACGGTACCGTAATACGGTATTGAGGTACGGTACGGTAATACCGTAATACCGCGGTATCTCAGAAATAACATATTAGCGATTCTCCCCAAGGTGCTGGTCCCTATTTTAGTTCTTCAAACAAAAGCGCCTCATTCTTAATTCATCGTTTCACTTTTGTCTTTAGATTTAGTTGCTAAGCGTTAGGCATGACATACTACATAGGACTAGAAACCAGGTTCGAGGCCATCAGAGCTAAAACATACAAAGCATAAGTGCTGATGTAAGGGGGTATATTTTAACGTTTCTAAATGAATTAAAAAAAATGCCAAATATTATTCACCAAGGTTGATCCCACATCCTAGTGGCTCCTAACTCCTAACCTAGCGTCGACGGTCAGAAATGTTCGCTCCCCTATGATATTGCGCTCGGTTGGCGCACTGTAATTGTGATGCGGCGCGAAAATTTCCTAGGTGTGGTACGCATGTATCCTAAACCTAGCAAATAAAAGAGGAAACTGGAAACACATAGTGAATAAACTTATAAGAAAACATGAATATGCCGTACATAATATGATAAGCTCGTTTCGACCCTTCGACCCTAGCAGTGCTAATTTGGCAACTTAATTTCTGTGATCTCTCTCTCTCTCTCTATTTTGTGTTTCAACCTTTCAAGTACTTCCGCTCTATGTCAATCTCCACGCTTCTCAATCTACCTGAATCTCTCTCTATCTCTCTCAATTTCCATTGTCTCTTTTACCTCTATATCTCTCTTTCTCGTCTCTCTCTCTCTCCCCTCTCTCTCTCTTCCTCTCTCTCTATCTCTCTTTCTCATCTCTCACTCCTCTCTTCCGTCTATCTCTCTCTCTTCTCTCTCTCCCATGACAATCATGAAAATTGCTTGAATTATGTGTTTCTTTGCACTGGAGGATGATCGTGGTCGTGTTTATTTGATCGATATTTAGTGGCTTTTCCGGGATGACTGACGAGAAATGATGAGGATCCTCTCTCTCTCTCCCCCTCTCTCTCTATTTTTCTCATATTTCCCTCTCTCTCCCTGTTCATCTTTTTTTTAGTTCTTCCTGCTCTATCTCTCTCTCTCTCTCCGTCTCTCTCTCTCTCTCTCTCTCTCTCTTATTTCCTACCCATCTCTCTGCGTGCTCTTGCTCCTCCGCCTCTATCACTAACGGCTTTGCGTTGTAAATCCTACATAAAGAAAAACAGACAGACATCTCAAACTCGAACAATAGTTTAGTGTAGCCTCTATCACATGGAGCTCATTTTAAACTATCAGTATTCAAATAAAATAGGAATTATAAAGAAAATACGGCATTATTCAGAAAGCATGGGTGATGAACCAACCCCATATTAAAAAGGTTAATAAATAATAAATCGTGTACACTTCAAAAACGTGCACTTTTATTCAAGGTTGATAATACAGTTTCAATGTTTTGCTTACGACATGTTCCGCAGAGGTCCTAAGCAGTAGGCGACGAGTTCCAGATGACAAATTGCTCTCTTTAGTACACTGCATTCTTTGTTAGACTCCGCGTTAGCGGGTGGAACCTTAAACGAATCTTAACTTAAACTCCAAGGAACTTAAACTTCAATTTAAACTTCACTTTTTTAACTTAAACTCCAAAGAAGAAATAATATCGATTGATTCAGATGGTTCAACGATCGATAGACACACAAAAATGTCGGTCAGATGTGGGGAGCACGATGTTGCAGAGGAATCCTTATCCTGTAAGTTTACATACTGTGCTATATGTATTGGGCCCGACAGGGACATACTGGCTGCGCGCGGGAAGGTGTTCAACTCCAGCTGGGGCACCTAAAGCGACGCGCATTCTAGATGTGGTGTGCCGCCCCGTTGTCGCGAACTTTGAAGGCACTATGCGCCCTTTCCGCGGATTGGTTGATATATCGGGATTCTGAAGTGACGCGCCTCACGCCTTCGACGCTTCATTAACGTCAGTGCCGCGCATGTAGGCACCTTCAGGTCCGGGGTGCTTATGCCATTTCGTCCTATACGATTAACACTTTATATTTGCGTTTTCAGGACACACTACCGTACGACTTCAACCGTGTCATACTACCAGTGTTAGGCAACGATGAGGACTCGCATTATGTTAACGCGAGTTATGTAAATGTGAGTTGCTTCTCGTATTTCTGGCTATTCTACTAAACATCTCTAAAAATCTTTTTACAAGCTATGAGTTTTAAAATTACCAATGCCGAGTATAGCTATGTAAATTGGTCAACTGATTTCTTAGATACAGTAGGCTACGGCCACAATACGTCTAGCGCGGAGGACCATTTGGCGACGGTTTTCGGTTTTTGACGATTCCAAACCACAGGGCGACCTCTTGGCGTCGAATTTCTTTTCGAAACTGTCGACAAATGGTCATGCAATAAGTGGTTGCCATATGGGCGGTGACCGGTCACCAAGTGCTTTTGTCGGGTGAAGCTATTTAGTGACCACCTAACGATTATTTTTCATCTATCTCGGCGACTCCGTTATTTTCCTGGTCAGTAATTTATTATTTTTACACAATTATATATCTTTCCCTTTATAGAGTTGGTTGCGGGAGAAGGCCTACGTAGTCACGCAATCCGTTCGCACAAAACCTTTGAATACCGAGTTTTGGCGACTTGTCTGGTACTTGAACTCAAATTGTATAGTGATGCTCACGAAGGTGTTCGACTTTATGCGGGTTAGTTTGTTATAATTATTGTAATTATTATTGCATTTGTGTTGTATTTAATGTATAGTGTTTTATTAGGTTGTGATAATGATTAGTTGCAAACGCGGAACTTGGAATCGCACTGCTCTTACATAAGGCTTAGGACTTTAAATGGACTATTCTGGCGTGTAAGTATGCCAAAAAAGCGTGTACGTATGCCAAAAATTGTGCGTTCCTCTCAAGTATCAATCACAAAATCGTGTGCAATTTACCGTAATTTCGGCAACATCTTTGTCAAAATCTAATTACAATCAGTTTCAATTTATTTCCGTTTTTATGACTAAACATCTGTTTTCTTTCAGGTGATGTGTCTACAATACTGGCCGCTTACACAATTTCAATTTGGCGAAATTTTGGTGGAAACGCTGGAAACAAAGACTTACGCCCACTTTGTATGTCGTCTTAATTTTGGGGCATTAATTTTTGGAAGAGGCCCATGGTCTGTCCATAGGAAACAGAAGAATCCATCGGCGACGGTCACTGACCATTTGGTGACCGTGTTGTGCCCAAGATTTCGTGAAACAGTCGTCGGTTGGTTACGTGATAATTTTTGCTGTTTATTTGCGCTATGACAGTTTGTTGACCTAACCGGGACCCGAACCGTTGACCTATTGCCTGGTAATGGCGCCCGCTACCACTGCGCCATCACAACCATAAAGAACTTCATTTCCAGGTGATCCGTACCTTTCGATTATCCAAGGAGACGGAGGATGGGCGAGAGTCGCGAATAGTTAGACATTTCCATTTTACCGAATGGGAACTCGACTCTTTTCCTTATATATCAGCATTTATCGAACTTCGACGGCGAGTCAGACAGTATGTGGAGCTAAACCCAGTCGACGCACCGATTGTCGTACATTGCAGGTTGGATAATTAGAAATTTGAAGCTTAATACTCACTTAATTGCTTAATTGATTGAAAATCAATTACGATCATTATGAGTTCACTGCTAACACACTGCAATTGTGGCACATGAATGAATGAACGAACAAGGCCAAGCTAAAGATTTCGTCGTAGTGTAGTTCGCCAAGTTTCTCTTGGTTTTATTCTTTGTCGGAACGGTATTTACCTCTTTTCGTCTCCGCGCTCTTTTTTTAAATCTGGATGTGGGTTGTGCACTCCTAGTGATCTGTACATAGGCTGAATAGTAAGGTTTGACGTCCCCATTGTTAGCTGAGGGTTTTGCATTGAATCAAACGTTGTTAACAAGCTCAGCTTGCAGCCCTCATCTAAGTTCTCCTCTCATACACATGGTGTTTCTATCAAATTTCTTTCTTTTCTTATCGAAAATTAGACCAGATTTATTAAAATACTTTATTCTACAACCTTCGCAGTGTTAAAGCAAATATTATCTGCAGTAGTCGTATCCAATGCTCTACTTAAATTACCCGTATTTTTGGCTCAAAACACTGTCAAAATGATTAGTAATCAAAATTCAATGTGAATTCTTCACTGGTCAATTAGTGTAATTAGCTTGGAAGGCAATTAGACTATATGGATAATTATTAGAATGGAAGTGAGCAATTTTTCGAGTCAAAATGAGGGCACTGGAGTCGTCGGCATGAGTTCGGATATATTTTCTGTAGATCTTGGGAGGTTTGACGAGCGAAATCACGTATCCAGAACTCGACCTAAATTAAATAAATTAAATAAATAAACTCTTCCTAAATTTACATAAAGTTGCTTTACATCTGTCCAATCTGTCTTACCGGGAGTCGTATTAAAGGGACAGGCCCATCAAAGTAAACCTATATTTACGATACGTCCATAGTGACTACCAAGCATTTTTATTACAATATATGCAAACTAAATTTCACATTTATTTGCCATGGAAAACTTTTTTTCCGATGCGCTCAGCTCAAATGTATACCATAAAGCCGCAAATATCCTTGTCGTCAATGCAAATTTATCGTGAAATTATAATGCGATTAAAATTTGCATATATAGCTTTGAAATCTGCAGTTTTATGGTATACATATGCGTTGAGCGCATTGGAAAAAGTTGTCTAGGGCGAATAATGGTCAAATTTAGTTTGTATATATTGTAATAAAAATGCTTGATAGTCATTATGAACGTATCGTAAATATAGGTTTATTTTGATGGGCCTGTCCCTTTAAAGCGAAATACCGGCCGGTTTTTGAAACTCATCGAGTACACCAGCATTCTTACGCAGCTTATGCAAATGAATAAAAATTAGAATAGAAAATCGAGCTAAATTCGAGCAAATTAGCATAAATGCGTAAGAAATCAGTTATCCATGATGCGTTTCAAAAACCTGCCCGTATTTCGCTTTAACTCTTAACTAATGAGACAAGTAAGTAAAGTGTTGCGGAAATGAAAGAGCAATCGAACCCTGTTGGCAGTGCCTTGTATAAAGTAGCTTTGAAACGTATCAAGTGGCATGCCAATGAAAAATCCCGGGCCTAACTTGACGAAACCCCTCTTTTGATATAAATTCAGATTTATGAAGTGAGAGGGTTAGGAAAGGAACCCACCCCTAGTTGCTTTACATTTTCTTTTACTCTCTCCCTCTCTCTCTCTTTCTCTCTCTCACTCTCTCTCACTCTCTCTCACTCTCTCTCTCTCACTCTCTCTCTCTCACTCTCTCTCTCTCTCTCATTCTATCCCTCACTCTCTCTCTCACTCTCTCTCTCACTCTCACTCTCTCTCTCTCTCTCTCTCTCTCTGTCTCACGCAAGCAGATTCACTCTCTTGTTGTTAACTGACAGTCCCGTACTGGATCTGGTCCCTACTTGGTTCTAATAAACGCAAACCCCTATGGTGCCTGGCGAAAATATAAGGTGCACCTGCATATCGCTGCACACTGCACCTAACCTTCGGCAGGCTCACGCGATTGCACTAAGAAACCTTCGCAAAGATAGCGAAGATATGGCGAAGTCGCCGTGCACTCTTTTATCTGATTCTACAACAATTTTCGCCTTTTCGTACAGTCGTCGCCGCACATAAATTTTCGCCGCGCGAGTTTTCGCGCCAGAGTTACGCCGCACACTACTTTAATTTCCTCATTGATCCCTACCTGTAATTTGGTGAAGTCGAGAAGGAAATTGGCCGCTTTAACTCCGTCATCCACACAAATCCTGCGTAGCAGAAAGTCCGTACAAGTGTGATCGCACAATAGCTGTCGGCACCTGAATTATCGATTTTTGTGTTGTTGATTTAAAATGGGCGGAGCTTATTTTAAAACTAGATATTTAGTTCTTATGTAAATATATTTATCCATAGAAATAATGATTGCTCCCCACCCATTCTCTCATTCTATTAATAGTTGACCATTTTTAGAATTTGTACTTGAAAGAATTAAGAGTACAAAGTAAACCTGACTTTCTAAAATATTATGGCGCTCACCTTGATGCGTATCCCACTAGCGAGTGCTCAAGAGTTTTGTAGCCGCCGCAGCGTGGTCTGCAGTGCCGCATCAGAGCCGGTGCTGCGCGCGCATAGCATGGTAGCAATGACTTCATCTGAGGGAAAAGCTATGCTTACAAGTATATTTTGTGGTCACATATATGATTCGCGGCTTCCCGGGGGTACCCGGACTCGAACCCTTGACCCATTTCCCTGAAGCTCACCTCTGTCTTCCTCTGTCTGCACACGTATTCTCGTAGATTGAATTGAACAGAGTATCCACATTCATCAATGCATTTTGAGTGTTGACGGTCGAGGGAGCAAAATAACGCAAGATCGGTCTCCTCAACAACTGACGGCACGTCGATGCTCCCGAAGGCCATGTGAGCCTGGAAGCTTAGGATTGAAAATTAATTTTTATACATTTTCTTGAAAACTCACTGTAAGCTCAGTGAAGAAACATGGGTAGCATAGAGCGATAGAGCATGCCTCAACGTCATGAAAATTGCATAAGTGCCGTTCGGCTTATTAGTAGAAAAAATCATCTACAATGCTAGTTCTTATGGATAAGTTTATACAATATTGATCTATTTCTCTATTTTCCATCCAAAGCAGATGTGTGCGTAAAGCTAAATGTTAAATAAGTATGCTGCTTTATAAACTAGAAGCTTAGAATTGAAAGATGACGCGTTGGGCTTGAGACGAGTTAGCAGCATGAAAATAATAATAATTGTAAGCAAGAAATTAAAGCGAAAGACCAGCCGGTTTTTAAAACGCATCGTGGACAACTGAATTCTTACGTATTTATGCTAATTTCCTCGATTTTAGCTCGATTTTTTATTCTAATTTATGTTTATTTGCATACGCTGCATAAGAATTCTGGTCTATTCGGTGTGTTTCAACAACCGGCTGGTATTTCGCTTTAAATCATCATTTCTTACATTGACCATATCCATGCCGATAGTCAGCTGCTCATTGCACTTCTTCAAACATTTCTCATCGCTGACCACCTCGTCACGCCGCACGTTGCCATCTTCTGAAATGGGCAACACTTTATTTTTATGAATTCAGATTGCAAATGAAAAATTGGGGTTTGTTTTGGTCGAGCGGGGATCGAACCCGCATCTTCGGCTATCCGGTCCAATGCGTTTACCATTACACTACAAATAACATTCGCATGCGAGTTGAAGTCAGCAATGGATGGCATCACACAGTGAACATAAAACTGTTTATTATTAGTTCCACTTGGTAATTTATTGAAACTTTGTTGTATAAAAGAGTACGTATATATTATATCCGGACTCCATCTAAATATCACGATCGGGTGGGTTGCCCAACTTTAGCACTAGTTTTATTCCTAAACCCTTAGTTTTCCTAAGTCCCTGCCTTGCTCCTTACGACATTTTTGATTTTTGATCCGTATGTCTAGGGTCCAACACTCCCTCTTCTCTAGTTTGTGATCTCTGTCTAGATTCCATCAAAAGTTCAGATATATTTTGATCTTTATAAGATTAAGGGCAAGAGAAGAAGTGAAAGTTTTAAAATAGGTCATTATTTTGTCCCTTTTTTGTACTTTCCCTTATTTTGATCCTCACAGTGGGTAAGAATGTGGGTGGCGGGGGATTTTTACCGCTAATCTGAGATTGTATCCACCCTTTTTTGAGTGACGTTATATTTGCGTGGGTGGCACTGAGGAATTAAATTTAATATGGAGCTTATTGAGAGTAACGGGATTTGCGAGTAGGCTGAAAATTTATCGTATCTCTAGTTTGTGATCTCTGTCTAGATTCCAGAGAGATTTTTGGAACTTGGAACTGCACGATAATTTTTTTTAATTTTTCATGTTAAATATGCAGTGTTCGTGCAAAAATACGGTAGTATTGACAGAAACACGGAAATTTTTTCGGATACTTGGAAACTCCCTTACTTTCAATCCCGATGCTTTATTTCAAAAGGCAATTTGGTACTTTGATTTTTACCTAGTGCAGCCTGCAGCCTACCCTTAAAAAAAACTAAAAATACCCCGAAAAACTGGAATACTTTTAATTTCTAGGTTGATTTCCCTCTTTAGTGTATTCTGGGTCGATGTTTTCACTTTTCTAGATCAAAACTTCAGATTATATGAACACCTCTCGCGGCTCACTTAGTAAACGCTAAGGAAGAAAGCGTGCAAAGAACTCGCGCGTATCTGATAGAGAAGGGGTGAACGTCGTGCAAAAAGATGACAGTGTTTTCATTGCAATTTTATGGAACCACGCAGGCTTTTACACTTTATATTGAACGTTTACAACGGTTGTTAGGCGATAGTAAATAGAGCACCAGTGAATTCTATAAGAATAGTTGGCGTCAACACGGAACCTCTAGATTGTGACATACAGAGACACAAATGCATATTAATGTGGTATGACACCTGGTCCCTATGTATCCTAACTGTGATAGAATGGCACAAACCAGCAAATGCGAGGTTGTTGTGTGTTTCATGGTCTCTATCCTCGTCTTCCTCAAACCCTCGTTGTAAGTAGGCGAGGTGGAACGCCGACGGACTCCTACGTTGACGTTGGAGCTCTGAAGTAGGTACTTGGTGACGGTATTTACGAACTTTGGAATCACTTCCCTCTCTCTCCGTCTCTCTCTCTCTCTCTCTCTCTCTCTCTGTCTGTCTCAATTCAGAAGTGAGGATTAACATGTGTGGTTATACATAAGTACACATAATTAGGTAGGTCTCTGAGTTTCTGTCCGTGATCTTATGGTACCGTATAAAATCATTAAAGAACAAACCCATTGTACTGAAGCTTGCTTGTGTGAGGCTTCCGAGTAAAATCAGTAGGTAGATAGGGGTGAATTTGTAGAAATACATGGTCGATGCGCACGCGACTTCAGCGAGTGACGCCGAGACAGTAGAGCTAAATTAGGGTGCATTTTACTTGTATAAACGTTATGGTAAGTCGAAGAAATAGTGTGTAAGACGAAGAAAAAGAGATAATACAAAGTAGACGTAGGAAACGAAAAACTAGTGAAAGTTTGCGTGAGGTTGACGGCTTGACGGCAGGTTGAGGTGAGCTCTAAGCTTGAGCATGATATTAGAAAGGGAAAGGGAGGAGTTGGGAGGGAAGGAGAGGGAGATTTGGAGGGAGATTGAGAGGGAGAGAGGGGGGAGTGAGTATAGGGAAGGGAGAGAGGTAGATGGATTGAGAGAGATGGAGATTCAGAGAAAGAGCTACAGAGAGAGGGAAAGAGTGAGAGTGAGAGACATTGACAATACAGTACTGCTGTCTATTGTCAATTGTCACCAAGCTTCAGGCTCAAATTAGGAAATGGCAGCAATTATGTAGTAAAACTGTCACGATCTCGAGGCAGAAACGGAATTTATCGTGTACATAAAGCGGTATAATAGCCGGTTTTAAAGTATGATGCACAACTTCATTCCCATATATTGAATGCAAAGGAAAATAATGCATACTCTACATGAGAAAACAGCGTCCGAAATGTTTCAAAAACCGGCTGTTATACCGCTTTAATAGCAGTTGTTCCGTTTTATTACAAGTCAGCGAAGAGATGCGCTCCGGTAAATGTTCAAAGTAGAAGTAAAGAGTGAAGTGCTATTTAAAATTGGTGAAAGGATGGCAAAAAAATTGTCGGCCGAAGCTACTTTCTCTTTCTTTGTATTTCTCTGTCATATCTCTTCCTGTTTCTTTCTTTCTGTCTTTCTTTCTGTCTTTCTCTCTCCATTTCTCTCGTTCCTTCAAACGAGGAACTTGTCACTCTCTATCTATACTCGGAACGTTTTACAGTTTTACTCTATGGAAACTCAAAATAAAGAGAGAGAGAGAGAGAGAGAGAAAGAGAGAGAGATATAGAGAGAGATATAGAGAGAGATAGAGTAGAGGAACAGCAAACTACATATGAATAACATATACTATGAATAATTAACAATACACAATGAAACCATCTACAAGTCTAAAAGGCTCAGGTCTTACAGTGCCAAAGCCAAAGATGTGTTAGTAAGGGTAGATATTCGGATCTATTACTTGAACGCTGCAAATATTGCTAGCCAAGATGCGAAATAAAGTTACAAAGATACTCGGTTTCCTTACAGAGAAGCACAGCGAAACTGATCGACCACTCATTTGCATAACGGGATACTCAATAGGTTCCCCAGTATGCTAACAAAGGATAAGAATGGCTGGAAAAGCAGGGAGAGAGAGAGAGAGAGAGAGAGGGGGAGAGAGCAAGAGAGAGAGAGAGAGAGAGAGAGAGAGAGATAGAGAGAGAGAGAGAGAGAGAGGAGAGAGAGACAAGGAGAGAAAGTTTAGTTTTTGTCGCCTCATCACGCCTAAAATTGTCCTGCTAGGTTGCTAGATGTCGCTACTTTAACCTTACCTGTCTCCCGAAGGCGAGAATCCCTTAACCCTTAATTATATAGTTCTGGTACAAACGAGCACAACTACTATACATGGCAATCAGGGCGCGCGTTTTATACTATGGCACAATTAGTTCCTTTATGGGTTTAACCTTTTTGTACGAGAAGCAGTAAAGGTAGCGGGTGAGGAAAGAGAGAAGAGAGACAGAGAGAAAGAGAGAGAGAGAGAAAGAGAGATAGAGAGAGAGAGAGAGAGAGAGTGAGAGAGAGAAAGAGAAAGAAAGAGAGAGACAAAGATAGAGAAAGAGGTTACCGACAATAGCAACATAGAGCATGGTATATGGTAAAAATGGTAATAATATTGGATCATGCCATAGGCCATAGTAACATGAATGTGATTCTAGTAACATTTGGGTTGTTGCAAGTGTGGGACGGAGGGTCAGATATAGAGCCCAAAATAAAGCGGTAATGTACGTGATTTGTGAAACGTATACTGTATTCTCATGTATCATATGTAATTGTGCCTTTCCGTCTTGCGGGCATAGAAAATTTGCATATAATGCATGGGAATGCCGGGTATACAGAATACTTTTCGAAACAATGTGCCAAACAGCTTTAAAATAAGCAACGTGTGTCTATAGTGAGATAAAAAGCACCGTAAATGTTCGGTTGACAATATTTTAGATTTTAGATAGCACTTGACAAATTACAGAAAGCGAATGTTTGAGAAAACCGAAAAGAGTGAAAGTGAGGAGAGGGGAGGTGAAAGTTGCAGGGTAAAACTGAAATAAGAGGGAGACAGATACAAGAGACAGAGATACAGATGGAGGAAGAGAAAGAGAGCGAGAGAGAGAGACTGAGATAGATGAGTATCGCTAGGTGTAGGCGGAGACCTCCGTAAAAAAATGCGCGAACTGCTTCTGCAAACCTTGTTTTCCCGGCCAAATATATTATTTTTTGGTTATTACAATAAAATAGAATATTCAGCCACGGTAGTTGTGATTCTCAAGAAAGTTACCGTATGTTGACAGATAATATGGAGAGCTACGAGCTCATTACATTGAACTTGAACTTACGGTTGCTAATATTTATGATTATTTATTGGGCTTAAGTACACTAGTTTGAGGTTAGCATGAACCCCGAGACCACACAACATGTCTGAGTTTAATAAATGTTTAGCGAAACTAAAAGAAAGTATATAGAAGCTATACAACTGAAACACAAAATTACAAAATCTTACAATTTGGAATTTTGACACCAGACCACGAAGAAGAAAAAGTTCTAAGCTGCCTCATTTGAACTACCTTGTTTGACCTTCCTAGCACAAATAAGAGAACAAAAAAAAAGTTGAAAAGCTGCTCTTTTTTGTGTTGAAAACAGAAAATTGCCGGTTCTATTGTTGAAAAGGACAGTGGTCATTTTCATTGTTATGCTTGTATCTAATTGAGTCATTGTGCGGTGTAAGGTATAAGCTTACTGACGGAAATTGACTTATTAAAGGTATTAAGCATCGTTTTCGCCCAACTTTCGCCAGGGTCTCGCCAGGATCTCGCGGCGCGGCACTTCTGCGCCAGTAGCTTGCCGCGCGCAGTCCAAGTTTAATTAGTGCTCAGACGAAACTCGGGTGTTGCGCGGCGAAATCGTGGCGAAAAAAATCATATCAGTTCCCATAGATACAGTAGCGCTTGCTTTTACTCGAACAATATTTTTTATCTTAAATTAGCATGTCAAAATTTTTTTGCTAAATCAGTTCTTTACCTTTTATCTGATTCTTATCACTACAAACTACAACCACCAAGATAACAATATTATCAAAGACTAATTACTCTACACTGTTTTTCGAAGTATTTCAACAAAATTAAAAATATTTTTACTGAAAGAGTGTAATTTCAGATCAGTTATTTTTCTCAAATTTCAATCGGTCCAATGTAATGTATCTTTTTTCTTATCATATCAGTTAAAATTGTTGAAAATTGCAAAAATCTTGGGAATGTAAGTGTTAAGACGGCCAAGGAAACTAATAACAGAGTAACAGAGATACTAGAAATAGCAGAATTTAGTCTAAAATATGTAGTATAACCTGTGTGCGTGGTCCGAAATTCAATTCCCGATCGTATAACATGAGAATAAGTTGTTCATTTTCATTGGGGCTGTTCCTTGATCAAGCTAGACGAAATGTAAAAAAAAACAATGCTGCTTTTCAGATCTAAAAATCTTAAAATATGTCTCCTCATCCTGATCAGCACTAAGTCTTACATACAATTTAAAAAAGGTTAAAGGTTTATTGATAAAAACGACAATATAAGTCACGCATGCTTTATAAAGTGTGAATAAAGATCCGGACTCACGGAATGCAGTAGCTATTCAACTATTTTTTTTGCTCATTGAACATTAAACCGGTAGCGTCTTTTAAAAATTGAGCTTGTTCCCGTCCGAGTTGCGACAATCATCGCTCTTTCTCGTTCTCTACCTTTCTCTGTCTCTATGTCTCTCTCTCATACTCATTCTCTCTCTCTCTCTCTCTCTCTCTTTCTCACTCTCTCTTACTCTCTCTCGTTCTTTGGTGCTTTCCATTTCTCTCTCTTAATAATTTTTGCTTTTGTTCCTATCACTTGTAGCACTAAAATAGTAATAGTGCAATCGTGAAACTTCTCTGCGCGGCTACTTCAGTCTACGCCAGGCATTCGCCAGAGTCTCGCGAGCACTGAGTAGCCGGCAAATTTCTAGAAAAAAATCTCGCGCACTTTTTCGCCTGGCCTTCGCCAGGCTTGAGCCGCGCAATATTTGCGCGCGAGATTCTCGCGGCGCACCACCCGAGTATCATTAGTGAAATTGTGTCTCGTTTCAGCAACGGTGCCGGTCGTTCGGGTGCCTTTCTCGCCTTGGATGCCAATCTGGAACTGTTGAAGAAGACGGGTCAGATTGATGTTTTTGGATACGCAAAGACGCTGGTCAACGCTCGACCACAGCTCGTCGACTCCGTCGACCAGTACATGTTCATCTACGATTCGTTGGCCGAGGTAATATTATATTATCCCTATCTTACCTTAGATACCCTACCCTAGACATGTTATGCATTTGTTACCCTACCGTAGGTACCCTGCCTTAGATACCTTACAAGTAGTGATCAATCTTCAGAAGGTTGCCCGAGCTGCGTACACAAGTTAGTTATTCCGCTGATGCATAAGCGCACAAAATGCTCCATGACCGTTCAAAGTTCAAAACAATTTCGTCGAGGCTCATCTCACTGATAGTACTCACGTAAAACGATACAACAATTTATCGCCAAGATCATGCGTGTATCGCACTTCGCCTGCGTTATAATTTCTTGCGTACGAGCACTGGGCGCTGAAAGCTAAACCACTGTAGTATCTTTGTATATTTTGTACATGTATCTGTTGGTCAATTTGAAAGAGAAACCCCTTTCAGGCTGTGTTATGCAATGTCCAACCGATAGCTATGAACGAACTGCGCGACAGGAGTAGCATGTACAAGGCGAAGAAGGACAGAGAGACGATGGAGAGTCAGGATAGTCATGAGAATAAGGTTGGTTGAAGTTTGAGATTCAAGCCTTGAGGTTCAACGCCTTTGAAAAAGTTAAAAAAGAGAGAAAGAGAGAGAGAGAGACGATGAAGAGCCAGGATAGTGTGATGATTGCTTTTGATAACTATGAAGCAGCAAGCAAGACAGGACATCGTTTGTGAAACTAACGAAGAAAAAAAACCAGATATTCGTGCAGAGGGTTAGGGCGTAGGGTAGGGGACCAGAGGGTAGCCTACCCCTGAATACAGAACGGGGAAAAGGCAGATCTTTCACTACCACTAAAATGGTTCCGCTTTTCTTGAGCGGCCCACTCCTGTGCGCAAGTTTCTGGGCTAATTCTTTGAGCAATTGCCCAGCAATTACTCATCGATTTTGCTAATTGCAATAAGAAATTTCAGTTGTTACTAATGCTAACTCCCACGCTTCGGATTGGTGACTGCGCGGGTGGACATCGATTAGAGAACCGAGGAAAGAATAGAGATGTGATGGTTGTGCCACGTGAGTTAACTTTATTTTATTTCTTCTAAACTTATCTAAGCTTATCTTATTATATAAAGGACAAGAGTTTGTCACGGACTCCGCAACGAAACCTTTTCATCGTCAATACACAATGGAATTGACATACAAAATCATTGCCGCGTCTGAGGTTTGAACTTGAACCCTCGACCTGCCGCTTTAGAGTCAAGCGCGTTACCTACTGCGCTATAACGCTTCAGGGATAAAAGACCTCAAATCTGACTTCTGAAACTTTTTTCCTTCTAGCGGATCATGCTCGGCCATATTTACAAACGTTACATGGAGAGAGCAAGGACTACACATACATCAATGCGGTGGAGGTGGACGGATTCACGAGAAAGGTAACGATAAAAGAAAAGAAAATATTTCATAATTTATTGAACAAGTGAATAAGATTTATGTATATTTTTTTATCACATATTCATCATCAATTTCTGATTCTTGTATTAACTTCTGTCACGCCAGCAACTTGAAACAACGGCGTCGTTACGGCGTGCTAGAGGCGTTGAAAGAAGTAGCACGCCATAATGAAGCTGCGCGCAACTTTCCCTCCGGAACCACGCCGCTTGCATCGCCACTTTACTTCTTGCGGTGTCTACGGCAAGAATTATCTTTCTTTTCAGAGTGAATTCATCGTAACTGAGTGGCCGAAGCAGGCTACAGTGGACTCTTTCTGGACGCTAATTTACGATCACTCCTGTCATACGGTAGTCAACCTGAGCAATCAGGGAAACCCAAAGGTGGGGAATACTTTATTCGTATTATAAGTTTTGATAGTAGTAGAAACAAGTAGGTGGAATCGAATTGGTAATTGTTTCGTAACTGCTTCGTATAAGCAAAATAACAAAATTGGTTATTTTGTTGTGACTATATTCTTGATTACAAGAAGAATTCAAGAGGTATGGCACGTGGTTTTCCATATATTATATGAAAATTTCCGTAGCACTCTGTGCCGGAGCATCACACATTGCAACCAAATTTGCATATAACACATGAGTTATCCAGTACCCGTTTCGAAACCACGTGCCATACCGCTTTAAAATTGAGTCAAACATCATCGATTTGATTGCAGCACTATCCAACGTTCATCCACAATAAGGGCAAGCAGAACTACGGTCCTTTTATCGTCGAAGTGCTTAATTATCATCAGTACCCGCAAATGACATCGCATATGGTGAAGGTTATGAAAAGGGTAGGTTCTATTCTATCTCATTTCTAGGCTACCGTAGTCTTAACTTTGTATTTTTTTTTCTTTTCTCTCTCATTTGGCTTCACGAGTCTGTATTATGTGAAGAGATTCCACACGCAGCTAACCAGACAATAGATATATCAAAAAGTTAAAGAGATATAACGGCCGGTTTTTGACACGTATGTTGGACAACTTCATTCCCATACGTTGTATGCAAATTAGTATACGAATATCGTTTGCACTATACCAGAATATAGCGTCCAGCATACCTTTGAAAAGCGGTTGTTATACCGCTTTAAGATCAACACTTAGCCTAATGAGAAAGTAGCAAAGATTAATCAATGAGTAACTGTGTGTGGAAACCAGCACATCGCATTTGTCTCACTATTTTGTTTGCCGCTTTATTTTCTTTCGCAGCGTGTGGCTTTTATAATGGTACGCTTTTACTTCTTTTTTCTCATCGCTCATTATGTGGCTTAAAGCGGTATGACACGTGGTTTTGAAATGTATGCTGGACAATTGCATGCGTATTCTATGCAAATTTGGGAAAAAAATTGCATACGTGATACGTTGAATACAGTTGTACAGGATATGCTACAAAACCATGTACTATACCTGGCTAGGCACTAAGATGTAGTGTGATCTTTGTAGTTTGTTTTTTTGTAGTTTGTGCTTTGTATTTTATGGCTCACAATCCGGATCCACTCCTCCGCCATCCGGCGGGCTATTTCACCGCACCAAGTCTGCCGGCAAGATCCCCACCCTGGAGGGCCACCCCGCTTACGTGCCGCCACCGCGCGCGATACCGCTCGGCCAAAGCTTCCGCTACAAGAAAGAGTACCGCGGGCGGTACCGTAGCGCCGACCGAAACAGGTCCCCGCGCGAATCCCAGCGCTGGCTTACGGTACAAGCGGCGAAGGTGCGCAAGCGGTTGGCCAAATCTGCCGAGCGTGCCGTCGACCACTCGATCGTCAAGCTCGACAGAGACTCGTTCACGGAGGTTGGGCATTATTCCGAAGAAAATGTAGAAGCCCCGCCCACAACCCCGCCTCCCCCGCATAAGCCCCACGCCCACTCTATGTTTTGAATTCCGAGGCCATCTTCTCTATCCTATTAGGCACTTTTGGTTTTCAGCCCCACCAGGCGGTACCCAAACCAAAGTTAATCGACAAGAACAAGCCCGTCAGTAAGCTTGTGAGTATCACGTACCGTAGCTAATCAATAACTGGTTACTGTAACTAGTAAGGGGCGGAGCTGGCGTTGATAAGAATATCCTACTTTATCTTACACGCATACATTAGCTGCAGACCATATGAACCCGAAATGACACGTGGTGAAACGTATGCTACAGAACTACATTAATTTCTTCGTACCTGAATGCGCCGGAAGCCGGAAAAGCACATTAATTTGCATATAATATACGTTTCACAAACCACGTGTCATAACACTTTAAAGTTTTTATACCGCAATACTAGCTCCGCCCACTTTTTGAGTGCCGTGCTAAGCTGCTAAGTACATATACGGTAGTTAAGAGCTGTTCTATCACACTCCCGCCTGGCTAACCTGAAAATCAAATTTGCCTGATCACTGTATTCATTCCTGCTCTGCCGCATCACCCTCTGTGCGCTCTCATGTTGATTTGCATATACGGGAATGCCTCGGACTAATTACTGTATGAGTGCTCACGTGTAGTATGTCTGTCTGTACTTTGTCTGTTGTACTTTGTTCTTTGTTGTTTGTAGTTTGTGTTTTGTACTTTGCACTTTGTCCCTGTGTCGTTCAATTTCGTGCATTCAGAAAGGAACGGCCGATGTGAAACGTCTAATGAATATCCGCCGCTCAAAAGCTGAACTCGCCAAGGAGTCGACCAAGCAAATTCAGAAATTGGTCGGAAATTAATTATTCTAATTATTGCGCGTTGAAAATTACGGTATCATCATCATCTTTTAGGCCCAATGAGGCTGTCACGCGCAGGCGCTCTACTGTATAGCATTTTTAAAGCAGTACTGTACCTTCCTTGGGAAATTTCCATATGATATGAAATTTCCATATGACGTATATCCTATGTATCCTATGCAAATTTGGTGCCGGAAGCTTCGGACGGGCACCAAGACTTTGCATAGGATACATAGGAATAGTATATGAATACAGACAAAAAACCCGCGCAGTCCAGTTTATGCATATCGTAAGACAGTTCCAGCTCGCCTAGCTCAAAATTTAAGTATC
The DNA here is from genome assembly GCA_036852015.1 of Pelodera strongyloides. NCBI lineage: Eukaryota > Metazoa > Nematoda > Chromadorea > Rhabditida > Rhabditidae > Pelodera > Pelodera strongyloides. The sequence goes on from JAANDG010000083.1 coordinate 341,858, forward strand.
ACACATAACATAGACCGTCTAGGCTTATGTGCCTTACCCTGACTAAGTGGCTGAGCGTATCCTGGGTTGGGGCAATTTCCTGCGTTGAGCCTAAATATAAAGATTCTCATAGGTGCGTGTGTGTGTGTGTGTCTATGGTCTCTCGTGTAAATGTGTATATAGTATGTCTGGCATGCTCTGAATGATTAATTAATTTCCTTTCAGCTAATATTTTCCTTTTCATTTGTTGATCTGCAAAATCCTCTATATGAGCTGAACCGTTGTCAAAGTTTCTTATTAATTTTCTCGAATTAACACTGGTTAGCATCAGATTCACATATCAACTGCTACTCGTCATGCTTGCATTAGTAATCGAGTTTATTGATTATGTATCGAAAGCTACCCAGATTGTAGCTTGGGTAGATTACCCAAGAAGGTGATTTACCCAGTATACCCTAGATTTGTATCCGTTTGATTATTCGTTACTTGGATACATATAATCAATAAACTATATTACTATATACGCATTTATGACTAAACTCCTATCGGGATAAAGAAAAAGCATGACACCATAACCAAAAGCGAAAAATGTCTTTAAAGTGGCAGGTCACGTGGTTTGTGAAGAGTATACTGGATACTGCACGTCCATGTAGTATATGCAAATTTATGTGCAATAATCGGCATTTTTGCACCGATTGGCACACAATTTTGCATACAATACATGGACGTGCTGTATCCGGAATACCCTTCACAAAACACGTGCCATACCGCTTTAAGATAAGGGTGAATTATTAATTGTTGATGCAATTTCAGACGTTCATGATTTCTGATATCATGTCCAGCAGTCACGGACAACAACAGATGGAAGCTGAAGTGCGAGTGTGCTGTATTATACAGGTACAGTATATTAAAGCAATACAACACCTGGTTTGCGAAAAGTATGTTGAAAAAAAAAACAGAATAACCATGCGCATTATATGCAAACCAATATGATAGGAATAAAAAATCGTGTAGTTATTTAGATACAAACATAGTAATAAAGAATCCTTTTTAGCTTCAAAAACCGGCTGTTATTTCGCGTTAAGTTTCCGCGCCTAATGACGCTTATTCATAATTACCGTACGATGTAAAAACCTTGACCTAGCATAGGTCTGATGAGGTTCCCATAGCCTGTTTCCTTCCTAAAAGGCGAAAATTTCAGCGAAATACCGGCCTGTTTTTGAAAGACATCGAATACACCATCATTCTTATACAGCTTATGCAAATGAACAGCCTGTGATTTCTGGTTTTTTCAGGTTCGAATGTGGCCCATTGAACACAAGGTCCCACTGTCTACGACGGGTCTTATTGATGTGATCAAAATGGCCAGATCATGGAGGAAACGGGCCCCAGATAGGCCGGAGACTAAGCCCACGATAGTCATGTCCCAGTAAGAAACTTTGATTCGTTGCGATTTTACAACCCGTCACTTAGAGTGCCACAGCTAGGGTAATCGCTGATCAGCCTGAATTTTGTCCACAGGTAACGGTTACACCGGATTACTAGCGTACGAGTAATTGGAAAAATTCAACTAAAGTGAGCAAACTCAAGAAAAGCAAAGCAAGAAAAGAAAAGCAAGCAAAGTCTGTAATGCCTGCCTCCATACCATTTTGTAACTTCGTATAATTGGTCCTACAATAGCCTCATCGCGATGGTTTCACAGTTAAAGCGGTAGAATATCCGGTTTTTGAGCATATGTTGGTCGCTGTAATCCCATGTACTGTATGTAAATTACTGCGGGAACACTGCGCGATTTTAAATCTGTTTGTATTTTTTTGCGTACAACATATGGGAATGCAGAAAAATTCATTTCAAAAACCGGGCGTTATATCGCTTTAATAACATGCTCAATATTCCAGTAACGGTGTGTCTCGATGTGGTGTCTACATCGGTGCGAATATCTGTATCGATCAGATGGACATGGACCACGAGGTCGACGTCTTCCACGCTGTCAAGATGATGCGCATCAACCGACCACAACTAATTGATATGAAGGTTATTGATTTTAGATTTTATCGATTTTATAAGGTACACGCAGATAAGGTTAGTTTTTTCGCACCCTGCTCGAGTCAGCGCCTTACAATTATACCACTGCGACCGTAAACAGAAACCACAATTTCGCGTTTTCCCTAACTTTTTATTTTGAAAATTAACTTTACGTCGACGCCGAAGACGTCGAGCAATTTGTCATCTGGAGCTCGTCGCCTACCGCTCAGGTCCCCTGCGGAACATGTCATAAGCAAAAACTTTGAAACTGTATTTCCACCCTTGAATAAAGGTGCACGCCCTTGAAGTGTAAAAGATTTATTTTAAAAAAAATTAACTTTGCAGGATGAGTACAAGTACTTGTACGATGTGATGTTACATTGGTACATGACCAATCCGGAATACCGACAGTTCGACCGTCCAGATGTGGAGATAGAAGAGACCAGCACGAGTAATAGGAACTCGGTAAGGCTTAGGTTTAGGCTTAGGCTTAGACTTCTGCGTAGGCTCAGGCTTAGGCTTGGGAGTAGGCTTGCCCTTAAGCTTCAGAAAATTATTTTTGCAATTTTTGCATTTTAGCAAGTCAGCAATATTTTCACATTTGTCGCATGTCTGTTTAGCAATGGGACAAACCACCAGACGCTTAAATTAAACTCAAGCAATTGATCAAAAAGAGGTTGCCGTTCACTATATTTTTACTCTTGGTTTCAGTTGCGGTTATCCCGCGGTAGCAGCGTGAGATCGCGATCGCTGCGCGGGAGTCGCAAGGAGAAAGACGGCCGCTCGCCTTCCGCCAATCCACTGCGGTGATGTGACACAATCAAGAACCGAGGTTTAGGCTTAGGCTTAGGCTTAGGCTAAGATGGATCATCCCCGATAAACTTGTGTCCGTTAGCCATCTCTCTCCCCATCTCCCTCTCTATGTATTGAAAGCACATTTCCGTTTTCACAAGTTTTTTCCTTTCCACGCGCTTGTCACTTGCTAGGCTTTTGATTGCCTGTTTCTTTCATAAACCTGACAAAGGTTAATTCAGTTATTATAAATATAAACTAGAAAACATGTGTTATTCTTACTTGTGAGGACAATCGATAAAATAGCTATGAATGATTCCTTTGAGCTTAGGATTTCCACTGAATGTTATTTTGCTCTCCTCTAACAATCACTTTTCCCCGTCATTGCCATTCGCACACGATGTGTGCCAAAAGTGTGCCAAACTCGCGCTGCAGTGTGCCACTCAGAGTCAGATCGCCTTATTCTATTTTTTGTCTTCATTTACATACGGTACAACGACACGGGTCTCGTACAGAAATTATAGTCTATTTTTTATGTTTTTATTTTATTTTATTGTATGAATCGCAATCTTTCAAATTTCACTGATATATTTGCACGTGCTCAATCGCTCCATGTGAATATTGTTTTATCCAAGAATTTTAATAGAGGCCTTTTTATGATTGAAAATGTTGGGCAGACTTTTCGTAAATGCCAACGTGCTTACAGATTTAAGCGTTGACTAGTTTAAAGCGATATATGACTGCCGGTTTCTGAAACGTTTGGCAAACCGCACGCCCAAATTTTCTATGCAAATGAATATAATGAGACTAAAAAATCGCGCAGTTATTTGCATACAATACATGTATGTAGCGCCGATCTTATGTTTCAAAAGCCGGTTGTTATACGCTTTAAAGTATAATTATTTCATGATAAGAGTCTGCTCCACACTGTAGTTTCCTAAAATTTAGTTTACTAATAGAATAAAAGGCAGAGAGTGAGATCTCGCCAACTTTTTGTTGGTCCAATGTCTATGTTTTATATTTTGTGCAAAGTTTAGGATTATAATAAAATATTTGTCGAGTTGTGAGATTGATGTGCTCCTTACGTTATTACGTTATTTATGGTACTTTATCGGCTAAAAAATAAAGAAAAAGTGTGCTGCAAATGTAAGCCAACTGTGAGCCAAAGGAGCGCTGCCTGTGGATTACAATTATGCCAGGTAATAGGCTCACCTTACGCTTGGGCAGAACTTACGTTTAGGCAATCCATATGCCTAGGCTTTTAAGCCTATTCGTGTCGGAAGAATAGGCGTTTTCAGAGTTTCAGGTCTTCCCAAACGATGCGAACTTGGAGTCTCCAGCATTTTGATACAAGAGCTATTGAGCGACGATCAGCTCGTTACTTGGTAGGTGTTTTAGACAAAAAAGTAATTATTTGTTATAAATATTATTATTCTATATTATATTATAAAGGTAATTCTTTTAGTTTCTTTATTAGCACAATACCTTTTATAGTCTCCTACTATATCTCTTTTATACATGCTGGATAATATATAAATTTTCATAATTTCATAAATATGAATAGGTGCAAATGTTATTGCAATCCTCTGTAACAATGAGCTTTTCACCCTGCGCGAGGGGCTCTATCGGTGTAATATGTAAAGGGGCCAGGCAGGTGGACCTATGCCTTATGGCTATAGGTCCAACCCTACTACGTGTAATCCTAGGCAAAGGTGAAGCCTAGACAACTTTTTATTTATATTTCCTTTAAAGTGATTTAACAGCCAGTCTTGAAACGTTTTTTGGACAACTGCATTCCCATGTATTATGTGCAAATGAGTACGATCAGAATAGAGTATCTTTTTAAGATCAAAGTAATCGAATTAGCTCACAAATTACACAAAAATTTGTACCCATCTTCTATTGTAATAGATATATTCAAAAAGGCTATTAATCGGTACCTATTGTATCCCACAAATATGCATCTTCTCCCAAGTTGCTATGTAAATGGATTGAACAGATTCGAATTCCTTACCTTTCTTATTTATTCACCCAGCACCCATCATACATTAGTCCTATCAAATACTATGCGTCTCTACCCCTGACCTCATGTCAACTTGTTAAGTAACACCGGATATGGTCAAAGTCCTATCAAATACTATGCGTCTCTACCCCTGATCTCATGTCAACTTGTTAAGTAACACCGGATATGGTCATACCAACGCATTTCTTTTCATCTCTAACTCCTCCCTTGCATCCATACTATCTTAAGTACATAGGCTACCCATCAAATCTAGTGAGCAAGGAGCTGGCCTACCCATATGACACTTGCACTTTTTCACTTTTTTCTTTTTCCGCATTATCTTACTCAGTCATTCTCTTAGAATTTAATTCTAGTCAGTAGTTAGTCCTATATTACAATACCACCGGGGCATCATACTGACGATGACCCCCCCCCCCCCCCCCCCCCCCCCCCCCCCCCCCCCCCCCCCCCCCCCCCCCCCCCGTGGCTAAATCCTCTCTAGATTAGGGGTCGAAACAGGTGCCCTCCCATATTTTGTATTCCGATTTATCGTATCCTAATATTTTCAGATCTATCTAATTAATAATTAATGAGTTAATTTTATACATAGAATCGTGTAACTCTTCTATTCCGTTGTAATTATTGCCACAGTGCATCGGAATAAAACGTCCACATACGTGACAATGCTCGTTATACAGCTTTATTTTAAATGTTACATTGTACTTTAGTATAATATATATATATATATATTATATTATATATATTATATAATATATAAATTATATATTATTATATATTATTTCCAAAGTTTAAAGTGTAGGAAACCAGGCTACGCTTTTCCAGAGAAATAAATCCATTAAAAATACATAAATGAGCAAGTTAATAAAATTTAACCTTGGGTTATGTGAGCGGTCGTGGAGCTCATGACTCAATTTGTTTTCTATTTTAAACTCCATGTTCCAGTGTCCCATGTGTTTTGGCCATAACAATACACGTAGATTAAAGCACAGATAATATTAATTATGTCCGTTCTCTCGCTTCTCTCTCTCTCTTCTCTCTCTCTCTCTCTCTTTCTTTCTCTCTCTCTCCCCCCTCTCTCTCTTTCTCTCCCTCTCTAAACATTAAAGATGGGTGACCACACAGTTAAAAAAACGAAAAAAATAACATTGTCTGTGTTGTTTGTCACATGTGAATGTCCTCAAATGTGCTCTTTAAAACATGGGTTTAAAGTCCCTTGACAATGTCTGCATCTCTCGATATTGAGTACTATTTCCACCGTCTCTGTCAGCTTCATTACCAAGATGCTAAGCCAGAAGCGAGTAGACCACAACCACAGCCCTATTTTAGGTAGTTGTCCTTTGAAGCCTTTTGGTCCGATTCAGCCAGCATATAATACAATTAAAGCGGTATAACAACCGGTTTCTGAAACGTGTTAGACGTTGTATTCCCATGTTGTGTATGCAAATAACTTCGGGATACTGTGCGATTTTTAGCCTAATTATGATAATTTGCATACACCACATGGATGGGAATACAGGAGCGTTTCGTTTTTTTTCGTGCGTTTCAAAATCCGGCTGTTATACCGCATGAAGGTTTTTTCGTCGAAAGTAATAATAATTGTCCGTTGCTAATATGTTTTAGATGTTTATTTTCTCGTACATAAAGCACCACCGGAAGAACTAAGTCCACCGCATCTTAATATAATTCATAATTTGACTAAAGCTGCATGGCACGCGGTTTGTGAGACGTAAGCTGGACACCTACATTTACATGTATTGTATGCAAATTTCTGTGATCCTGTGTGCACATCCGGCACAGAACGGAATGCTAGTTGCATAGGAATACAGGTGTAACGTTGTGCGGCATATATTTCAAAACCACGTGCCATTCCCCTTTAAGGCGGCCCGTAATTTAATAGCTCTTCACGGCCACTTCCTTATAAATGTAAGTATATGGAATTTCCAAAAATAGAAAAAAAAATTTCGTTGTCATTGAATATTGTCCGAGTGTATTAACTGAAGAGGCTATACACTATGAAAATGATTGTAATCCCTCTACTCTCTTCTCTTTTTCTAGCCCTCACTCTCTCGCTCTCTCTTTATCTCTCTTTCTCTCTCTCTCTTTCTCTCTTTTTCTCTCTCTCTCTATACTCTTTCTCTTATCTCCACTCACTCTTACTCTCACTCACCCTCGTTATTCTCCTTCTTTTGTAATCCAACGTAGCTAGACGTCGTCGTAGATACTTCGTCTGTAAAACTTGAGTAAGTTAGGGAGAGGGAGTGAGAGAGAAGAGAAAGGGAGAGACAGATAGAAAGATTTTTCCAACAGAACGTTTTAACACCCTGTCATTCCATTTTTTAAATATTGCTTGAAGATGAAAGCCTTAAATTAAGCTTCCTTTCGTACTATGTTGTTACCTTTAGTGCGTTTACTTTTCATCTAGAGCCAGGTCTGTTTTGATTAAAATACAGCCGATCCTTTAATAATTCCGAGATAAACAAATAAATAATTTCACCCTTTACACTGAGATTTATTGGGTTTTATATTTGTAAAGACGTGGATCCTTTTGTTTTTCCTACAAATGTTTTGGCCCGTTTTCCGTGTGTACACTCCCTTCGCTTTTATGGAATTAGCTGGGCCCGGATCCCCAGAAAAGATATGTGATATCTTGTTTTGGAATAAGCAGAATGTTTTCATCTCACGCCATACATGTGTATATCTAGGGAAGGCAGTGGCTTACCCCTAGTTACTAAGGATAATGTACTACTTTTTGTAGATCTTATAGCTTGTTTCTGCTGAAATACAAACTACTAGATATTTAAAGCTATACAACTGCCGGTTTTTGAAACATATGCTGGCTTGTGGTGTTGTATGCAAATGCACACAATTAGACTAAAAAAGTAGCGCATTAATTGGGTACACTACATGGGAACATGGCTTCCAGCGTAAGTTTCAAAAACCGGCTGTTATAACTCTTTAAATCTTGGCGAAATCGAAGAATTTAGTATGAAAAGTAGCACTGAAAGGTAGCTCTCCACTTTTCATGGGCATGTCCATGCATGAAGCTGATTTTTGCTTTCCAGGAGTTCTTTGTGCTAACAAAATCAGAGCTCGGTTAGTTAGCCAGAGAGTGCCTTTGTCTACCTAGTTCGCTCCTTCTATGTGGAAGTATCTTGAATACTTCCTTTTTTAGCCTACCATATTCTATTTGTATACATTTTGCCACAGAACTTTAGTTTTTATTTACCTGTCGTTGTATGTGCGCCGCATGTTGTCAAAAATCAAGATATTAAAGCGGTATAACAGCCGGTTTTTGAAACATATGCTGGACATTGTATTCTCATCTAGTTTGCGCGATTTTTTACTCTAATTGTACTCATTTGCACACAACATATGGGAATGCAGATAGCCAGCACACATTTCAAAAACTGACCGTTATATCGCTTTAACATTGCCTAGTGTTCATATTATTATTATCGAGTGCGCAAACGTCAAAGTCCTGATTCATGAAATTGCGCCAACGCCGCACCATATTCGCTTCTTTCTTGGCTATCCACGTACCATACCGCTTTAAAGCTCCAATTACAAATTTGGTGAACTTTTCAGAAATGGTCAATTCGTTACGTCTAGCACGTAGAAGATCTACCCGAACCGTGGCCTTTGACATCCCTCCAGCAACTATTATAAAAAGGTTAGTCTTTTGTTATTACAGTTGTGTTACAGTTAAGTTGTCCGCAATGCGTTACAAAAACCGACCGGTATTTCGCATTAATTTGCTAAGAAAGCTTGAACGAGTGTTGATTTCTTTTCTGATTTGTAAGGGGTAAAACGACAAACACATTTACGAATCCTCCGGTCAAACGTTTCTTCTCCCTTTAATAATTAAGAGCTTTTGAATCATTTTTACAATGTGTATGAATTTATTACGCATACCTCATTGACGACTTCTAGGAAATTCACGAGGAACAAACGTATTTTAAGAAGTTAAGAAATATTATGTAGGCTTAGGCTTAGGCTTAGGCTTCGGCTTAGGCTTAGGCTTAGGCTTAGGCTTAGGCTTAGGCTTAGGCTTAGGCTTAGGCTTAGGCTTAGGCTTAGACTTTGGTTTAGGCCTATCATATGACACATATTTTGGTATTTATGAAAAATGAGCGATTTTCAGTAAGGTAATATAGGGCCCTAGATGAGCGAGTCAGATGATTTGTAATTCAACGTTCGCCAGGCAAAACACCTCTGAGGTCACACGCAATCAGATTTATATTCGTATCTCTTGGGTCTTCTCTCTCCCTCTCCCTCTCCCTCTCTCTCTATATATCTCTCTCTGCTTCTTTGTTTCTCGCAGTTTTCTCTTCTTTTTCATCCCTGTCTCCTTGAATTACCTCAACCTTTCTCCGTAACTCGCATCTCCTGATTTGCCCTCATAACTCTTTCACACCTCTATCTTCCTATTTTCCTCCCTCTCTCTCTACCTCTCTCTCCCTCTCCCACTCTCTCCCTCTCTCTCTCTCTCTCTCTCTCTCTCTCTCTAATTCGAATGCAAAGTGCCTACGTCTTCGAATCCACTTATCTTCCCATTCCCGACGCTACTTCTTCAACCTTTCACACATCGCCGAATCAGGCCTTCGCGAATCATTCGTCACCAAAATTCGACGTGTATTTGGAAAGCACCTTCGACGTCATCCGACACCCACCGACACATTGAAACATCAGCATAGCTCGACACGCTTGCACAACAATCAGCATACTTGGGCGGATATTCAGAAAACAACTGAAGATACTGTCGGAGCAACCTCAACGTTCACCGACACCTTGGAATCACCTACTGAGACTCTCAGACACCTACTGACACGTTCAGACACATTCGCCCTAAAACCATTGGCAAGTCCCCACTCCGTCGTGAACAACGACTGACGTTGTCTGAACTTTTTTTATTCGTTTGGTAACTTATTCCCTCCTGCTACCGTAATTTCGGTATTCCTCAATCATGATACGGTTTTGACCGGACGGGGTATGAGCTACTTGTACTGTCGAACTTACGATCTGGCGTAAACTTACAATAAAATCCTAATATATTTGAAATCGATGGAAATGAATATAATACCGCACGCACGAAGTTTTAACAATTTGGGCAAATTTTCTTCGCGACGTCTGCGATGGAAGAGGTTCGTTACTGTTATAATAATATACAGTACATCAACCGTTCAGTCTCTGTCTCCTCTCCAATTCGCGCTATTAGTCTCGGGGTATATCTCTCTTCCTAACTGTCTCTCTCTCTCTCTTTTATCCTTCTCGTTGTATATTTCTCGTATTTCTGGGTACTATTTCTCTTTCCTCATTGACTCTGTCTCTCGCATCCTCCAATCCCGTTCTCCCTGTCTTATTCACACTTTCTATACTTAATTATCTGATTTCGGATGGTGGTAAACTGGGCCTCCATGCATTGTATGCTAATTTCTGTGTTGTGTAGGCATTTCCATAGGGCACTTTCATTACCACGTGCCATGTCGCTTTGAAATTTCCCTTCCGCATGTGCGCGAGAGAGAGCACAAAAACAAATTTAGTTTCTTGAATTGTTTTAGCTTTTTTGTTGTTTTTGTTCGTTAGCGAAGATTGATGGGAAATTGAAGGGCGAGAGAGAGAGAGAATAGGGAGCTAGAGCTATAGACGAATATAGAGAGAGAGGGAGAAGGGGAGAGAAGAGAGAGAGAGAGAGAGAGAGAGAGAGAGAGCTAGAGCCATAGAGGCAGAGAGTGTTACTCAAGGTAAAATTAGCCATACATTTATTATATATATTTATATTTATTAACACATAAAATGTGAGGACATTAGTGAGGACGTAAACAATTTGCATAATAGGCAACGTAATTGACTTGAGTCTTCACAAAGCTGTGTTTTCCCACATGAGAGGCCTTCAATTGTTGTCTAATCGAAATTTATGTTTTTTTTCGCAACAACCTTCAAGAAGTATGGCACATGGTTTCTGTTGCGTATGCAGGTATGCACTGTGCTTCCATATGTAAAGATTTCACAGAAGGGCACTTAGTGAAACACAATTTGCACATGGAAAACAGTTTTACAGTGTACGCCTCACATCACAACCACGTTCCATACCGCTTTAATCCTCACAACGAGAAAATTGGCGTGCAAGCGGGTACGAAAAAAGTGTCACGCCGTTGGAATATGGCGCGCCAGGTTCCACGCCGAACCCACGCGGTTTGTACGCCGTGACGTTTCTGCCTGAACGCTACCACGTTGCCAAATGCAAGCTGCACGCCATTGTCAGGCCGCTTGCACGCCACTTTTTGTCAGTGTAAAGAATTTTCAATTATTAGGAAGCAAGGATGTGTTTGAGCGTAAAATGGCAAAGCGATACACATAGTTCAGCATACGAATGACCTGTTATATTGCTTTAACACATGTTTGGTAAGAAATAAATGAACTATTTTTGTGCTTTTCGTCTAGTAAACGAACGATGTGCATTGTGCACTTATTGGCTAGGTGTCAAATATCAAATACAAATAAAAGGCTTTCGCTGTTTTAGTGCGGAATATTAGTGTGTATAATATCGGGTTACAAATGAAGGGGTGGGCTAGGGCAAATGCTCTAATTAATGATTGCCGTTTCGTACAGAAAATGATTGAGAGAAAATTCTGCTTTTTTGCCTTGTTGGAGAATGTTTAGCATGTGGGAGGAAAAGAAACTATGCGAGAGAGAGAGAGAGAGAGAGAGAGAAAGAGAGAAAGAGAGAGAAAGAGAGAGAGACCCTGAGTCAATTCACGTGGTGCCCGCCTGGGCCCCTATGGCCCCAACTCCTCCCTCTCTTGAACTATTGTTCGTATTGTATACATGTTGTCCTCAAGCCCAAAGAGGAAATATTGCGAATTCATCCTGAAACCCCCTTCCGGGTACAACTCAGTACTCGATTGCAAGCGATATGACACATGGTTTGTGAAACCAATTTCTGTGAAACTGCAGTATCATGTACTTGTACTATATGCAGCTTGTTGTATAATGCATATAATGTCAGATACGCTTCAGGAATCACGTGCAATACCGCTTTGATAACCCTCGATTTAGTTGACATTACTCCTACTTTCAATTGGCTCCATCTACTTCAGAGGAAGTCGAAAATTATTTTCCCTTTGTATATTTATGTGAACTAGAATCTACTTTAAAGCCGTATTGTACCTAATTTGGGAAAATTGCATGCGATACGAATATCCTATGTATCCTAGTTAATTTGGTGCCGGAAGCTTCGAACGGGCACCAAAAATTTGCATAGGATACATAGGCAATTCGTATCTTTTCCCAAATTTCCCAAAGTAGGTACAAAGGGACAGGCCCACGAGAATATAGTTGTCATTATTTTTAGTCTGGAATTTCAGAAATATGAAAACCGTGAAAACCGCACTTCATGGCACCTGAAACTCTCAGAGTCTCAGAGTTATTCCCCGGCAAACTATTCCACCATACCGTAGTCGAAAGTGGAAAACAAAGCGTTTGCCACCTGGAAAAACTCAGATTCAATCGGACACTAATGGCTAATGGTACGTACGTAACGATTTTTGGGAGATCTTTGGGAGAAATTCCTTAGGATTAAATTTGCATAATACGCGTTTATTTTTCGACTTTCCTTGACTGCGTTTTCTTCCTTGCCTGAATTTTTATTTATTCGCACACGTGTTTATGATATTCAAGAATGGTTTTTTTAGTTGCGGTTTGAATACTCTTGGCTTACTATTAGGCTCACTTAGGCTTAGGCTTTTCTCTTTACCAAAAATGATTTTTTTTTTGGTAAAAGTAAAACCGTGAGCGTTTTATTGCGTACTGATCTACCATTTCATTTCCTTAGCTCGGAATCTCTCAATATTTTCTTTCGTCCTTTCTTTTAATTGTCCCCTTTTTACCCCTCTCTCTCCTTCCTCTATTCTCCTCTCTCTCTCTCTCTCTCTCTCTCTCTCTCTCTAGCTCTAGCGCTTTCTCCCTCTCGCTCGCCTCTCTCCCGGGTATTGAATATCTGCCTTTCAGCTTCATCTGCGCATCGAAAGACCAATATTCTGACCCATTATTCAAGATCCCAGTTCCAGTATTAGTCTAGTTAACACACAGAGAGAGGGAAGAGGGGGGGGGGGGGGGGGGGGAGAGAGGGGGGGGGGAGAGAGAGAGAGAAGAAGCAGAGAGAGAAAGGAGAAAGGAGCAGAGTAGAGAATAGAGAGGAGAGAGGAGAGAGAGAGAGAGAGAGAGAGAGAGAGAGAGAGAGAGAGAAGAGAGAGTTCCTTTTCTATCATATCCAACTTTCTTCTGCTTTTAATTAATGCTGAGAAACGAAACGAAGTCACGAAACTCTGCAATTTTCAAAGAAATTTAGAAATTTAGAACCGAGTTTTTTTTCTTTGCTTGTGGGTTTACTTCGCCTATTTCCTTGCTACACTACTGTTCTACTTATTTTCACCTACTGTATTGTTCTTTTACTACACAAAATAGTACAGTAGGTATATACAGTACCTTGGTTTTACATTACTACACACTCTTGTTGATTGGTGTAGTATATTGAAAATCATCATCTTTCCCCTATTCATTGTTAGTATTAACAACATAACAAAAATTCACAAAATTCTATCTAATTCTAAGAATCACAGCTCTTTAGAAGATAATAGCTGTTGACAAAAGTGTATATCACAATACAGTAGTTATGTACAAATAAATGCCCATTTTTCAACGAATTCATGCCGTTGTTGCTGCGGAAACCGCGCGTGGAAATTGAAAAATTTGCAAAAATGAACTATATATCTTACTTTTTCAATCCACTTTTCTTATAATTCTTACGGTTATATTTCATTAGCATTTGCACAGTACCTTATAAAATGGAATGATCTTTAAAGCGAAATACCAGCCGGTATTTGAAACGCATCTCAAGTAGGTCTAGGTTTTATTATAATTTTTGCTCATTTGCATATGCTACATAAGAAAGCAGGTGTACGCAATGCGTTTCAAAAACCGGCAGGTATTTCGCTTTAAAAGCACTTATTACGCAGGTCTTTTGGTTTTGGGGATACTTTTCCTCGTATTATCGACAAACTGTGCGTGTACATTTTTGTGTGCGTAATAAATATTATATTATATTATATTATTATTATTATTATTATTATTATTATTTCGTACTAAGCCCGCGAATATGTACAACTGGGCGCAAAATCCCACACATTGAAAGAAACAGTCAATTGATGTGTTCCATATGTTGCTCATCTCGTTGTGCACCGCCATTTTTTTAAAGGGGCTGCGCCCTCCATGTCTATAGCACTAATTCAGTAATAAATCTTTACTCGGGGAAGATTCTTCCTGGAAAGTTTTTTCCTGGGGGCTCCTGGGGATTCATGGGGAGCTTCGTCCCGGTGATCCTGGGGTTTCCTGGGGAGTTTCCTCCCGGTGGTCCTGAGGACTAAGATTTTGTAAATTGTATACCCGCTACTTCCCGGAGAGCTAGAACCAATTATCAGCATTTTTTTTCATCCCATATTCTGTTGCATTCGTTTTTTCACTGCAAAAAGGCAGCATTGTAACCTTTTGCGTTGCCCAAGCATGTTACTAAAAAACTTGGCGGTGGGGTGGTACAACTAATTGCAAGCACTGAGCACACGGGTCAATCTCGTTTTGATTTTATATATTTTAGTAAAGATTAGTACTTATAAATTCCGACCAAAGACCTACTATTTATTTCCGCTCCTCTGCATAATGCATATAACGTTTGACTCTTCACAATAATTATGATTCAGTAATAATTAACGCTTTAATGAATTTTCATTGGCTTTTGGCCGTATGTTTCATTATTTTGCGAAATTACCTAGTCGACCAACAACCTCCAGATGAAATTGAAAATGTGATAATGGTTCGTTTTGGGTCTTATAACTTATAAGTAACTGCCGACCCGACTTACGCAGGCCCATTACATTAGAACTAAAGTAATAAGATACCTTTCTCTTATAACCCGTATCTGTAGGTAACAAAATGGGATGGATATATATTTGCTTTTTAAAATTATATATAACATTGTACCTTTAGTTTAAATTGATGGACTCTAACATGACCTTGAGTTACTTTCGAAGCAAACCTTTGCGAAGTATAGTCATATAATGGGCCCGATCCATAGTATGTTATGTATATGCGTAAATATAACACTTCACATCTGGAGCTCCGCTACATAAATAAACGAATCCCTTGAGAGTGAGTAAAAACAATAACAAAGGTCAAGTAAATATTTGCCTTACTGTGTTTTTATTTTATTTTTATAGTGAAAATGTTTCAACTGGATTTCTTACTATTCTGAATTTTCAATATGCCATCATGGGAAACTAAGAACCCGGATTTCGCCCTGCTCAAGTCCCTCAAATAATCGGGGCGATATCGGGGTTTTCACTTTCCTGTGAGCCTGTGATTGCTAAACACATATTTCCACTTATGTGGCTACTGAATTTGCGTGAATGCCCGCAATTAACGGTTTTATATTATAATTCAATTATTTTCATATTAAATTATTCCTATTTATTAAAACTATTACTTATTTTGTTATTTGAAAAATTATTTTATTAATTAAATATATTATATATATTTTGCAGAAGGAGCCATTCAGTTTCCGACGCAGAGACCCTCAGTCATATGAGTGATTTGATCGAAATTTCCATCGAAGTCAGGTGGGGGAATTTTATTTTAAACTTTTTATTTGATTTTTAATTTTTAAAGCGGAATAACACGCGGCTTGTGAATCATATGTCGAACCTTCTCATATGTATATATACGAATTCGGGTGCCTTATCTGCCGGAAATACCTAGTATTTATTACATAATATTAAGATTGAAAGATTTCTGTTCAGCATATTTTTCAAGACCACGACGCTTTAATGTGCTATATTTCTTACTTACAATTAGTATATCTAACCGGTAGTTGTTCACTACAAAGTTCCACGCGTTATGTTTGAAAAGGTGTTTGAATTTTCTTATTTAGTGTAAAATTTTTGCCAAATCAAGGACTCTGTTGCATACTGAAAAATTGTGTATAGCTAGAAGTGTTACGTGGAAACGGTGAAATTATGGCCAATTTTTCCACGGGATTTCAGTATTTCTGATTATCCTGACGCAAGCACCTCTAAATAGACTTTTGTTTTGTTTCGCATGTAATTGCCTAGGGTAAACACCGTTACGAAAGACATAGCGTAAATACCTGACTGGAAAATAAACAAGTCACTACGTCCTATAGAAAGCATGAATATTAGATAATTATTGTTATTACGCACGGGGAAATAATCAACTTTCGCAAGTGTTTTTTGACGAAATGGGCTATTTTTAGCGGTCTATTTATAGTGCTGCGACCGAGTGTTTGCTTAGTGCGTGCATTATTTCAAAATTCGTTTTAATTTTTGCCATCTAGGGTAGATATGCATTGGTTTGGGGAATAACATCAATTGGTTGGGAATGAAAATAGTAGATAAGAATTTAGAGATATAAAAGAAAAGAGAACAGAATATAAGAGATCGAAAAAGACAGAAAATAAAATAAGCGAAAGGTTCATCAGAGAACGTATTATCCGCAGTTAATCTAGAGCCTAGATCTATATGCTCTATCTCAAAATGCAGGGCCCCAAGAAAAGGGGAAAACTTTGGTTTAAAGCGAATGTCAAGCCTGATTCACAGATATTCTATAACACGCTGTCACAACTACCGTAGTTTACACAATTTCTCTCGCGCTCTCCTCTTTTTCTTTGCTGACTTAAACAAATTTCTCTCGCGCCCTCCTCTTTTTCTTTGCTGTCTAACAGCCTCGTAAATTCAAACGTCCCGTGGACAAAGATTTGGCTTAGCTTTGTCCGCACGACTCGAATCCCATACTGAAGGAGTTTTTTGGAGCGGTTTGAAATTGTTTTTCTTCTACATGAAAGTTTTTGTTTATTTTTATTTTCACTTTCCTCACCTTCAAAACATAAGCTTTTTTTTTGAGCCCAACATGAAAAACCGGCTTGACATTCCCTTTAAATCACCTCACTCTTTGGGTCAAATCACTTAACCCGAAGTTTATGGGTTATCTTAAGGTGAACTACGGTATCTTAAGGCAAACTACGGTAGCTTAACTTAAACTACGGTTGCTTAAGGTAAGCTAAGGTAAACTACGGTATATCTTTCAGGGAGCTATGCAGTGCTTCTACCGGCGAGGAAACCCTCCAATGTGCAGTGTATCAAAACGACGACGGGGATGAGGACTCATGGAGAATTGTAGGTTTTTATTATTTAATTATTAATATAAATCATTAATATATATTATTCTTGCTAGCTTGAAGGCTTGAAGAGTCAGGCTCACGAAAAATCGATGTTCAGAACCTGAACCTACTCAGTTATGTTTATATGCCAAGGCAAGAGCAACACAAGCTGAAACCGCAGCGCGTAAATCTCAAATTTTAGCTTCTTTTATATATTAGTTTTTTGAGAGCCTGACCTCTTTAACTGCGTAAATGTTTGCTATAGTCTTAGAACCTGTATCGCGAGACTTTGTTAGTAAATAAGGACTTCCTATCATTGTATAACTGAAGACCTCCAGACACTACCATGACCGCGTGCTTATTTAAAGCGAAATACCGGCCGGTTTTTGAACGTTTTTTTTTTTTTTTTTTTTTTTTTTATTTATGCAAGTTACCCGAATTTAGCTCGATTTTTTGTTCTAATTTATGTTCATTTGCATATTCATTTGCATAAGCTACATAGGAATGCTCGATGTACTCGATGGTGGTGTACTCGATGTGTTTCAAAAACCGGCCGGTTTTTCGCTTTAACACTAATTTAGAATACATTATTTATTTGCATTTAATACACATTTAATATTTTAGATTGGCTGCTCGAAACCGATCACTCGATTTGCTAATGTGATCTCATTCCATGAAAGATTTCCATTGAAATATGTCTTCGAAAAGACGCAATACGTCAAAGTTGACATGTGAGTTTTCGAAGTTGAGCACTATTTTGTCTTTTACTAAATGATGAGTCTTACACGCTCCTTTATTTAAAGAGAAATACCGTCCGGTTTTTGAAACGCATTGCGTATACCTGCTTTCTTATGCAACGTATGAAAATGGGCAACAATTAGACTAAAAACAAGACCCCAATTAGACCCCACGTTGCATAAATGCATAGGAATGCAAGTACTTGAGATGCGTTTCAAAAAGCGGCCGGCATTTCGCTTTAAAGCGACGAGTAAACGACGAGTGAATCTAGAGTATCTTTACAAGTAACGAGATAGACGAGATAGTATATTAGGTTAAAAACAGTCCGTTGAACAACTCTATTCCCATACATTATAGCAAAGTTTGTTCCATTCCGTAGTGGAAATACGCATAAGATCACAGCAATTCGCACTCAATACATGAAAGTCGGGCAAACTTTTCACAAACCGTGTGCCATGCCGCTTTAATTAGACCCTGTCTTTCCAGATGTGGCTACAATGGTGGTCACCACTCGTCTTCTTCACTTTCCGATAACATAATCGGTTGTTGTATATTCAAATTGGACGAACTTACCGGATCATTTGGATTGCAATTGCGAAAAACGCTACAGTAAGTCTTCCCGAGATCTTCTATTAACTTGAGCCCTAAGCCTCAGACTGAGCTTAAGCCTAAGCCTAAGCCTAAGCCTAACAAGGGAAATCCCAAGGTTCATATCTGAATTAAGAAAAGTTGTAATGCAAAAGTTGTAGAGAATTAAATTATATTAAAGATGGCGCATTCAAAACGTGCCAGACGTAATTATCGAGCAATTACGCATAACCGTTCCTTATAAGAGTCTCAGTGATAGATGATTTCGGTTACCACTTAGCATAAAGGATAGCGCTTCTGACTGATAAGGGGAAGGTCAAGTGTTCGATTCCTAACTACGGAAGCTATTTTTTGCGTTTTTACTTGGGTATTTTTTTCCAATTTAAAGCTTAAATAATTGTTTCAAAACAAATTGCTGTGTGTTTAAACAACTTTGCTTGTGTCGATACCACATTTATGCACTATTCAAGTTGATTTCATCATTTAATTTTCGACGGTCTTCACCCATGCTACCATCAGTGATTTCATGACAAAATGGAAAAATCAAATTCCGATTTTTACTTGAATAGTGCATAAATGTGGTATCGACACAAGCAAAGTTGTTTAAACACACAGCAATTTGTTTTGAAACAATTATTTAAGCTTTAAATTGGAAAAAAATACCCAAGTAAAAACGCAAAAAATAGCTTCCGTAGTTAGGAATCGAACACTTGACCTTCCCCTTATCAGTCAGAAGCGCTATCCTTTATGCTAAGTGGTAACCGAAATCATCAATCACTGAGACTCTTATAAGGAACGGTTATGCGTAATTGCTCGATAATTACGTCTGGCACGTTTTGAAAGCGCCATCTTTAAAATAATTTAATTCTCTACAACTTTTGCATTACAACTTTTCTTAATTCAGATATGAACCTTGGGATTTCCCTTGTAAGCCTAAGCCTTGTTGGTTGATTTTGACCATCTCTTTCAGTCATGATTTATCCCTGCCACTGTGCACCAAAGCCCAACCAAACCTAAGCCCAAACCTAAGCCCAAGCCCAGGCCCTAGCTTAAGCCCAAGCCTAAACCTACCTCTTTCAGTCGGGAGTTCTCCCTGTCCACTGCCTCGGCCCCACATCGGTCCCTTCCGTGTCCCGTTGGCGGT